>CANTUR010000220.1:600000-1200000 GCA_947683625.1 Mallotus nudiflorus | reverse complement strand
GTAGAGATGCAAAGTTAATGTGGCCAAAACCCTCTGCAATATGTTTTTATCGTCCTTAGAACAAAACAACAAAATATAGAATATTTTAGTTATTGAAAGATTGATGTCACCTAATCCTGATACATCAAACAAACTCTATATGCAAAATAGTGAATACATGTTATAATTGAATTGCAAATGATGCATAAAAAAAAATCATTAATTCTTCTACAAGAAGCTGACAGGAATATAAATACATCTTATTGAGTAGGAAATTTCTAACTAGTTCAAGATAAAGGCATATTTTAATTTTTACCAGTTTTAATAAGACAGAGTCATATTTGAACTAAATTTAACCAAGAAACTTCATATACAAAATGCACAATGGCAGTATACTAAATTACAATGCAATGGCAACATAAGCATTAACAAATTGAATATCATAAGGGATGGAAAATAAAAACGACACTTCTATTACATACCATATCACACTATGAAACCATAGGAAAAACGATGGGATCAATTTATTGTCTTCTTTAATTAACCACGAATAAATGTCCACAATAGCAACGTTTGGTCCACATATAATTCCTATTATAATAAATGCAACAACAAGCAAATTATAAGAGATTTATGGACACATAAAGATAAATCCAACATTTATAGTTCATGCAAACATTATAGTTACGTAGAATGCAGGATTCAAATTAAATACATAAGCTAACCATTGTACCACATAAACCAATGCTATTAAAGTCGTTGGATTACTTGAAAAAATAATAACAAATTAGCAACTGAATAAGTGAGAGACTTTCTAATAGTTAACAAATCATATATTGAAGACAAATAAAGTAAACAAAATGCCAAATGAGAGGGTGCTACCAATACAGCTTATAGTTGCAATATAAATCAATATTGTAATGTTGTTGAAGAAGACAACAGTATATCCATTGAAGTCAAATGAAAAGGCCCAGGCTCCCGTAATGAATGCACAAAGAATAAACAGTCCTACACTGATAACATCATTAATTTTATTAATGATAAGAAAAAAAATAACTGACGGACCATTTACCTTCCAAAAATTTAATCTCTGCCTTGCTATAAAATTAGTTCATATTCATTGTAAATGCAACTGTGGTCCATCTAAGTGTCATCTACGTAGGAACATTTACTCTACGAATTGACTCTATTATAACTAGCTTCCAAGGAGAAAATGGAAGATTGTGCAGACATCATTTCAAGCAAAAAGTCAATGACAACAACTATACTATGTTACTTGGTGAAATATGTACCATATTGAGCAATTAAGCAGTTGAAAGAGGCAGAGTGTGCATCAATGTCTCAAATGGTACAAAACTAGTGTTGTTATCAGTAATAGGTTAAGATTCCCCCTATAGTGAATTTGATTATTTGCCATCGTCTCAATGCATATAGACAAGCAACTAAAATGATCATCTGCAATGAAAAATGAAGAGCATAAATATGATATTTCCAAAAAATTGCATAGACCAACTAAGGAGATAAAGAAACATTATATAATAAATGTAACATATGGGAAGGGCATGAAAACACATAAATGATCATTAATTAACTACATTAAGCATTGAACATTGAGATAAGTGAAAAGGCTCAATCCTAATTGTACACAATTTGCTAAACTAAAATTGATCAAAGAAGACAAGTGAAGAGGCTCAAACCATAGGTTACCATGTTCAAAAATTCAGTTCATATAATTACAACCATTGTCACACTCAATATAAGGTCAAACTAATTATGAGCAAATAATATTGGAGAAATACCAAACGCAAAACTCCCAAACACTGGTAAAGCGAGAATATAACATCCAACAAATATAACAATTTAGAGGATGCAGTTTGTCAAACACTTGATGAGCAAAGATACACTTAACTCATTTTTATGCATAACCCATTATTCATAAGTCAAGAAGCCTTTAAATAGGCTTTACATGTCAACTAAAAAATAACAAATATGTAGAAATAATTGCCACTAACAACTGTGCTAAAAATTGAAAAAGAATAATACACACTCATGACTAGCAAACTCATACTAAGGGTGGGTAACCAAAAAAAAAATTAAATACCCTGTTGTTAATTTTGAATCATACTTCGAACAAATAATATCATTTTTGGTCCATTACTCAAGCTAACAATTCAACAACAATCTTTTAGTTCAATAACCCGATTCTAGCTATATGTTTAAATACAATTAGGATTGTCTAAATTGGTGTTGATACAAATCGCACACATCAAAAGAATCTACTTTTAACATTATACGCCAAACCTAAAATCAGCTATAATCATTTCCAAACTCAACAATATAGCAACATTGAAAACCCACTTAAATTCAACATTTGCAAAACCTAATAACTCTAAATAAATCAAATACACAAATAGATATTTGAGATTTTGAATAAACCTGCACAGACATGTTGTTTATCAATCTCAATTGCATACTTTGATGAGATTACAGGAATTCAAAAAAAAAAGAAAAGTGAAGAAAAGGTGCGGTTAGTACCAATACAAGACATGTAAGAGATAGCGGCCTAGGCTTCTCTCTTAGTTATGGTGGTCTCGTCTCTACCTCCTTCTTATCATTATTATTTAACAAGTCTCTCTTTCTCTTTCACCTCCTCCGTTTCACGTCGAGTACTAAATTTTTTCAAATGGCATCCGCTTTGTTAACTGTGCTCAATACTCAAATTTCAAAATTTCCTTCGTTGTCCTCCTTTAACATTACTGTATTTCACCCTTTCCTATACGTAATATGCTTTTACAGGTTACACGAATTTACCGCCTAGCACATTATATTTATTTTTTTTATTTTTTATGATAGACTATACGTGTCTCGTGTTGCGACATGTATCTTCATCCTTACTCTTTATAGTTGTTCTTTTGTAGTCTCATTGTGCTATTATGTAAAGGTAAAGAAAAACTATGTCAACTATTCAGAATGTCTAATAAAATGCTTAGTAGTATTTTAAAATGTATTTTACTCCAAAATGCCTAGCAGTGTTTTCATTTTTCTATTATTTATGGCTCTTGTCATATTCATATGTTTAATTAGAAATGCATATCTTTTTCCAGTCAATCTGAATTCCCAAACGTTGAAACAGGTCAGGTTGTTATTTAGTATATGTTTACAATTATTAGATATTCGTTGACCCACTTCCTCCTTATTTTTTTTCTTAAAAACAAATTGAGTAGCAGGTGGTGAAAAGAAAAAATTTCATATGGCATGAGTTAGGAGTGCTTAAACCATATTTTGAATAACACTCGTATTAAATTAATTTTTGAAAAGATTTTAATGTTATTGTAATTCTTTTTGAATCTGCATCAAATCCGACTTGGGTAGAGTCGTGAATTCTAGATATCAAATAGTTTTAAAATAAAAATGCAAGTCTTTGTAAACGACAAGCCGTTTCCTTTAAATATCTCGTAAAATTGTTGGCTCTCTCCTTTCCTCCTTGAGTTCACCTTATCCATCTCTTCCCCAAAACCTCTGCAACCAACATCAAAAACCCTTCTTTCTGTACTCGATAATCACTCCATTTCTCTTGAATACCCACTTTATAGATGCCAAGCGTAAATAATTTTTAACACTTCAAAATCATGGAACTCTCCTCTTCTTTTACTCATTTCACAAAACTATCTGACATCTCCTTCACATCTTCCTTCTCCCCAATTCCTCTCAAAATCCATTTTAAGAAACCCACCAAATCCTCTTCAAATCTGCGTGTTTTAGCTGTAGCTATAGACCCACCACAAGAACTTCCACAGAACAGCCCACAAAGACTGCTCAAAGAGCTTGCAGAGCGCAAGAAAATCATTTCTCCTAAGAAGAAAGTGCCCCCTAAAAGATTTATACTAAAACCACCGCTTGATGACAAGAGACTTGCACAAAGATTCTTGAATAGCCCGCAATTGTCACTAAAGCAATTCCCTTTACTCAGTTCTTGTTTACCCTCTTCGCGGTTAAACAATGTTGATAAAACTTGGATTGATGAGTACTTACTTGAGGCTAAACAAGCTTTAGGGTACCCATTGGAGCCATCACAGAGTTTTGGGGATGATAATCCTGCTAAACAGTTTGATACTTTGCTGTATTTAGCTTTTCAGCATCCTAGTTGTGAGAGGACTAATGCTAGGCATGTCAGGTATGCTCATTCAAGGCTTTGGTTCTTGGGGCAGTATGTGTTGGAATTGGCTTTTTGTGAGTTTTTCTTGCAGAGGTATCCAAGGGAGTCTCCCGCTCCAATGAGGGAAAGAGTGTTTGCTTTGATTGGAAAGAGGAGTTTGCCCAGGTGGATTAAAGCAGCTAGCTTGCAGAACTTGGTTTTTCCTTATGATGATATGGATAAGTTGCTTAGGAAAGATCGAGAGCCACCGGTAAAGTGAGTTTCTTTCTGTATCTCATTTTGATTGTGCAGTTTGTGTTTGATTATGTCTTTTTATGAAATGTCAAGGTGTAGTTTGGACCTGTTGCATTAGCCATTAGAAAGTAGATTTATCTTGTTTTTGTGGAATGTGCTTAGTGTTAGCTCAAGTTAAAGCTTTTTGGTTTAGTTGATTGGAGTTCAGAAATTGTATGCTTAAGTTTTGTTGTATATGAACATTATATATTAGGCACTGATTCTGACAGGATGATCTTAAGTGCTCAGAAAGGTTGTTTTTTTGGGTTGATGGCCTTTGAGATATATAGTTCATAGATATATTCATAGAATTTTTTTTTCCTTATTTTTCAAGGAAGATCTTTAGTGAGCTGTTTTTTGGTTTTAGGAAAGGAGAAAATACTTAATATATTTATGAAACTATTTCACTGTATAGCAGCCCGGCAATTGATAGGATACAACTGAACTAAAGCAGTTGCTATATAGTATCAGTTGTTGAAGGCTTTGATTGGGGCTTTTGTCAGTTGTTTTGTCAGGTGATTTGAAAGTACAATTTCATTCCAATCTCTCTAGAAGAGATAAGAGAAGTCAATATACAAAATGGTTTTACACGTAGTGGTTTGACAGTCTCTCTATTCGCGTCCAAAGGTGGGGTGTTGGGGTGGACAGGACCATATTGCAGTAAAACATTGACAAAGTTGGTGGCAACAGCTTAGTTGAATTCATATTTAGAAAAAAACTGCTGGGGAGAGAATATCTATTAAAATTTAAAAAAACATGGATTGATGAAGATCCTTTTGATGTCGGTTGTATATTTTTCTTTTTGGTAGAACTTCTACCTTAACCAAGTCAATTACCTGCCAGTTCAGAAAAAAAAGTGGTGGATACATGCCCAAAAACATGGATTTTGTTCCAGAATGGAGTTTCAATGTGACAATATGTACTCCAACTGGTTTGGGAGTGATGCTTAATTAGTTGCATTAAGTTGAGTATTCATGGCTCGATTACAATCTGTCACACTGGCCTGGATTTAATAGCTGTTTTGTAGCATTCCCATGCTTGATTTGTCAGTGGAACTGATACTCCTGTTCTAAATTACAATGGATGAGCATTATATTGCTGTTAATGGTTAAAATGTTTTGTGAATTTCTTATTAGTGGATAAAACATACAGATCATTAACTTTCTTGTTTCTATTGGTAGGTCTGTGTTCTGGGCTCTGTTTGGTGCAATATATTTGTGTTTTGGCATGCCAGAAGTATATCGGGTTCTTTTTGAAGTATTTGGGATGGACCCAGAGGCTGAGGATTTCCAGCCAAAATTAAGGAGACAACTTGAAGATGTAGATTATGTTTCTGTGGAGTTTGAAGGGAACAAGCTTAGTTGGCAAGATGTTGCTACTTATAAGGCAAGCTTTATTCTGTTGGTTAATTGTTTTATTATTGTTGTTGTTTCTCTTTTACAATTGGAAAATGAGAAGCATAAAACATGTGAATTTGAACCCCAGTTTCCTGATTAGAAAGTGAACATCAGAACTTGTGATTGAAACTACAGTTTTTCTAATTGGAAAGTAAGCTTATATCATTGTCATTGGTGTAGTTATATGAACATTGCAATTTTGGCAGAGGCTTTGCGTGCCAAATTAGAAGTTGAGACTGAGATTAATGTTAGACAACATTCAAGATTTCGATTCAATTTAATCAGAAAGAGAGCAATAGACTTGATAAAAAAAATTTAAGTATGACATATGTAATGTTTGAATAATGTAAATATGCAATGACAATCATTTTTTTTTTTTTTTTACTATCTGAAAGTAGAGAGAGCTTATTTCATTTTTTATAATGCTGAAAATCTGATGTTAAATTCTTTTGCAGCCTCCTGAAGATGCTCTCTTTGCACACCCGAGGCTTTTCAGAGCTTGTGTTCCCCCAGGCATGCATCGTTTCCGAGGAAATATATGGGATTATGACAGCAGACTGAAAGTCATGAAAACACTAGGATATCCCCTGCAAATGTCAGACAGAATTCCGGACATTACTGAAGCACGAAATATAGAACTTGGACTTGGGCTACAGGTACTTCTTTCTTTCCACTCACAATGCAATGGTATGCATGTATTTACCTATGTGTGTATATATACTATATATAGATATAATGCTATTTATTATTTTCTTAAAATTTCTATAACTATGTACTAAGGCTGGATTTTTATCTTATGTGATGAATAGTGGTACTCCATGTTGCGGTATATTGTATTATGCTTAATTGCTACTAAGAGAAAGGATGTTGTTATACAAATGATTGTGAAATAATTGAGCATGCCTTATACCTTACGGGTGGAATGATCCCCATAATACCGACCATAATATTTTAAATCGCCCAAATATTACATTATAGCTGTGATTTCATGAATCATGAGTATTTTCAATATGGTGCTCTTACACATCTATACTCAAATGATTGAACCATCCTCGAGGCGGCCTGTCTGTTGGATTTCTTTTTTAATGCAAATAATGACACCTAATTGCCATGTTCTTCATTTTCAGAATAAACATCTTTTTGTGGAAGTTCTAATTTGTTGGGTAATTCACCTGCTCATAAGTTTCCTGATACAGTTTCATTTGTTACTTTATCGCAGCTTTGTTTCTTGCATCCATCAAAATACAAATTTGAGCATCCTCGATTTTGCTATGAACGATTAGAATACGTGGGCCAGAAGATCCAGGTATTCCTTTTCTTGAGCTTGTCATATTGTTGCCTCTGTGCTTTAGCATTTCTTTGCCAGATTCAAGTGCTGTAGTTTTTATCCCTGGAGCATGTCTCAAATGCTCCTTTTACAGCCATGAATAAGAAGTTGACAAGGAAAAGGAGATTAATGAATCAACAGATATTCTTGTGAAAATGAATTTAAGAAAATGCATGTGTTTGTTTTCTTAGGATATTGTACTAGCTGAGAGATTGTTGATGAAGTATTTGGATGCTCCTGGGAAGTGGCTACAAGAGAAGCACAGGCGTCTTCTAATGAACAAATTCTGCGGGAGATATTTGAGAGAGAAGTTTTTGCATCACCACATTATCTACTCTGAGCAGGTTATAGAAGCATACGAGAACAATCGAAGGATGAGGAACCCTGCCACAACTGCTGTTCAACAGGCTCTTCATGGACTTTCATACACTGTGTACGGAAAGCCAGACGTTAGACGCCTTATGTTCGAGGTTTTTGATTTTGAGCAAATACAACCAAAAGCTGTATAAAATTCTCCATAGAAAGTGATAACATTTTCACCTCCTTCAGCTCCATACACTTCTGCATGGAATATACATGCATCAACCAATCTTATAGTTGTAGTAGTAATTGAGGCATCTTCTTCTTATCCCTAACAAAGCTCATACAATACAATAATTTTACTTGAATGGTGCTAGTTTATTCTTATATATGTATAATTCATATAAAAATGTATACAATTCTTACAATATATATATATATTTTCACTGACAGAAGTTTTTCAAAATTTTCTTTTATAATATCATTCCGTATAGCTTTTTTAATGATTACAATAATCAATACGTTAGTATGTTAATAGGGCAGAGGGTGCCAATCTAATTCGAGTGGACTACCACACTCACTAATCTGTAGAATTGAGTGGATCTTTTACTAGATCTGAAAGGGCCTATAAGTGAGTTTCAACGGATATAAATTCTTTTAACTAAAATCTTTTTTCACGTCATCCAACCGATTTTGATTGGGCAATCATATCAATATCACATATATATATATAGTATCATAGACTACATTTTGAGAATATTATTTTGACAATTAAAATTATCATGAATTTGATTATTAATTGGGATTGGATTTCAAATATTTATCCATTTAAGCATTTACTTAAATTATCTATGCTATATATGAAAGAAATTGAGGCAATAAGGTTGTGACCATAGTAATCTATTCTTAGCACATAAGCAACTAAAAAACTCAATTTTTTAACCTGAAAAACAAAACAATAACAATAAAAAAAAATTAAATATTTAGGCCACTTACGAGTTGCCACGTTACCAAACTCTCCCAACACACAGAATCAAACGTCACACTTGAATATTTCCCTCCACCCACGATATTATTACAAAAAAGAATCCACAAAAACCCCAAACCCAAAACCATTGCAACAACGACAGCAGCACCACCAGCAGCGGCAGCTTTTTGCAATGCAACTTGCGAATGGCTTTGCGTCGTGTTCTTATTAGTTCATGAAAAAGGATGGGCAAAATTCAGCAGCAGCAGCACTACTAATACTTGTTCATCGTTTGCTGTTACTGTGCGCTCTTATCGCTGTTGGTACGCCTGTCGCGCGCGACCCTAACCTGCGCCACCAAACAATCCCTAATCCGATAACGAACCACGATCCTCCTTTGATCTTCCCCGGAAATAGCAACAACGGCAACCGGAGCGGTCTCGATCATCTCCTCGCTGACGAGATCTCGGATTCTCCTTGTTCCGATTTGAATTCGCGATCCATGTCGAAATCACGAGTTTACACCGATGTTAACGTCGTCCGTCCTAAGGAGTATTGGGACTACGAGTCTCTCACTGTTCAATGGGGGTAATTTAGTAATTTTTTCCTCTTCCTTTTTTGTTTTATTTACCTGGTTCGTATCATCTGCTTAAGGTTTTTCCCAGCGTTGTAGTGATTGCGAACTAGTCCTGTTATTTTCCGGATCTTTTTGATGGGAGAGATGTTATTGATTGATTGTGGAAAGCTGGATCGAGTTTTGTGTGAAAACATGTTTGATTAGAGTTTGTTAGTTTAGGGATTAATGAGATTTAATGTGTATAAATTAGGTTTTGATGCTAAAATGGAACCAATGGCTTGGGGTAATTTCTTTGGTTGAGGTAGAAATTTGGGACCATCGCTATAAATTTTGTCCCCAATTGTAGCACTTTGATGCTCGTGATATTTCATGTCTTATAAAAGTTTTTTGGCAGCAAAGTTAGGTGTTAACTTGGAGGCCATTACGAAACGAAAGAGATATTTCTTGTGATAAATGACAAAATTTCTCTTTCAGAAAGGGAAAACTCATTTGGCAAAAAAAGAATGTTTATGTTCTCCACCTTTCTTATTGATTTTTGATAAAAATTTTACTCTGAACAGGCGGATGTTCATCTATAAAGTAGAATGTTCAGAGCTTGTGTTTCTTTTGGCCTGAGTTAGTAACAAATGCAAACATAAGTTGTAACTTTGTTAGTTCGTTTACTATTATATTGAGAGGAAAAGTAATTTTATTTCAAGGACATTGGATAGCTTATAGTAGCTTCTTACTTTGTTAGTTAGGAGTAGCTTGAACTAAATGAAGATGCTGGATATGATTCAGAAACCAAGTTTTTACTGATTGACAAGATATTCAATTCAACTATAGACATCAAAATTATAACCATATAAAATAATTAGATAGTTCAGTTATGGAACCAATCTCATCATCCACTAAAACTCTCTTTGACACTCATATATGTTTGTAATATTTTTTCTGTTTTTTCAGCTTCCCCTTGTACTTTGTGCATTTTTCTCAAGGATAAAGATTTGGACGTCATTGTTGCCTTTTTCCTTGTATGTGTTACCTGTGGAATTTCTGCCTTTTGTTTTCTTGCTCTTTCCCTGACGTTTTGATGTTCCTTTCAGTGATCAAGATGATTATGAAGTTGTTCGTAAAGTTGGAAGGGGAAAATACAGTGAGGTTTTTGAAGGCATAAATGTGAATAGCAATGAACGGTGCATAATCAAGATCCTCAAACCTGTTAAGAAAAAAAAGGTGATGCTTTAGTGACTTCTATGTTGAATATGTAGTTATCTGGATACAAATCCCTTGAGAAATTACTTGCTGCTTAACCAATGTAATTTTGTGATTTTTTTTTTGCAGATCAAGAGGGAAATAAAAATACTTCAGAATCTCTGTGGTGGTCCAAATATAGTCAAACTTCTTGACATTGTTCGAGATCAACACTCAAAAACTCCTAGTCTGATATTTGAATATGTAAACAGTACAGACTTCAAAGTTTTGTACCCTACACTCACTGATTATGACATACGCTACTACATCTATGAGCTTCTGAAGGTAACTGTCTATGGAAGCTCTCTCTCTCTATCACTTTGTGCATGTGCAATTTGCACATGCACATTTTTCCTCATCTTCACTATGGAGCGTGAGTTCCAAAGAAAACTGATGGTTTATGGTGGTGACATGAAAGACTCAGATATTATTTGATTTCTTTGTAATACAGGCATTGGATTACTGCCATTCACAAGGAATAATGCATAGAGATGTCAAGCCTCACAATGTTATGATTGACCATGAGTTGCGTAAACTTCGCTTGATAGACTGGGGCCTTGCTGAGTTTTACCATCCTGGCAAGGAATACAATGTCCGTGTGGCATCAAGGTAATGATTTGGAGATTTAGCATGCTTGTTCCTTTTGACTTTTACAGTTGTGTGATTTACATTTAATTCTGGAAATTAAAGACTGGTTATTGTCTACCAGACTTGTTTTGCATCCAAGAATGGAAATTAAAAATGAGATAGACCATAATTAAGGTTTTGGCTCAGCCTTAGGTCTAGGTGTACGTTCCGTCCTGATTATCCCTGTAATTGCCACTTGTGAAAACTGAGGCTGGTTTTTAAAGGTGCATTAAGGTGAAAAAAATTTGAACTAATTAAGCTGGGAGAAACTTTGATTCTATGTTCTATTTTCAACCAGTTATCACATTCCTTGTATTATTGTAAAAGTTTATTTTCTTTATGTTTGGGATTCAATTATTTGGGTTTCCATAGAGCTTAAGCAGTTTCTTGATATTCTGCTCTTTTAATCCTGGAATTTACAGAGACAGATTCTTAAAAGCTTGCTAAGTGATAGGAATATTTATTTTGTTATGTATATCTGATTGTTGACACAATTATGGGTTCATCCTTGCAGAAAGATTGAGTTTTATTTCCCTGTTTGTCAGATATTTTAAGGGTCCTGAGCTTCTGGTTGATTTACAAGACTATGATTATTCTTTGGACATGTGGAGTCTTGGTTGCATGTTTGCAGGAATGGTAAGCATGAAGGTGTCTTGTGGCCCTTTGTACTAATAATGTTTATCATACATGATTTCCTGATTGTACTTGTGCTTGTTGCCAGATATTTAGGAAGGAACCATTCTTTTATGGCCATGACAACCATGATCAGCTTGTCAAAATTGCCAAGGTATTCTTGGTTCCACTATTTGGTGGATAAACATTAGTTTTATAAAAATTTTGAGAATAATTTTATGTCAATGAAACCTGTCTGACTTTAAGGTAATTTCAGGTGCTGGGAACTGATGAGTTGAATGCATATCTAAATAAATATCATTTAGAGCTTGATCCTCAACTTGATGCACTTGTGGGAAGGTTTGTTAGCCTGATGTTCTTTTTGTTATGCATTTACTTACCTTTACCAAGCAGAAAAATTGATTGCTTTAGACAGTGGCCTTCCATCTTAATATTTAGCATGGTCGTGCATTCTCTTAAGAAATGTTTCATTCTAATTTATATCAAATCTTTTTACACTGTTCCATAACCAAGTGAACATGTGATTCAATCTATTTGCAAATGACCTCTATTAAAATGCAAATGAATTCTGATTACGTTTCATTTACTTAAGAATTTAGAATGCATGTTGCATCTATATTACTGCCTGGATTTCAATAAATTATAATTGGAGATAGAGAGGGAGCACCATATTATAAATTTATATTATGAGGGTGCTGCACTCCACTCATTTGTTGTACTTCAACCATCCAGACTCTGAATGGTATAGATTTCATTTGCAAATCAAATGATATTTGATATTGTTTTAAGCCCATTGAATTTGGTGGAAATAAAAATTGTATCTATCAATGTGTATTTGGTTCAGAACATGGAAAATGTAGAATGCTAAATGAGTTCCATTGTCTTCTATGTTTCATTTACTGACATGCTAGGTAAATGATTACTAATGAATTTTCAATATTTTGTGGAGTTCAGTTACCTGAATTCAGTGTTAGTAAAAACCTATAATGTGGTTGGCATGAACGTTACACTGCTGCAGGCACAGTAGGAAGCCCTGGTCAAAGTTTATTAATTCAGATAATCAGCATTTGGTTTCTCCGGAGGTTTCCCATCCCTATGCCCTTTGTATATGTAGTTTTTTCGCTCATTCCACCTGGCATCTGCAGAGCTTTAATTGTGTTTGTTTTTATGTTGTATCTTCATGCAGGCAATTGATTTTCTTGATAAGCTTCTTCGGTATGATCATCAGGACAGGCTAACTGCAAGAGAAGCAATGGTAATAATTCTTTTTGGGCATGTATCTTTTGTGTAGTACGTGGTATATTAGTGAAAATAATTTTTCTATTGAATTTATTTCCTTTCCTCTTTGTTATTGGACCTTGTGATCGATGGTACATCAATTGATGGCTTAAATAGTAGCTTAGCAATTTGAATGGGAACCAAAGCCATGTTTTTTTGAGACAACTTTCTGCAAGTACACCAACATTTTCTTGTTGCTTGTGGTGCAGGCTCATCCATATTTCTCTCAAGTGAGGGCTGCAGAAAGTAGCAGAATGCGGACACAGTAGCGAGATGCTATACCTGTGTTCCAATGGGATCTGTCAGAAAACCAGAGGCCATTGCTTGGGCATGTATCCTGCTTATGATTGTCTACTCTGAAAAAATATTGTCACTACTTAATTGTTATGTCACAGGCAGTGCAGAGGGATTGTGTATGGATTTTTACTTTGTGATCTTCCTATTACTTGTTTGGAGAGAATATAATGGCAACTTATGGCTTTTACAGGATCAAGCAATTGCTATTATTGCCAAAATATCATCTATCAGCTTATTTTCTATTTTGTATTTGCCAAAATATCAAGTACTATTGCTTCCATCTTTTTTTATTAATTTTCTATTATCTTATCATATCATTGCAGATGGATTCTGCCATTCTTGTCCTTTAGAATATAAACTTATTTTATGTAGGAAATTTGATTCTAGAATTACAGGAGCTAACTATTTAGGTGGTCTTAGTTAGTGTTCCAAGCTGGTGATTTTATCAGCGAAGTTACTAAATGCAATTCTTCAGGTCATGATAACCCAAACCTTGGTAAGCATAGATTTTCTAGATATGCAAAAGCGGGAAAAAAAACATAAAAAAGTCAAAGCTGTGTATGATGAGGAAAACCATTAAAAGATATATGATACGAAATTTAATCATTTATCATCGCCCTTTAAAAGTTACAAAATTGATATCATCACCCTCTGAAATTATTTCAAGAAGCAGAAATGTTCAGGAATGTGTCTGAAAGGGTCTTTGAACTATAATAAACATTCTTCAGGGATAAATCAAAACTAGCAATTGCATAAAATGACTCCTGGACCTAGCGGTCATATGGCCTTTCATACTTCTTGAGTCAAAGTCAGCAGTTGACAAACCAAAGAAGCAAACGTGATGATACAAATTGCAACAAGCTGAAATTTGCCATTCACTAATCACACCAGGTTTAAATATAACAGATGCACCAGGACCAAAGCAGCATTTATCTTAAACAAACGCAGCAACAGATAGATCATTTCTAATTGTATAAAATAAACATTGATTTGCTGCCTCTATAAGGCAATTTGTAATCCCCCACTCATTTTTTTAGATGTGGGAAGCAAGCATAAACATCAGATTTCGGGTGCTTGGCTTCAGCATGCTCCCTGCACTTCACATCCGAAGTTGTGCACATGAAAGTCTGCATGCAAACCTTGCACTGCATTGAAAGTTCACCATCATCACAAGAAAATCCAAAAAAAAATGCCCATAGTGTATAAAAGCATAAGACATTGACTTCAGTTCCACATATAAACCCTAACATGAATGGAATTATCAACTCAGGCAAAATCCATTTCCTTAAAACTTGAATTTAGACGCGAAATTTCAACAATCACGAATTTAAATTGAATCTGTAGCTCAAATTCTCTAAATATTAAAAAAAAAAAATTCACCCTAAAGGAAAAAAAATCAAAAGCACTCTGCCATTTCTTTGTTCCATCAATCATAGGTGCTCATTTTGTTTATCATCCTATTTCTGAATTTGAAATACTTCATATATCTTAAACAGCACCAAATTGGCATGACCCACTTAACATTAATCTCAAGAAATTACATTAAACACTTGCTCATTTAAAATTTGTCTAAATTCAAAGAAAAACTGTATCATGAATAACTATCCACATAAAAAGCTGTATCAATGAATATAAAAATCTAAATTGCATATACAAAAAGCTATGAAGTTTTGGTCAAAACGAGAAATTACCTGGATATTCATGGCTTTCTTGTTAGATTCTAATTGACTTCCTAAAAACAACAAAAAAAATAATCCAAAATTAGCAATTACAAACCGAATAATTCAGAAATGAAATTGAAAAAAAAAATACCCTTAGAAGCTTTTTGCTTCTCGAGGTTCTTCTCACGAGCCATCTTAGCCTTTTGACCATTGCCACCTCCCATGTCTGTGTCTGTATCTGGTTTTTGATCGAAAATTACGCAAATTTGACAGACTGCCCCCGAGAGAAACCCTAGCCCGCTCCTTCGAGACTCTTTTTCTTTAACAGGGTTAAATATTGCTGAAATTTTGTTATTTATATTTTTTATTTTTGGCTGAAAAAGGAAATTTAACCCTTGAATTTGTATCCAATTGAAAAGTAGCCCAAAAATTTACTTTCTCATCAGATTAGCCTTTTAACTTGTCCAATGTTGACAATGTTGAGTCAATAAAAAATTTATTTATTTGAGTTAGAATATTGGTATTTAAAATGCATTGAATTTTGACTATTTCAATTTGATAATAGTATAATCATAAAGGTGACAAATATCTCTTAACAACTAATTTAACACATAACTTAAATTTAAAATATTGTTTAAAGATGGCAGTGACCTATTACCTCATTCTAACAATTGTTTGTAATTTATTTATTTTATATAATTTCTGCTTTTAATGATTGATTGTGTTTAGGGCAAATTACAAAAAACATTCATGATGTTTAACGCTTTTTGCAATTTCCACTTATCTTTTTAATTTTGGCAATGTTGCTCACTAACTTTTTAATTTTTACAATTTTATACATTGGTTGAAAATTTAGTGAAACTTTGTTGATGTGGCCACCAAAAAAATCTAAATTGATTTAAGTCAAAACACATTGTTTTGACTATTTGCAAAAAAAATACACAACCTTTGACATTTTTTGCAATTGAAACATGACCTATTAATTTTGACAAATTGATAGACATAATTTTTTTTATTTAATTTATATATTTTTTATTGATGCATGCAAGTCAAATATTTAAGTAATGACAATTTAAAATAAATTTTTCAAATTAAATAAAATATAACTTTATTGCTTATTCTTGTGTAACGAACATTTAATTGATACATTAAAATTGACATGTACTTATATTTTGGTTAGTTTGAGTTAAAATATCATTTTAAAAATAATTTGATTGAAATATATATATATATATAAATTGGTTAAGGTCATGTAATTTTTTTACAAATAGGTATGTTTTGACATGGCGATTATGCGTATTAACTTAAATTTTTTCAGTGGTCATATCAGCAAAGTTTTATCAAATTGAAAAATTAAAAAATTAGTGAACAAGATTGATAAAATTAAAAAAAACTGTCAAAATTACAAAAATTGCGAAAGGTATTAATTTTTTTTGTAATCAGCCCTTGTGTCTAATGGGTTATGAATGTTTGTTCATATGCAATAGATGAGCGCTTATCATGTGAAATTTGAAAAGGCTTTTAGCTTTTAATGTTGGAGTGGGTAGAAATGACACGGGAATTAATGGGTTATCAATAAGTAAGTAGTCAAGCATAAATCCATTTTAAAAGTATCATAAAATATAGGGGTTTAATTTATGTTATTATGAATTCTCAATTTAAAAAAAATAAAAAGTTTAATAAATATTACATAGTGGAATGAAAATTAAATTACAATATATAATAATGTCATAAAAAATTGATCACGTGTTACCAATATTTGTTAATATATTGGTTAATAGAAACTATTTTCACTTAAATGACATTTTAAATTTAAATCATGATATATATAGTTATATTAAATTAATTGTTGAAATTTTTTTACTATTTTTATGATTATATACAGATCAAATTGAATTAATTAAAATTTAATGAATTTGAGATACCATTGGTTTAAAAAAAATGAAAAAAAAAAAACTTTCAAGCTATAGAAATAACAAGAAAATACCATAAAATGAAAACATTTCACTTTTTTTTTTTTTCATTTTATTTGACCTGTATTTTCTGGTAAACTTCTGTAATAGAATAACCACTTGAGGTGACAATTACAGCAGACCAAAATCATCCACAACAATACTTAACTAACGCGAGAAAATTAATTAAGAAACTAAAATTGCACAGTATCGATACACCACCGACAGAATAATTTGGCAATGGTAACATGTAAGAGACAACAATTCTCTTTATATTCAATTTCAATTTCAATTTCAATTTCAAATTCAAAAGGATGAACTGCAAGAAATCTTTTGTAGAGGTCATTGCTAAAGAGTACCTTACACAACATTTTGAAATGGACCTTGCATCAGCCAATTTTTGGCATTATTTTTGGTATTAGTAAGGCTGGCATCAAATGATTGTTAATAAGAAAATAGAATGATAGACGCTGAGGGTAATTTTTTACCTGCTCTCCCTAATATTTTAATAACATCATCTTATTAATTTCCTAAACATTCAATTTTTCATTTAAAACTTTCAAAATTTTAATTTCGGTCTAACTATAGTCTGTTTTGCTTTTGTTCAGTTCAAAAAAATTGTACTCATACATCGTGAAATATTAACATAATAAAAATAACATGTGTCAGTACAAGTTGACATAATAGGGATTTGGATTTATTAAATTAAAAAAAATGTAAAAAGGACTATAGAGGAATCAAAATTTTTTAAATGATAAATTGAACGTTTAAACCAGTAGCAAAATCTATTTAGAGTGTTAGGGTTGATGAATCATATAATTAAATTATTTTTTTTTATAAAATTTAAAATTTACTAAAAATCATGATTTTTTTCAGGACAAAAAGAAAAACTATTCATTAAATATAATCATAATACATATATATCTCATACAAATATAAAGTCACATTTCCGTACATAATATCAACACTATTAGAATTCTTATTTTTGAGATAACTTGAGAAAAGTAATCTAAATATATAATAACGATTTATGGTACCTCATTCTCTTAAAGGATCATGGACGAATCAGAAACTGAAAATTATGATATGATACGAAGTAAATTATAAAGTGTAATTATTTGATGAATATTTTCGTATACATATTAGAAAGATTTACCCAAAAAAAAATATAGACTGGGTCAAAACATTAAATTGAACAGTGTACCAATAAGAATGTTTTCTTAAGTTGATGGTTAATGTCGTTTTTTGTGTTGTTTCATAGGGGTCTTATTCTCAAGACACCAAACCTTGCATTCTAAGGTTGTCTATCACTTTCAATTAGTCCTTGATAAGCCCAATAACCCATGGTCTTTTTCTCTAATTTTTTTTCAAAATTAATAAAGACTATCGACTTTTTTCATTTTTACTATTTTGTATTTGAATAATTTTTTTAAAAAATAAGTGGTTGAACCTATAAAAAATTTATAAAATATTGTCTCTACCAAATTTTACAAGATAAAGTGATTATATGTCTTTTTTTAAACCATAAATTAACTTAAATAAACTTCTTTAATATTAAATTTTATTTTATTTTTTATTATAATTATTTTTATAAAAATTATTTGAAATGAAAGAAGTATTTTTTATTTATCAAATTAAACTAGAAAAAATAAATCTTTTTCTTTTTATTTTATTAATTATAGTGGTTGAATTTAATTTATTATTCATGATTTTAGTCAAATAAAATTTTTATCAATTAAAAAACTATATTGATTTTATTTTTTAATTATAACAAATAAATTTTTATTTGAATTTTTATTTTAATTAAATAATATATTTTTTTACTCTTTCTGATAAATTTAAAAATAAATTTAATATTTTTATTTTTCAATAATAATAATTTAATTTTTTATTTTAATATATTTTAATAATTTTCAGTATATTTTTCTTTTTAAATTTAATATATATAAGATGAATCTTATATATAAAAGGCATTTAAATCAATTTATTGTTTAAAATAAAACACAAGCAATTCAACTTGTAAAATATGTTAAAGACACTGTTAGAAATTTTTATAAGTTTAGATATTTAATTGCAAAAATAAATTATTTAAAGACTAAAAGAATACTAAAATAATGAAAGTGAAAAAGTTTGGATATATATATATATATATAATGTTGAGTCTTAGAGTTAAAATTTAACAAGTATCTATCTTTATTTTTTAGTATTTACTTTAAAATTTAATGTGTCTAATTCTTAAAAATTTTGATTTTTATCAATAATAAAATATTTATTATAGTTTTTAGTATTATTTTTTAACTAAAATTATATTATATATATTCTAATATTACTCAAACTCTAAAATTTTTTATATAATATGTATTTTTTAATTTCAAATCATTGCATCATTTTTCTTAAATTATTAGAAATTATATTTTAATTTTTTTTAATTATTATAATTACTCCAATACTAATTTAATAGTCTCAAAATAAATTTTATTATATTTAAAAATAATAGCAATAAAATTATTATTTTAAAATATATATGTTTAATTGTTATAATAATTTTCTAAATATTTATTTTTATATGTAAGTAATTTGCAGTTCATATTTATTAAAATTATTTAATAGTTATATTAAAATATGTATATTATTTAAAATTCATGATCATATTCAAGATTAGATATGTATTTATGCCAAGACTAAAATGATCCTGATTAAGTAATAATTTGTTTTACCGCCATAAGCTGGTATGAGTTCAAAGGCTGACGATTGATAATTGACACCTTAACCGTTGCAGCGAAGGAGTCCTTTTCAAAAACCTGCATTTGCCAGCGCTACGGAACCGACACTGGGAGACCCAAGAACATACCTTCCTTTGCTCTGCAAATTTCCAATCTTTTCTCTCGTTTACTTGCTCTGTTTTTATTATTCTCTCTTTGTGCTAACGAGAATGGAGCTTTTTCTCGAATTCGTTTTCACTATTGTTTTTTCTCTCCTCTCCTCTTTCTTTATTGCGAGGCTTGTCTCTTTAGTTTCAGCCCATGATAGTGATGAACCTGATCTCATGAAGAGGAATCATAAATGTCAAGATGGGTTTAAAGATTGTAATTTTAGGACGGAAATAACTTCTGGGTTTGTTTCCCTCGTTGCTGGAATTGATGAATTAGGTGAATCCATGGAAAACAATGAGATTCTTGGGCAACAAGACACGAAAGCTTCTCAAGATGTAATCTTGAAAGAATCTGACGTTTTTTATTTAACAGAGGAAGGTAGTGTTCGACCCAGAGAACTCGAGATTGTTGACTCAAAAGAAGAAGGTAGAGAAGATGGTGTTGAATGTGGACGCCAAGAGAGCTTGTTTGAGGAAAGTTTTAAGAGAGAAACTAATATGGGTTCGATACATGAGGAAGTGAAGGTCGAAAAGAGCGAGGAGAGTGAGATGCTTAAGAATGAAGGAGCTTGTAATAATGGTGAGATTGATGAGGAGGAAGATGATGATTGGGAAGGAATAGAGAGAAGTGAATTGGAGAGGGTTTTTGGCGCTGCTGTTGCATTTATTGGTTCCACAGGTAATGCTGACGATAAGAAATTGAGCCTTAGCAGTGATTTAAAGCTGCAGCTATATGGACTTCATCAAGTTGCCATCGAAGGACCTTGCCTTAAGCCCCAGCCCAATGCATTGAAAGTCTCTGCTCGTGCAAAGTGGTACTAAACTCCACTCCAATTTTGTTCTATACTGTCGACATGTTGTTTCACTGCTTGCCGGCATATACCCATCCATTTTATATTTCAGATCTTCCCAAGTTATAATTAGCCAAAGTTGCCTTGTTGCAAAGTTGAAAGTTTGATTCCTTTCTGGTCTCAATCTTGAATGCAGAATGTTAATTGTCGATCTGTAGATGGATTTTTGCTGCTCTAAAACAGAACAAATGGTAATAAATAATCCATATACTCAGTTAGGATCGAAATTTAGCTGAAATCAGAGTGGTTGTTTCAAGTAAATCAGGTGAGTAGGTGAAAATGGTGGAAACTTTAGTAGTCAAATAAACTGCCATTAGTAATATGCCAATATAGTGAGAGAAGCTGAAATTGATCTAGCTAGCTAGTTGGCTAACAGGTTTGCAAGATGGTACTAGATTAAGAATTTTAAAGATAGATGTGGGATGCATGAAGATAACGAAATATGGAAATTAACTTGATGAGGGCTAAATGCACATGCAATTTGGAGTTTGGAGTATATAGAAAGGCACATTGATGGACTGGAAAAGGGTAAAAAGAATGAAAGTGCATTTGCAGTGCCTTTAATGGGGTGGTTCAAACTTATATTCCATAGTTATAGTTTGTATAGATTTTGCGCTTTCACCAATCTCTTTATGAAAAAACTGTTGAATTCTTTCTAGGAACGCATGGCAACAACTTGGAAACATGACTTCTGAGGCAGCCATGGAACAGTATATCAATCTTGTTTTTAAAAGCATTCCTGGATGGATGAAAGGCCATTTAGAGGTACTTGAAGAATAATGTGTTTCTCTTACTGAACACAAAATGAATAACATAAGCATTACACTATTTTACACTATCCTTTGTTACAGGAAAATGGTAAACAGAATGTTGTAGATGATGATGCATCTAGGAACATAACTTCTGATTTAAAGCCAATTTTAAGAAACCAGCAAGCTGCTCTTGTCGAGAGGTATATGCAAGAAGTTGTATTGTTGTGCACATTCATTCCTACAAAGCTTTTCTTAATGCTAATGTTTTAAGTTTTGGTGTATGATAATTTCATCTCATGACATTCCTTACTCTGCCCGCAGCAGAAACTGGCAGCTTAACAGTTAGGAGCTATCTGGCTGAGGATTGGAAGCAGTAGCTCTGAGAAGGGTGTATGTAGGCGTAGTTAGCATGTTGCTTTATTCCAATAAAAAGAATCTACATTTCCTCATTGTTTTGTTATTGTAAATTAGTAGTTAAAAGAATCTACAGCAATTCCTTGATTTTTTGTAATATATATATAAAAAAAAGTTGAAACTGATGAATTAGAAAATCCTTAGTTTATTTTATCTTCCTTCTCTTTTCCAAAATTTATGTTTTGGTTTAAATGAATTCCACAAAATGTTATAGAATTTATTTGTAAATTTAAGTAAGTGTGTTTGGTATAAATGAAAATTTTGTAAAATTCATTTTCAATTCTAACTTTTTAATTTAATAGAATTACTTAACATTAATAGGGTGCATTTAATTAGGACTTTTAAATAATTTGATAGATTTTAAAAGTTATAGGGTATTCAATCCTAACTTTTAAAGAGTATGATGTATTCAATAATGATTTTTATAAACTTAAAAGAAATGTATTTAATTAAGACTTTTAAATAGTTAATAAAAGTAAATTCATATTAAAAAAGTCATGAATTTTTATAAACAATGAAATTTTGTGGACTTTAAATGACTTTTTATAGGTTGATATATTACAAAAATTCTCTTTCACTCTACCTCAATTCTTTGAATGATTTATTGTTATTTCAATTTATTTTCATTTTTATTTTTGTTTATCATGTTTTTTTTTATATATATGTTAGGTAAATATTTTGTGGGGGATTATAGATTTTCAAATCAACTTTAGTTTTTTGTTCCTTTTCTCTTCAAGATTTTCACAGTAAAGGTCGTCGTGCTGAATCAACTCTTTAATATATTTTTTTATTTGAAATTAATAGAATAAATATCTTAATTATTTTTTAAAAAATTATTTTATTTTTATGACAAAAATTAATTTATTAGGTCAAAATATGTATATTAAAATCAATAAAAATTGTCAAATTTCAATAAAAGTTATAAAAAGTATTTTAAAATAAAATTTATAAAAATCATTAATAAATTTATAAACTCTGTGAAAGTCTTTCAAAATAAAGTTTATAAAAGTCATTAAACTCTATAAAAGTTATTCACTGAAAAAATATCTATAAATATCTTTAAAAATCCTCGTTGAATACACCCGTTAAATCTATTCTTATTTCTATTTCAATTTATTTTCATTTTCATTTTTGTTTATCATGTTTTTTTATTATATATATGTTAGGTAAATATTTTGTGAGGGTTTCCAAATTGACTTTAGTTTTTTGCTTCTTTTCGAGTTTTTTACTATCATCTTTAAGATTTTCACGGTCAATGTCGTCGTCTTGAAACAACTTTTTGATATATTTTTTTATTTGAAATTAATAAAATAAATATCTTAATTATTTTAAAAAATTACATCCACTTTTAATAATTATTTTAAAAATTTTATTTTTAGTATATGACAAAAATTAATTTATTAGGTTAAAATATGTATATTAAAATCAATAAAAATTGTCAAATTTCAATAAAAATCGTAAAAAGTCTATAAAAGTTATTAACAAATTTATAAAATTTATAAAATCTATAAAATCTTCCAAAATAAAATTTATAAAAGTCATTAAACTATATAAAAGTCATTAAAAAGTATAACCACTAAAAAAGTCATTCACTAAAAAAAAAAAAAGTCTATAAATATCTTTAAAAGTTCTCATTGAATATACCCCTTAAATCTATTCTTATTGATGAAATGTATTTGATTCAAATAAATTTAAAATTTATTTGTAAATAAATTCTTTTTGATATTTATTTGGAAATGAAATAAAAATTGGAATTGAATCAAATAAGGGTAAATTGTCAATCAGGCAAAACATTAGGGCAAACTCATCGCTAAAACTATCAGCTACACGAAAACTCGTCACTAGTTTTATAGAAATAGTTTTTGCGGGGCAGCAAAGTAGTCACAAAAATGTTTTGCAACGAATTAAAATTGACGAACTCACTTTTCCGTTGAAATTTTTTAAAAATTAAATCTAGCAAACGCAGCGTTTAGGGCCGTGATCAGTGGAATTCTGTTCTCCCACTCTCGCAAACTTTAAATGGCATAATTATCTGAGTTTCTTTTGGTTTTTTCTTTTCCTCCTGAACTCATGTCATCTGATCTAAATCGAATCGAATCGAATAGAATCTGAAGATCTAAATCTGATGAAGGGTAATTGAGAAGAAAAATAAAAATGGGAGTGGTAATCGAAACCTCAATTTGGGAACCCAATCCATTTCTATACATTTTCATTTTCATTTGCTGCTTCTTCTCCATTACTCTCTTTCCTAATCATGCCTCTAAATCCAACACTAACTCTAAATCTCCCTCTCCATTTGGCCACCTTATCTCCCCTTCTTTTCCCCGTTTCCGGCGAAATTTCCTCTTTCTCTTCTCTCTCGCTTCAGGTTCATCTTTGTACGACGCCCTTTCTTCTGTCTTTATTTATTTATTTATTTGTTTATTGAATAATGACTGTATATGTTTGTACGTGTAGCCATGGAAGGGCTGTGGTCCGTGTTTGGTGAGTTTGAGTTGGTTCTGTATGGAGCGAGCAAAGATCAAACGGTGTCGTATTTGGCTGTTGGGTTCGGCGCTGCTCTTGTCTTTGGGACTTTGTTAGGGATGCTCTCTGATTCTATGTATGTATTTATTTCAATTCAATTCTTTCAAAATCATTTCATTTCTTTTTATAAATTTGAAATGAAACAGTTAAGAGTTCTTGTTGTTTTCCATATAGAAATTGTATTAATAAAACTGACATTGGCTTGGTTCTTTAATTAGAGGTCACAAAAAAGCTTGTTTGATCTTCTGCATCCTACACCTCTTTGTTGCCATATGGAAGAGAATTGTATCACATCCTAGCGTCTGGCTGACAAGTATATGTTTGTCCCTTGCCACCTCGATTTTTTCGTTCAGCTTCGAGGCCTGGCTCGTGGTAGAAAACCAAAAGGTTTTGTGTTACTTTTTGGAAAGATCAGTATATCATCATTTGTTTTATTATGGGCGCTTGTATAAATCAATTAATGACTGAATTCTTGATTCTTAATTGATGTTGCAGCAAGGGTGCAGACAAGATACCTTGAGTGATACATTTTGGTTAATGACTTTCTTTGAGTCTGTGTCCTTAATTGGAAGCCAGGTGCTTGGAAATTGGACATTGGGTACTCACCCAGAAAAGGGTATTCTATCTTCTTACACTGCAGCTATCTTTCTGGCAACAATAGGCATCATATGTGTTAGCAAAGGATGGAAAGAAACTGCACAAAGTGAAGCAATTCAAGATTATAGAGTACCCTACATGCATATCTTCAGTGGTAAGAGTTCATAGTTTATTAACAAAAGTTTTTGTAATTAATTGACAAAACAAATTAATTGCATGTTAGCATTTTCTATATTTATAAAAGCCCATATGGTGCATGCATCGTGTTATAGCTATTTCTGAAAGTTTTGGGATACACTTGGTCTCCTTTTATATGCACTTTAGGATCTTTTCATTATCATGATCTATTGCGAGCTATAAATGCTTTTTCAATGGTGGACATTGTCTGTTCAATCCCACTTTAATCTCAATTAGATTATGTCTTTTAATTGTTATTTTGCATTTACAAGATGGGAAGAATATCTAAAGGCAGAGGATTTTTTGCACCTTGTATCTGAGTTCTGGCTTTATATTTTGAGCTTGGAGGCAACATGGGAATTTTATCTGCAGTTCAGATTTCAGAAGTTTGATTAGATCAGGATGTTTCTCTATTTTATGAGTCCTTGGCCTGAGTTTCAGCTGTGTTTTCAATTACTTTTATTTTCAGCAGCTATTTTCTAACTGCTATCTTTATATTCAAATAGCTTTCTGAAGTCTCATTATTATGCATTATGCTTATCAGAGTGCATCAGAATATAATTGACTGTAACTTTTGCACAGCATTGATACATTGATAGCCACCTGTCCAATAAAATTTTTAAAATGTCAGGATGTTGTCAAGCGTATATGCAAGCAATGTTAGTTTACTTTCTCTTGCATTGCTGTGTTCTCATTTATATTTAGTCATTGTGTTATCAACATTCTTGACTTTTCAATATCGTCCAGATAAACGAATATGGTTACTGGGATTTGCACACACTTGCCTTCAGTTCTCAGTATCAATCTTCTGGATTCTGTGGGCCCCAACATTAGTGGTATGTCACATTTTACTACAAACAAAGATTGTTAGATGCTTTTACTATTGGCTTCTGGCATTTCAGTTTCCTCATTATATTGGTTCTGTCAACTTTTTATGTCCAATGTTGCATGACATTGAAAAGATGATGACAACATAGAACTGCATACTTATAGCATAATATTTCAAGACATAAATTATTGGGCTAAATCATTGTAATGGTATGTGTTAAAAGCTGGCTGGTTTATTTAATGACTTAAAACATGATTTGTCGAAGTAGATTTCTGATTCCAGTTGGAACAGGGCTTTCGTATTTGTATTCGCCCTAACCAACAGTAGTTGAGGTTTAAATTATATGGCCAAGGCCAGACTCTGTTTGGTAGCTTCAAAGGGTGTTGTCTTCTCAGAAAAGAATGATACTTTTGTTTACTTTCTTTTCAGAAAAGAATGATACTTTTGTTCCTTATCTGTTTCTTATTTTTCCAGTTGCAAAAATCTATAAACATTATACATGAATCACTGAGCAGTAATGCCAATTTCTGATAATAAGATTTTGTTATTGCATGTGAGTTTAGGCTGATGGACGAGAAGTGAACCTAGGGTTGGTTTATCCATGCTTGCTGGGTGCAAGAATGCTGGGAAGCACAGTGTTTCCATGGCTGTTGACAGGTCCATCATCACTTCGAACTGAGGATTGCCTAGTGTACACATTCATTGTAATGGGGGTTGCCTTTTCAATTGTGGCATTTGACTATCAGGTATCAATGTGTTGCATCTTGGATAGATATAAATAGTATGCATCTAATTAATTACTGTACAGCCTGCTCGTAAGTTGATGTTTATCTGTGAAATGCAGGAAATTGGAGTCTTAGTATCGATATTTTGTGTATTTCATGCTGGCGTAGGCCTTATTATACCTTCACTTGCAAGATTGAGGACCATGTATGCTGAAATAGTGCTTTCTCAGTTTATCTTGTTTTGACTGATGATGGGACACTATTAATTGGATTTTAATTTGGTTTGTGCTTTCTGGTGCATAGGCATGTTCCAAATGAGTTGCGTGGTGGAATGATAAGCCTTTCTCTAGCTCCAGCAAATGCAGCTGTTCTGTTTTTTCTGATTCAAGTAAGTTGTCACCCAATACCTTCAGTACATGGTATTAGGCATCTCTTCCATCTATTACATTTGTCAATATGAACCACTGTTAGCAGGTACTTCATAAATTAAATGGAACTATGGACAATCATCATTCATTTTGGCATGCTTTTCTTCACCGTAATATTAGTTGAGAATCTTTAGTGTTTTTTATGTTCGTAACTGTTGGTGAATGGATATATACTTTGGCGGGTTATACCTGTGGTCATGTGCTTATTTCATTCTGGGTTGAGTCACACCTAATATCTATTCTTCTTTAGTCATTCATCTTCATGTGGGCAACCTAATGACAGACTTATTCACAACCTTTCCATGTTTCAGAGAGGTTATTATCAGAAAATGGAGAATTCAACTATTATGGCATTTGCTGCTCTTGGCCTTTTTTTAGCTGCTGGTTGCATGCGTTTTTTGAAGCAATGGGGAAAGCAACCATGCCAAAACTGGCACAAGTTGTAAAATCTAGTCTATTGTGTATCAAGCACACCATCGGATGTGATAAATGTGGGTGTCCATCTAAACTTAGATTAGTCAAATTGAGTTGAAAAGCCCTCTCAAAACTCCAGTTGAGGAAGTGAAAAGGTATTCATTTTTATCCCAGTTTTCAGATGCTTAAAGCGAACTAACTAATGAAGACATTTGTTGAGATTGAGAATGGCCTCACATATTTGCTGGCAAGCTAGGAATAAGGAGGTATTGGTGGAAGATTTTTGGTGCATTGGGATGTTGCTGTTGAATAAATTATGTTTCCTTGGCAAAAACAACGCCTAGCGAGTGTCGGACAAGAGGCTTGTAAATTGTTCAGGCCATACATCAATTACCAGATCTGGAAGACGGCGATCCTCATTCCAAAGTGAAAATTTGTGAGAAGAACACACAATTAGCAAGTTGAATACACGATTCAGAAGTTCACTAGAGAATTTCTATCCAATGTTCGTTCGCTGAAAAGTATAATTAGCAGAATTTAGATATCTTGATGTTTGACAAAGTATTACTTGTGGATGGGAAGATTTGTTTATGCTTAGCACAGAATTAAGATACTTTTGTGGCGCAACATAATCATATTTCTTTATTTGTGTTAAAAGAGAATTAGTTCAAATTGTATTTGTGGCACGACACTAGGAAGAACAAAGTATGTTATCAGTTAGAAGCATTTTTATGCGACTTGGAAATCAAAAGATAGATCGGTGAGTTGCAAAAAAAGGCAAAACGTATGATGTTTTTTGCAGCGAGACTTTTTGCAAGTACAGTGATGCATAAGCAGTTAGTTTCTGAAAGAAGCTAATTGTCTTTATATTTAAATAATTTGCTCACTTGAACTGCATCGATGTCACAGTAAATGTTATACAGACAAAATTTTTTTGAGCAGCTGCTCTAATATGTATTTTTTTTTTCCGAAGTTCCAGCAATATATAATCCTTCAACATTACACTGTTGGCATGTACAGGTATTCTATTCATCTTGTTCTTGATCTCTAATCCACTTTGTAGCCACCCATTTCTCCCCTTTAATTACCGGACAGCTACCATGGAGTGATGTCTGCCAATGCATCCACCCACAGATCATCATCAAGTGAACCAATATGAGACACTACAATACTATGCCAGCTGAATTCACACTGCCTAGCCTCGGCCATAATGTATTGCAATTAACATTAAGCTTTTATGATAATTTCCCATCAGACAGATTATTCTGTACACTTGGTCAAAATAATCCATGATTCTAGATGATCGAAAAGGGTGAGTTCTACGGGTGGGGAAACTATTACTGATCTCCATTTTCAGGAAATCGGTATCGGTCTCCTTTTTTTTTTTTCAAGAAAAGATTAGGAATACTTACTGGATCGATTGTATTATTTGGGAAAAGCGAATAGAATAGGAGCCCATCTCCTTGGCGTGGTTTGACTTGCATACCAGAACACTTCTCAAAATCATAACTTTCATCAAACTCCACGTCATTCTGCTAAACAAAAAGTCTGGGTGAATGTCTATTTAAGGCAATATGATCAACCAAAAAGTAGAGAAGGTGATCTTGATCTTACCTCAAACGGAAACATGGTCTCCCCGCCTTCTTCCACGTCAGATAAATATAACAGGAATGAAGCAACCTGCACGAAGTTAATCAAAAGCAGTTTAGAAAAGAATTATTTCAATTTTTTGTAACTCAATAATGATTCTCAAGATAACCAAAATAGCAAATGTTTTGAACTTGCAACAACATACCATTAGAGCTTTCAATGTTAGACAATTTATATCACTCCTTTTCAAATTTCACAATGGGGACTCAAAAATGACAGTTCTTCATTGAAAATAGATTTAATTGCTGAAATACAAGCATATGGCAGGAAGTTACTAATGGAGTTTCCTCTCAGTAGGTTAATAAAATATGGCTGTCATTGGTCATCACTCTCATGTATTCAAAGATAGAAAATCTAATCAATGCAGGAATTCCTCCTTTTTCTTCTGCAGGATTTCCTTTGCATGTTGCATCTTTGCATTTTATGTTGAAGAAATTTCATGGGGGAATCAGACAGGAAAATTAAGACTTAAAAGTGCACCCTCAGAAAAAAAGGCTAGCACATGATGAGACATAGGATCAACAATCTTAATGTGCAATTTGTGAGTATATTTCTTGAGAGTGAGCAAGACCCGATTTTGTAACACTAAGATCTAATGAATTCTAAGAGATTTGCAGTCCAATTCAGAGAGTTATTATTTCTTTGTCAAAAATATGTAAATTCAAAATAGAGGAAAGTGAAGCAACAAGTTTATGTCTACATGTTTGCATTCATATGCATCATGTATTGCATAAAATTGTAAAATACAGGATCAGAGTCTATGCTTTTTGCATGAAATTTACCCTTTGGCTCTTCTGTGGTCCATACTCAGCAGGATTGAAAGCATCATAGTGGGAATTATACTTCTGGCCAATCTCATAGCGCAAGACATTGAATGCCTGAAACATGGTGTAATCCTCAGACAATTTTAAAATTGCCCTGAAATAAAAGGTTAACTAAATTCAACGCAAAAGACAAACCAAAAGCTATTACAATAACATTCTGAAGATGGTATTAGCTTTGAAGCTTAAAAAATTGATATTGCATATCATAAATCTCATATGTGAACAAAACGCATGAAAGAATTTATATGCTTGGAAGCGTAATGGCAGCAGACAGCCAGACACCAAAAAATAGAAAGTTAATGACACAGAGGCTGTATGGAATTGGAGTTGCTGGACTAGATATTAGCAATGGTAAACTCCAAATTGCATTTCTCATTTTGAGGTGATGTATCTCTTCTCAGCCTGAGCTTTTTCATTTCTCATTTTGGCATTGACAACATACATTTGGTTATGCACAGCTCAAAAAAGGTGAAGAAAGGGGGTAGGAGGAAAATTTACCAAAATATCAGAAGAAAAAAAATCTTTGAATTCAAAATCATTTTCCTCGCATGGACAATAAAAAGAATTGAATCCATATAAAATATTTGGAGAATTCTTAGGTAGAAATCATATAAAATTTTAAATTCCCAAATTTCATATTTGAACCGCAATGACAAGCTTCTTTCAGGGATCTGAGCAAGTCCCTCTTATGCCATTTCCAGAGGACTGCATAGCTGTAATATCTTCACCACTATCAAGCAATGTCATGATAAGAGCATATTTAAAACGCAGTTGACAAAAATGCATTCCATAAGATGCAAACAGAACAATAGCATGCGAAAAATTGGACCAATAAACAAAGAGATTTTGGGTATGATGAAGTTCAGTATGAATTATACCTCTCCACAGGCCCTGGGAAGCATTGTAGCCCTCGCAATTTTTTCCTCAATAGCATCTAACACCCCAGTTTTGTCTTCAGAAGCACTAATAAACACCCCAGAGCTGTTTCAAAAAGAATATAGAAACCATCCAAGCATTATTGACTTGGCATGCAAAACTAACGATCCAGGATCAACATCATCAGCAACAATAAAAGAGTTGTTTTCCATTTTTTTTATAAAAAATTAAAGAAACCTTGTTCTAATTCCTTTAGTATTCTCCTCAGTTTCTCCTTCGCGCAAAGCCAAGGTAGAAGGTGTAAGGTTTGGCTTAGCCATATTGATTATAACTTGACATTGCTCTTTTGTTGCAAATTTCGGAAAGTATAAAGCTCGCGGTTTCCAGCTCAAAACCTGCAAAAATAATAATAAAAAAAACCCACAAATAAGCAAACATAAATTAACACTAAATTTCTAAATTAATTAAAATCAAAGAAACGTAAATTAACACCAAAAAAGAAAAAAACCTGAAATGGAATGAGGGTAAGAGAATCATCGCCAGTATCACCAGCAGGCAATAAATCATACTCGAATACTTCCTCTTTAACCGATTGAAGTTGCCTTGATTTCGTCCTCTGTTGATCTCCGCTTATACTCTGATCATCAATCGCAATCGCAATCACAATCACAATCAATCAAGAATTCGCAAACAATGAGATAATTTACATATAAAATAAATATATAAGGAAAAAAAAAAAGGAGTACCGAAGAAATAAGATTAGAAGCGAAAAGACCAGCGAGGAAGAAGAATGAACAAGCCAGGAACACAACAGGTAGCCCTAACTTCGACTTGAAACTCCATTTTCCTTTGCTCATTTTGCCTTTCATCGATGATCGATCGTTGATCGCCGAACTGCACTGGACCGTGTCTCTGTATCGGTATTTTTGTGTTAGTGTGATGTTCTGCTGTGCACTGCAGCGCTTGTGCAAATGGAAGAACTGTCGGAGAGAGTTATCTATTAATTTTTTGCAGTCAATGCAAAAACAGAAGAAATTGGAAATGGAAGAGACGAGTCATGCGGAGTTGTGGGGCGGGAATTGAGTTGAAGTGAGAGGACGGTGGTCGGCTCGGCTCGGTTCGGTTTGGTCGTAACTATTTTTAGACCATTTATTTACTGTTTGTGGATTTTGTAATTATTGAGTCAGTACAGGAATTGTCGTACTAGTAATTTTAGCTGGCATTACACAGGACTTTCTACCGTTTTATAAGACATCTCTGGCCTACCTACCTCCCTTCTTTAAAAAACATTAATCTGTAAACTTTAAATTATGACTCCCGCACCACACTTACACAATATTTCATAGATTTCTGTTCGAACCGATATATGAGCTCTGCTCGTTAGTAATTAGTTATTTGATTTAATAAAAATTTATTTAAATTTGTAAACTTAAAATATGAAATTTGTGAATAAATTTAAATATAAGTTTAGAATTAATTTGTAATTTTAATATTTAGTAATTTAATTTTAAATATATAATATATAAATTCGTATCATAAAAAAATTTTAAAAAATATATTATTAGAATAAAATTATATTTTTTATTAAATATATTATAATTTATTTAATAAATAATTTATTTTTAATTTTTGAATGTATAATTTTAATTTATAATTTGTATTTTTTAAAATTTCTTAAGACTCGTTTAAACTCACAAATAGCTCATAAATACTATGTAATATAGCGAGCTCATTTTGTTTATAAACAAATCAAACCCGAGCTAGTTAAAAATTGGCTCGGTTACACTCCTAATAACTGCCCTATATTGCTAAGTTTTAAGATTGAAAATGAGAGAGTAAAAATATTAGAGGATCGTGACATGATATTTTATCATCTATTTTAATCAGATTAGACATTTTAAAAATTATCTCACATACACATGTATATATATATATTAGTTTAAATTTTTTATATTTACAGGTTTTAAATTCAATTTATGATATATAAATGAATTGTTATGAGATTTTTATCATTATATTTAAATTGAATTAAATTAATTAAAATATAATACAATTTAAATTCTGGTAATTTAAAAAAAATCGCTTTCTTTACCTTGCTATGTAAGAGAAATAGACCAATACGCTAATAATTTGATAGCTCCCACAAATAAATACACCAATATTTTTTGGTTTGGTGATAAATTTAAATTTTTATAAATAAAATTTTAAATTTGAATTTTCTATATAAAAATAGAAATTTATCACTGTGATGAGATCCATCAATATTAAATAAAAATAAATAAATACAAGTTTAACTTTCACAGTTTATTCACTTTTATACGAATGTTGCAACTATTAGAAGATGCCACTTCAAAATCTTAGCTGCATACTGTTTATTTTGGTGAAAAACCACCCAGCTAGAAAGTCCACATACCGACTATTTTTAGTCCAATTGCTAAGGTTAAAAGGAACTGTTTTGAGGGGTATTCCAATAAATAAATATTATTATGTGGAATTATACTTCTGAAAACGTCTTGCCAAAAGCACAAATTGCGCTGAAAATTTTTTATATTTACAAATTAAGAAAAAAAAATTTAAATAAAGATCATATAATTGTACAATAAAAATAATTTTTTATTTTTAAATTGATAATGATAAAAATTAGAATTTAACTTTTAAAATATACTTAAAAACAATTACCACTTAATAATTATTTCACTGCTTAAAAAAATATTGATCTTTAGTACCTGCGAATATTGCTACTAAACAAGAGATGCAAGTTCTCTTTAATCCACTTTATTAAAAGTTAGAGAAAATCAGAAAAAAGAATAATTGATCGAAGCCGTTTAAAAAATATGAAAAATTAAATTCTGCTTTTTATATGTAGAAATTTACACCTTTTTGTGATTTGGGTTGTAGTGGCGATTGAGGTTGCTGGTATGATTCTCGGGTGCACATATGCATTCTGTGGTATTGTCTAAAAAGTAATGAATAAAGATAGGCTTTTTAGAGCCCACAGGATTTTCTGCTGGTAGTTTTCCTTGTTTTGAATCTCTGATTTTTGCGCTTCACAAGTATCATTTTGATTTTCTACTAATGTTCCAGAAAACAGATTCCGCTCAAGTAGCAATAAGATTTTATTCTTAGAGAATAGATTTCATGTTCAAATTCTATTTTTTAATATTATACTTGTGACTCACAAAATAAATTTATGAAATACTAATTTTTAACAGCTGTCTGTCTGCTTTAATGTTACTGAATTCCATGAAATATAAATTATATATAATTTATACTAACTGAGTGGTAAAGGACAAGAGTAATTCATTGGACATAATAAGGCCATAGACTCCCAAAAAAACAGTGCTAGAACCACTTGAAAACTGCCAACCAATAGTATCATTGGATGCCATAGACTCCCTAGAATTCATGCGCCTTTCAGTATTTTATTGCTTTGGTATATTAACATGCCGTTGCCAAGTCAAAGACCACCATGATTGTCATATTCAACTATACATATATTTGTATATTTTGTGTGTGTCTGTGCTGGCGCATCGGAGTGAAGGATTTGATGATTTCATCAAGCAATCGCTCCACTACCCTGTGATATATGAGGTCGAACGGACTTTGGATAATCAAATGGGTGGTTGCTAAAGTGACAGGTGAGGTCCATGCACGAATGCATAGTAGCTTAGCTTTATTTACGTGTATATCCCTAAAATCAAAATAAAAAACAAATGTTCTGCACAATAATAAACAAAAACCTAACGGCCAATTTGTGCAAGAGAGGTCCAGAAACTCTAAAGATTTCAAATTCAAATATTAGGAGGTCTAAAATCTTTAGATTAAATGTGCATATCTAGCCATCCCTAGACATATAATAATAATTATTATTATTATAATTATAATAATAATAATTATTATTATTATAATTATAATAATAATAATTATTATTATTATAATTATAATAATAATTATTATTATTATTATAATTATAATAATAATTATTATTATTATTATTATAGTTATAATTAATAATGATAATTATTATAATTCAAATCTTCCTTGAACCAATCAAGTTCAAAAAAAATAATTATTATTATTTTTTTGTATTTTGACCTATTATTTTATTTTTAATATTTTAAAAATATTTATTCATCTTAAATATTTATAACAATTAATATTTATTAGTCCTATATCAGAGTTGAAATAGCACATAAATTATAAATATTAAAAATAAATAAATATTTTTTTAAATGTTAAAGATTAATGTAATATAATATATTAAAAAAATAATAATAAATAAATAAAAGAAAAAACAGACTACTACTATTTAAAAAAGTATCCAATAATTGTACATTTTACTGTAGCAACTGTATACATTTTAATTTACTGTTACATCATTGCTTCTGCAAAATTAATTGCTTCCGTATTCATTTTAATTTACTGTTTCCATCATTGCTTCTGCAAAGTTAATTTGTTGTGCAGAACTGTATTCCCCCCCTCCCCAAGACCAAAAAAAAAAGAATCTCATCTTAATGAAGGGCATGGATTATTAATTTTAATTTTTATGATTGACCTTTTTGTTATTTTTTTTTAGTAATGGGCATTATATTTATAGACCTCTTACTACCAAAGCGGATAGTTACTACCAGCAGGCCGGAGGACATTAGAGGAACGAACTTTGGTCTCTTTCATGCCTGTGGAAAACCTCAGAAGGGCACACAAAGTTGCGTGTAAGGTAAAATCTGCCACGTAGAGCAAGCTAGTCCGCCAGCTTCTTTCCTCCAGACCACATAAAAATCTCGCACCCAAAACACTCATATCAGGATAATCTTAATGCACCCATCAAATTAACGATGCGGAAGAAAGACACGTGAACATGAATCCACAATCTGATGGGACCAACCTCCGTAACTGGTGATATCTAATTGGTAGAACTTGTATCTTTGTGGGGGGGGGGGGGTAATAGAGAGGTTCTTGTCTTGAGAATCTTCTTCCTTCAAAGAAATAAATACAACGATGTATCTGCTGTTTTCCTCCACGTAAATGATGCATGGTCACAAATAAAACCGCAGCCATCAGTTCAACTAACTAGAGAACTCAAAAAGGGTCATATTTCCCTCTCTTTCTCAACCAGAAAAAAACTGAACAGGCAAATTTGTCGAGAATTGGGTTGGTGCAACGGCTAATCTTAATTCAACCTGAGATAAATGCTCAGGCTAAATGTTAGCTGTTCTTTAATCCGTAGTCCAAGGCAAATCAAACTTGGAAGCACCTGCGGATCATGGATAATCAAGTTCCATCCATCTCTGAAACCATATGGTACTACGGTTTCTGTCAAGGCCTTGAAGGATGAGACAAATGGAGGTCGAAGCAGCTTTCCAGGCAGACGCTGGGATCCTGGCATGGAAATTGAGGTTCCATTTGAACAAAGACCGGTATGTTTGCTCCATTTCTACTCTGGACACTGTACTAGCTGCTAGTTTCTACTTGAGATATGGAGTATGTGCTATGTAGAGAGAGTGTTTTGAATGCGTTTACAGTAGCACATGCACACAAACATAAATGCGTCACCATATATATATATATATATATATATATATATATATTTTTTTTGAGCATGCCTCACCATATAATATGCATCCATGAAAATATGCTGAACACGGAAAGAAAGAAAGCTGAAAATGTATGTTTCACAGATTCTAGTTGAATTAAGTGTATTCTGATTTCTTGAATTACATATAATCTTAGCCATACTTATAACTCATTTCCGTAACTTCACAGGTGAATGAGTACGCATCTCTAAAAGATGGAGCCTTGTACTCTTGGGGGGAGCTGGCTCCAGGACCACTTTTTCTTCGTCTTGGAGGTCTCTGGTTAGTGATCTTCACAGTTCTTGGAGTTCCAATCTCAGCTGCAAGTTTCAATCCTGAAAAGGTTAGATGCAACAAATATTTGCAAACAAATAGCAACCAAAAGATTATACAAATTAGAACAGAACTGCCTAATTCCATAACGGGAAAAAGAATGTCTTCATTCTTTGAAACTAGAGTTTAATCTTGGAAAGTTGATCAAACCAAAAAAACCAAAAAAAATGCTAAACATCTTTAAATTACAGAAAGTTTTAACCTCCAAAGTTGCTACAACTTCACTAACTACTAAAAATTGCAGGAGCCATTAAGATTTGTGCTGGCTGCTGGGACAGGAACTCTATTTCTTGTGTCATTAATCATCCTTCGAATTTATCTGGTATGATCAAACACCCATATCTCCTTTTTCCAGAATTTCATTACATTCTTAGAGAATATAGCTGGCAGAAGAAGCCACGCACTACATTTACTATTATTCATCATTCTCATTCAACAACCCAAATCACGAAGCAACTTCAATTAGTAAATCATTTTTCGTATTTGTGTAGCAAAAAGAAAGTATTCGACAAACCAACAAGATAGAGCAAAGAAGAAATTGCAGAATTCTACATATCTAAGTTTGTTTGTCTAGTTGACAAACCAGCAAGATAGATGAGCTTCTGGATAAATTTACCTTACTTACCTCGACAAAGACCCATAAGTTGTGATTGTAGAACTTCTCTAAATGCTGAAGTGTCTTTATCTTGTTGATAGACCAACCACTATAAGTTCCTTGATTGGAGACAACATAGCTCCAGGCTCAAAAATTTTCCAACTAGTAAGAGGCATCAAACCATCCAAGTGCTGGTATAAAGTTGCTTATGTATATAACAGGGATAAAAAGCACCAGCTTTCAAAATTTTATTACAGTTGAGATCAGAGTTTTGATAATTAATCTGAAATAGCAATTACTGAAATCTAACAATTACCAAAACTAGGTAAACTCGAGCATAATGTATAAATCAACACATCCTATAGTTTTCAGACATTAAGATAATTGTTTCTGTTTAAAATATTTCATGGTACCAGATTCATGCATAAATATAATTTAAGCATCTAGTAGAGGACTTGAAAGGATTAAAGCCTCTACCATCTATTTGTCAGTTCAACTACTTAATTCCATCCTCTTCTTAGTGATTGCCTTTCTAATATTAACTACAAACTTGTAATATTCACTTCTTTCTGCATGCATATGAAAGGGATGGAGTTATGTGGGAGATAGACTTCTATCTGCAGTTGTGCCATATGAAGAGAGTGGATGGTATGATGGACAAATGTGGGTAAAGCCACCAGAGGTTAGCTCTCTCTCCTCTCAGCATGCATCTGTTCCTCTTCCCATAGCATGCATTTTCCCATCCCACAAAGCGTCATAGTATCATAACAGGTTTATAACACAAAAGGTAGATATTAGATTGCCGCACCCAAAAAAAAAAAAGTTATTGAAAGAGATGCAAAGAAGGACAAAAATTTAACTATCAACATGAAAAGCTTTAATGTACAAGCCATGAAATATAAAGTTAAGTTACCACTTTGCTAGAATTGGACAGACTGGCAATCAAGAAGTCCTCAACGCGCATCCTGATGGTTGGTTGAGGAAAATAACTTGGTCCCGTGGTCTTTAGACTGAGATTTAATGCCAGACAAGTAATTAGTCACCATCTTGTAAAAATTTAAATAAATTAATAAATAAATAAAAAGCATTCTAGAATCTCCATTACAATTTTTAAAAACGTTCTAACTCTATCAGAATTAGTTATTTTGATAGTACAGAGATGAATAGATGTAATGATTTGCAGCAACTAAGGATACCATATGGACAGTCTTTCATTCCGATTTGCAGACTCACCAGAAGTCAAGCAAAAGCAGATATTATTTATGCACACTAGAATGACATCAGAAACTAATGACTCGTATCACTTTCCCTGCTGTCAGGTCCTGGCTCGTGACAGACTGTTGGGCTCTTTCAAGGTAAGAATGCAGATGACCAATCCTTTTTATAATATTGCATAGGAAAGAAAATCAGACAACAAAATATTAAGTTCTAAACTAGGAAAAAAAAAAAAAGAAAGAAAAAAATCACAAACTCACGGTATAACAGAAACAAAGAGAATTATAGGTGAACAAATCAGTGAATGATTATTTATCTTACAAGAACAAGTCAAGCATGCATTCATGCACGTAGACAGGTATGCTTAGTGTAAGAATATAGATGGCAGATGATTCCACTTATTCTGTCTTTCCAAACAAATAAAATGCAATATTTATGCTTCTTCATTACAAATGGGATTCATAAGTAAATCTCTTGCCTCCAGGTTAAACCAGTCATCAAACTACTGAAACAAATGCTAGTGGGAACTGGTGCATTGCTTGTTACAGCTGTGTTACTATTTATCTTCGCCACCCCAGTGCAGGATTTCTTTCAAAATAACTCTGCCACAAAAGAGAACCCATCAAAAATAAACAAAAAGTACAATGTTAGGTATGCATAAAAGTATAAAGATTCTGACTCTCATTTGCGCATGTGGCTTGGATCTTCACACTTTCTTGTAAATTTTGTAGAAAAGAGGAGTTGCTTAGTTTGCCAGTAGAGGTTATGGCTGATGATGAGTTAGCAGCAGCCGCTGCTGAGGCTGCTGATGGAAGACCAGTCTACTGCAGGGATCGATATTACCGTGCACTAGCAGGAGGACAGTACTGCAAATGGGAAGATCTACTTAAGTAATCACGAAAAACTAGGTGCGGCCTACCCTCATATCCATAAATTTGTAAATTTTGTCAATGGGAGTACAAGTTTATGTTTGAAGTTTTGTCCCTTTAAGCAACTAACTTTCTTAAATCCTGAAAAGACAAGTACCTGCACAAGAATGATATTCTGGGAAAATCAACAAACCAAAATCTTATCAGCTTCAAGGAAACATGAAAATTTTATTGCTTTTCATAAGACTCTTGGAAGGGAAAAGAAAATATAGCAAAGCCCTCAATTCAGACTGCAGTTTAGTCTGACAAGATACACATGACTCAAAAGTAAAACAGCAAAGCAGAGCTACAGTAATTTGACTGAGTTGTTCACAAGAAACCATCAATTTTCTTCCTTTATAAGCCACCTTCAATATTCACATCCAAATGAATTGCCAAGAGATAAGTACTTTAACAGAGCTTGACATTTAGAAGTGTCACCTCTCATTTGGTGCCTGAGAGTCAAGAACACTTGCTGCAGATATCGACAATAAATGTGCTTCTTTTGAATATAGTGACAGATGCAGCAGAAAATCAAAGCCCCCTGAGGATATCCCATGAGGCATATTTATCTAATTAGCAGCATGAAAGGGGAACCCACCCCTGGTTCTGTACACCACTGAAGCCATAAATAGGATCCACAAAGGCAGGTATTCCAGAAATTGTTGGCAATCCAATATAAAGTACATAATTTGACTTAAAAGTATGATTATTTGTATCAACTTCCAAGTTGAAAAAAATTCATTTTGATATGCCAGGATCTAAAGTATTTGTAATAACCAATATATAACAGCGCAAATGGATCCCTTTTGAATAAGCTTCTTGCCATGAGAATTCTTGTAAGTATTCCTTCCAAATAACCCAAAGTCATCTGCGGAAATAACTGCCATTTGCTGGTGCAATTTCCTTGCTAATTGAATGGTAAAGGACAAGAGTAATTCATTCTTTAGCCTTAAAGAAAAACCCCTTGAGCAAGCCAAAAAGGTGAAGCAGATATTGAACACTTTAATGGCCAAGTGGCAACTCTCACACAAGTTTCTTGCACCAATGAAGAACTCTAAATAGTTGACTTTCAAAAATACACCTGAATGTTCGTTTCCTTCTTTTTGCATCTTCAATATCTAGAGATCTATATGCAAGAGCAAGTAAATACACTGCTGGATGGAGTCTCCTGCAATCACAAACAGAGACTTCAAATTTTCCTAGGGATTCAATTGTTTTGTATGCAACCAAAATCAATGAGCCCACAATTTCAACATTTCAAGGAAAAAAAAGAAACCTGCTCAAGTGTAATAAGTTACTGCACATAAATTATTTCCATGTTTCCTTTTGTTCTTTTATGACCTCAACAACCACTATTGATGCCACAAATAGACATTGATCTTTCGCTAGGCAGTTTAAATATTCATTTATGTCCAATTGAATTAAGTGTCTTTAGCATATGACTGTGATCATCAGGTTAAATGCAGTTGTATGTCAAACAGTTGATTTGAAGTAAGAATTAGTCCAGAATTAGAACAGATGTAAAAGAACCTGTCCTTAATAAAAGGTTAATCATTCAGATTGTGAGAGGAAAGTGTGCAATATGATAAATTTACCAGAAGACTATATGTTAGACTTACTTGTCATTTTGCTCACTTCCACCAAAGCCATCCCAATACCTTTGAGATGGGACTGTCCGACCTTTCTTATCTCTACCAAATGTTTCAATATACCAACCACCTACATCATGCATGTCACAACGAGGTTCAAACAGCCAAAACCTGTAACACCAATTTAATAAGACAAGTTTCAAGTTAACAGCAAAAATCTATTAAAAGGGCAGAATGATATGCACATATGCCTAGACAATGACATGAAATGCAGACAGCATTAGTTAAATATTGCTATCACCCTCCATTTGTGAATGCAGTAAGAAGGAAACTTCAAACCCATGACAAACCACTGCAAAATTGCAAAAGAAAATTGATGGTCACCGCCTCTATTTTTTGTTTCAAACATTCTCCAGAAAAGACGTTTCAAGGAGGGAAGAAATGAAAACGAAAACAAAATCAAGCACAAACACAATCAGCTCGACCAAATGAAAATAATGGGGCAACCTTGAATTATAGATATACTGAATATTCATCCATCACAGTGAAACAACTGAAATTGCCTGACTTACTTGCTTGGCGGTAATCGAGCTCTACTACACCTACATTCACAAATTGAAACTTTATCTCCTACTGGATACCAGTGCATATGTTGCACCTGAAATTGTTTCAAGAAAATACTCGATCATGGCCATAGAACACAGACATGCATGCAATATAATTATTTAAAAACCTATGGACAGGTCATTGTCGATAGGAAACCATAATGGCTCATAAAATAAGGTTGTTTCCTCTTTAGTCTCCTCCCATATTCTATCCAGTAATCAGATTAGTTGAGTCAGAAATTGAACGGACATCATCCCAGGATACAAGGAATCAAGATATACCACAGCAAATTACACTAAAAGTTTGCAAATTCATAACAGTTCATTTCATAAAATTCAAAAAATTAAAAACTATCTACACAAATGGAACTTCGGCAAGAACTATGTGCAATGGCCAAAAAATACTTGCAAAAAAAGGATTAAAAAGAATAAATTCTATGCAACTTGCAAATGAATTTTTAACACACATAAACCAACAAATTAATATTTGAGAATATAGATGTTAAATTAGCCCTCTTTTAGCTATTATTTTCCTATTTAATCAATGTAATTGCACTAGCAATGACTTGTGAGAAAGCAACCAAACAACGTTCCATCCTCATCATATTTGTGACAAAGAGACACGAAAATGTATGCAGCTTGCAAATGAATTTTTAACAAAAACAATGATATCAAAGAATGTACACTCTAAATTAGCACTATATGAGCTAATGTTTATTAAACTAATGTAATCTGAATATTAATTAAATATTCATGAAATGTGAGAAAACAACAAAAACAACTTTTCATCATCATAAGTGAGACAGAAGACCACCACCTGAGGTCCAATGGCAGATGATTCACGATCCAATCAGTCAAGAAACATAATCAATTCCGTTCATGAAGTATACAAGTGAGACACTCAATCAGGAAGGCTCCTAATATTCTATGTACCATTCCACATAAACTAACAGCAAATTGAATATCGAAATGAAGCACTAAAACACAATCCAATTTATCGCTAATTGGCCAGAGAGCATACAGGTAGGAAAGAAAATTACAAACCAGCAATGTTCTATGTTTCATCACGACATGGGTTTTTGTACCCATCCTATCATACACAAAGCATGATCCCTCTTCAGGACTAGTCCCCAATCCCTTTATAGTTCCTAGTGGAACCTTCTGTCTAACTTCACCACCTAAAATGTTATCCTGAGAAAACCCACTTTTATCATGGGTGGAATTATTATCTGAATGAAGAAAAATGTGTATTTGATCTTGAGCATCTTCTTTCTGTACTCCATTACTTTGGTTTTTAGGTGGAACTCTGGTGGCCACAGCAACCACCTTGTCATCTACATGCAATTCTAAATCTTTATATGCATCCGATGTCTGACTTAAAGTATTCCTCATATGCATTGAAGATGATCTAACATCATTTGCCTCATCACAATTCATGAAGATGCTTGTATTTGCAATAGATTCACAGATTCCCAAACTAACAGAAATAGAAGAATTCAATTTTTTAGAGCAAGCAGAAGTTAATTCCGGAACTTTATTGGCCAGGCACACCATCCCAAATAGATCACGCCCTGAAACCAAGTGTAGGACCTCAGGAGTTTCATAGACAGATCTCTCCTCAGCCTCAAAACGATCAGGAAGAAGATCCATAGACTCAATAACAGGGCCATAATAAGCTGCATGTATGGCTGAATAAAAATCAGCTTCAAGGACATCATAATAGCCCGTTCCAGATATCACTTTCTTCTTTAACAAAATATCATTTACAGCCAATCTATACCATTTCAACCATTCAACAACCTCCATCTCTTTATCTCCATCCATTTCGGATTTATACATGTAAAATGTTGAACCTCCTCTAGAATCCTTCTGCACGACCATTCTCTGAGACCTAAGATAGCTGTCATAGTGAGCTCTCCTCTCAGAATCTGAAAGAATCTGCAATGCAGCATTGTGCATTGTTTACAACAGTAAGCAAAGACACATTGGAAAGTTGCAATTTAAACAACAAAGCACATAATGAATTACCAATTCCATCATCTACATTACATGCAAATAGTAGTATATAACACGTATGAAAAAATTATAAAATTATTTTATCAATTGAAAATAATTCTACACTGCAAGAATTAAATTGAATTTGGATGAAAAGATAAGATGCAATCAATCAATCAAACAAAATGAAAACTATCATAACCAAACACACTTAAACCTAACTGAACCAAACAAAGAAAAATTAATAATTAGAACATGCAATCAATCGAACAAAACCTCATAAGCAGCGAGGATTTGGATGAAACGATGAGAAGCAGACGAATCGTTTTTTGAATTAGCGACGTCAGGGTGAGCTTCCTTAGCTAATTTCCGAAATGAAGCTTTGATTTCGGCGAATGAGCAAGCCTCCGAAACGCCTAAAATATCGTACGCATTACCTGCCGGGTACTCGGTCCGAATTGAGTCACTGCTGCTGCTGGAGGTACTGAACCACTCAGTTATAGAGCTCGGATTGAAGCGGTTATTACCGGTGCTTCGACGATTTGATCGAATAGAGATTAAAGAGGCAGCCATTTTTTTTTTCTTTTTTTACAGAAAGTGCTTTAGGCTTTAGCAATGGAGACGATAACAGTATTACTGATCAGTGAAGAAAGTGATGACGGATCGATTGGACGGTTAGACTGTGACACGTGGATAACTAGTTAGTTTCACTACTTTCGTTACATCGGAAAGCGTAAATGGGAGGGAAGGGCGTGGTTCCCGAACCGGAGACCCACCCCGTGTCCACCAAGAGGCGTTTTAGGGATAAGGTACAATTTGGCTTTTAAAATATATTTGGAGATTCATTTAAGCATCTTATTTAATTTTGAGCTCAATTAAATAAAAAAATTAAGTTTTATTAAACTTTAAATCCCTCTCTTTAACGCCATCTTCTTTCATTTAAAGTATCTCCGTTAGATGCCCTTAAAAAGCAACAAAATTTTTTTTTGTTTTGCTTTACATATTCTTCGATCCATGAACCACACCAACAAAAACCAACTGCAACACATCATCAACGCCTAACAAGCCCGCATAGCCGAAGAAGTCGGTGCATGCACTATTATGGCTACTGCTGCTCTTCTTTCTTCTTCAAGAAAATGACCAAGTTGAGGAGTATCGTTGTCAACGTTAACAACGTCAGTGCTTAGCTTTGAGCATAGTGAAACTAACCAAGTTTTTGTTGTACTCCTAATTGATCTTCTTCCTATAAGGCTCCCAAGTGTCATGCTCTTGTTGTGGACTGAAAATTAATCACAAAAAACACTTACTACTTTTATGAGCTAACTCTTTACCCCTTCCACATATCTTGAGAAAAATAAAGGGAGAAGAATGTAATAATCATAGTTTTTAAATTATTTTAATATAAAAAAAATTTATAATGTTAATAAATTTAAAAATTATATTTGAATATTTTATTATTTTGTGATTAATATTTATTGTTTTACGTTTGATTATAATTTTTTACATAAATATTTATTTCGAGACTTATTATTTCGGATAATTAATTTATGTTATTTATATTTATTACTTTGAATAATATTATTTTAATAATATTTAATTTCGTGCATTATTATTTTAATATTATTATTGTTATTTTGAATAAATTACATTATTTATATTATTAATTTTATGTGATTATATTATTTATTATATGTGTGAATATATATATATATATATATACACACACACACATGCATGCCATGTATGAGTACATACATACCATATATTAAAAATCAACCAAAACACATAGCAAACAAAAAAAAAGACGTGAAGAACTAAGCAAGAAAAAAAAACTCACTGTGGATCTTCTTTCCGCCATCTCGTTCTTTGCTTGTCACTATGCCTCCATCACTTCCAGTCACCACTTTCTTCGATTCCGGTGTCTTTCTGTTTCTCTTACACCGGTGAGCACTAATCCAAGCTTAGTTTAAGCTTTAATCTCCATTTGATTGAGTTTTTGTTGATTTTTATTTATGGAATTTTAGGGTTTCGAATTTTTTTTAGCTTGATCTAGCTTGAATCTTGCAAACTCCCTTTACAAATATGATTCCTAGTAACTTAATATACCTCTACGAATTTTTGTGTGATTTTTGGAATTTATTTTTATTTTTGTGAATTTTTGAATATATTATTATTATTTTATTAATTTTCATAAATTAATTTATTAAATTATAAAATTGCTTAATTTAGTGATATTATATATTGTTATTAATTTTAGTTTTGAGAAATTAATTTTTGAGAATATTATATAATTTTTTTTTTATGAATTTTTATAGTTTATGTCAAAATTGAATAATTAGGTTAGGGTTGGATTTTTTATGGAATAATGGTTTAAATATGTTTTTTAATTAATATTAATAATATATATGTTGAGAAAATAATTATAATGCATTTATATAATTTTTAGGGAATTTTCGAGTAGGATATTGTGTATATTTTTGTATTATAGGGGTAAAAATGTAATTTTATGCTAATTATAGCTAAATACTATGTTTTAATTGGGTTTAATATTATTTGAGGAATTAAAATGATTTTTTTTACAATTATTTAGTATTTTTAACTAATAAATACTAACTTTCAAAAATTATGTTCAAATAATATATTATATATTATTTTGGTAATAAAATGAGTTTAAACTAATTTTATTATATAATTAAAATATTTAAGTAATTAAATGTGAATTTTATTAATTAGAATTAAGTTGTGTTGTTTGGTTGGATTGTGAACTTGGTCGGGCTAAATACAGTATTGGAGAGTCGATCTGAATATAGTTGAGTGCATTTTTCTGTGCAGGAATGACTCTACTAACAGTAGAGAGATGTCCATTTTACAGGAGAGACTCTGCCAAAATTTATGTAGATTTTCCCATAAAACATGACATCTTTTGTAATTTCCAAGCATAAATTAGGATATTCCAATCTATCGAGTTTTATCCAGTTTTTACCGAGTCATTCTAGAGTCTTGTAATTTTATTAATTTCCTTTCTTATTCCATAAGTATGATTTTAAAAATAAATATGTTATTTTTTAGAGAGTTCCAGAGAGGGGGCTTTTGGAATGAGGCAGACGAGCGGTCGTTAGCCATCTCGCTCATCCTGTAAGTTAATAAATTGATCCGTGCATGTGTTTTCTTTAAATTGTGTGCACTCATATTTTTAGTATTATTTACATTATCGATTGGAAGTAAATGCTGCTATCAAGAATTTTATTTATTTATTTATTGAAAAACTAGTTTTGAGAAATTTTGGTAGAACGAGCTACCTGGTGGATTTCTCCATGACCCTGTGCACATGGTAGAGATTGAGATATGGATCCAAAATATGTATGACTTGTGGTTATAAACTGGGACGGGTGCCTTGGTGGAAGCCTCTACTCTCGGGGATCGCCAATGATGTGAAATGTTAAGAATGGATTGGGATGGGTGCCTCGGTGGATGTTTTAACTCTCGGGGACCGCTAGTGCCATATGCTTGGATTAAGTGGATGACTGCGGCTTGGTGCCTCGGTTGATGCCTCTGCTCTTGGGGACCAGCAGTTTATTTGGATTAAGTGGGCCCAGTTGGCCATTTAGAATTGGGTTTAGGGTTCTACCGAGATTTTTCAAAAGCTATATATATATATATATATTCACTATATTATTTTCACTATATTCATACGGTTTTCAAACCATACAACTCTTTTATTAACTTACTCAGTGAGGTCTCCCTCAATTTATTTTTTTTCAGGAGTTTGAGACTTTTCTGTTAGGCCTACTTCTCTTCGTCGTGTAGTGTCATCACCGGTTATTCTGCATAAGTCTACTTAGTTGTGTTGTGTTTATTTTGTGTACTGCAGTAAAGAAAACTATTTAACTGAATATTTTATTTGGGAGTATTATGTATTTATAATATTGTGTACTGAGACATTATTTGTATAACTGATATTTATTTATTTTATGCACTATGATATTATGGTTTAAATTATATTGAGAATAATCAGTTTAATAATATGCATTGTAATTTAATTATTTATTTTAAGGTTTCAAAGTTTAAATATATTCCGTATTCTTTTTTTTTCTTTTAAGGCTTACTGCGAGATTTGGTAGCTTTATGCTTTCCCATTCCCTAGTGCCAGTCACGTGTTGTAGACACCTAATTTTGGGATGATATGTTCTGGATGCAGCAAAGGACTCAAGTGATGAAAATGTCTTCGATACTTAATCTTTCAAAAATTCTAAAGGCTTTTAAAGGAAGGATTTAATGTTTTCAGGGACTAAATTGTAAAGTTCTTTTTAGGACTTAATTGCAAAATTTAAATTTTTTGGGGCCTTTTTGTAATTAAATGTTAAAAAAAAAGTGTGTCAGAATTTCATAATTCCGACCATAATTATGTAATTCCGATCGAGATTGTATAATTCCTATCGAAATTTCACAATCCCGGTCAGAATTGAATTATTCCGTTTTTTTATATTTCTAATTATTTCCAATTCAGTGTTTTAATTGGTTTAAACTTTCTAATTAACTCAATCCTACTTAGTTTAAAATTCCTAAATACACTTTAGGAATTATAATCACATTAGGATTAGGGTTAGGTTTCCTGGTTCTACTATAAAAAGAAAGGAAGGGAAGCAGTAGCGGGGGGAGAAAAGGAAGAAAAAAAGCATACAAAAAAAGAGAAGGAAAAAGAAAAAAGCAAAAAAGGGCGTAGAAAATAAAAGAAAAGAGAAAAAAGGAGAAGAGGGCATAAAAAAGAGAAGAGGAAGAGAAGAGAAAGAAATGTGATATTCTTTTGAAATTTTTACAAAAATTCTTTTTTATTAATGATTAATTCAAGACTCGTGAAGAATTTTTGAAGAAAAGATTTGAAGATTTATCAAGAATGATGAACTACCAATCTGAGGAGCACCCTAAATCATCCATAAGCATATCATCTTCTTCTATTATTTATTTATTTGATTATTTTACATTATTATTTTTATTATTATTCTTTCAAGTTATTATCATAATTTATTCATTAATTATTATTTTATCTTATTTTTGTGATGATTATGAAAGAAAACGCATGGTGATCATATGAGGGATGAATTGAATTTCATGACAAGTTCGTGGAAGACTATAAATAAAGCCTTGTAGAGACTTAGTTTCTAGGGTTTTATTTTATTTTTATTATCTTTATTTTTATTTATTGTTGTATTTTTATTTTATTAATTGTTTTATGAATTAATGTAATAGCCCAATAGTAGGAGTAAAAAAATTATATGTGTGGTTGTGTGTTTATTTTGATTAACTTGGTTAGTAAAATTAGGTTTCAATTAGGTAATTATTTAAAATCAATGGAGGAAGTAGATTAATTTAGGTTGCATTTTAATAAAAATTAGGGTTTTAGTAAGCATTAATTTAATTATTTGTTTGATCTTATTTAATTGTTTCTTTTATGTTTTTTACTTATTTTTGGGTTTATTTATTATTTTTATATATTTTGGGCCTTAAACCCACTTTAGGTCTTGATTTATTTATTTAAGTTTAGATAATTCTTTTAGCCCACCTCACTTAATAATTAATTAGGTTTAATTAATTAAAATTTGTTTTTAGGTCCATAATTATTTAGATTTTGGGTTAGAACTATCCTCAGGCCCATTTAATTAATTAGACATAGGCCCACCTAATTTAATTTAGTTAATTAGCTTTAGACCCACCTAATTTAATTTAATTATTTTAGACTTAGTCCACTTAATTTAAGGCTTCTTTCATAATTTGTAGATTTAAGATCACTATTTAATTAAAATATGTAGAATTAGGCCCATTAATTCAAATATTCCATAATTTGTAGAATTATGCCCACTTTTATTAAAATAAGTAGACGAAGATTCATTTAATTAAAATCAAAAGGAATTAAGTCTTTAGGTTCACTTATAATTTAAAACATGTAGATTTAACTCATTTATTTAAAATCCATGTAGATTAGACTAACTTAAGGATTATGTGATTTATTGAATGCATTATTTACTTGTATATTTCATGACTAGTTTGCTTTAGAGTTTATTGTTTTGGGTTTATATGAAACTGCATGTAAATAGAGAATAAGATAGTAATTCATAAAGTAATTTTAAATGAACACAAGACTAAAAGAAGTTGGTATTCCGTATCCAGAATTTCCTGGTTGTGGTGCTAGATTTCTTTTAAGGAATCGAGTACTACCTTTTCGATTTATCCCGATTATTACCCTGGGTGGTGACTCCTCATTTCCATGCCATGTCTTTGCGATAGTGGTAGTGTGTTCTCTAAAGCCCTGAGCTCAAACAGTGTCACGGTTGCTAAAATCTTGGATGCGTGTTGAACCCCGCCGTCTACAGTGGTGACTCCACTAGGGATAAGAGATACTGATTCTACTTGTGCTCTTTAGAATTATTTTATTAATTATTATTTTATTTTTGTATTCATTCTGCATGTCCCTATTAACTGATGGCGTTGGTTTATAATTCCATGATTCCACTAGCTTCATGGGGTTATAAATTGGCTAACCATCACTCTTAGCCTTAACTCGATCCAAGAGAGATTACTGGGCTCATTTGACCAGAGCCTATAACCCAAGTCCTTAAGGGGGGTAGCCTTCTCTCGAGTTTGCAAAGGATGCTGGGCCCCTTTGATCTTGGCTTGTAACTCAAAGTCCATAATAGAGAGCATCTTGCTAAGGGAACCTTGTCCTTTTTACCGGACCTTAACCACATATAATGGCTTAGTTATTTCCCCTAGGATCTACCAAAATTGCTTATGAATGTTGCCATGAGGTATATCTGTAAAGGCCTAAGCCCATACTTTAGAAACCTGTTTAGGTTAATAAAGATTGGGCTAATCTTTTACACCTAGAAATGTTATTTCTGTGCTTCTATTGCTTTGAGAGATTTGGTATGCGCGTTAGACCCTGATATCCCCTATTAATATTAAGACCAAAACCAAAAATCCTAGAAAAAGAGACTCGCCATTGAATACGTGTGTAGGAGGAATAAGGTTAGAAGGATGTATGTATACCTAACTTGTTACTTGCTACTTGTTGCATAACACGTGCATCATGCATACATGCATCATACTAACAATTTATCTTGCAGCAATCATAGATTTGTCCGGGTCTTCCTATGTTTAGAGTCGAAAAGGTGGCAGACTGGTGAGAATTGATTCAAGCCCCCAATCGATCGCGAAAGAGATCCTTAGTACACTAGAAAAGAGCCCTGTTAATCCGCTCTATTTGGAAGCTACGCAACCTGAACAAACTGAAAGAATGGAATAACAAGAGAGAGGAAACTGGACCTTAGAAGATGTTAAAGGAGCACTGATCGATGATATGAGAGCAATGATGCAAGACGAGTTAAGACAACCTCTAGCGGGACTAATGCCACCACCTGCTGCTGCTACGCCACTTGCAGCCAACCCACCTCCTATAGGTCCATTACCTGTTAACAATGACAATATTGGAGAAATGAAACTTAAGGATGTTGAGAGTTACATGGTTGAGAAAGCAAAAAAGGAATCACTTGAGCAAGTTCAAGAGTTGGAATCTAGACAGATGAAGACATTAACTCAGAAGATGTCTAAGATGGAGGAGTTGATGAGGGGATAAGGCCTAGGATACCCTTTTGACTTTGATGATATAATGCAATTTGAGGAAGACAGGCTACCTGAAAAATTCAAAATGTCACAGTTGCAGAAGTTTGATGGTACTAGGGACCCCAGGATTCATCTCAGTCAATACACAACTACTATAAGTACCACTAAGGCTCCTTTGGTCATGGTTACTAAGTTGTTTGTGTTGTCCTTAAAAGGAATGGCTGTTAATTGGTATCATGGGTTAGAGAAGTCTGTCCAAGTAGATTAGAGGGAGTTGTGCACTACTTTTCTAAAGCAATATGACTATAATACTAGGCTTGAGGTGTTTATAAGAGATCTGGAACTTACCAAGTAGAAGCCCAATGAATCATTTTCAAATTTTCTGACTAAGTTCATGAATAAGGCGGGAATGATAAAGAATAAATTGACAGAGAAGGACCAGGTTAGAATGATAGTCTGAAATGTGTCACCTAACCTAGTGGAGAGGTTATAAATGATGAACCCCCATGACATTTATAAACCTTTATGATGATGGGTTACAGGCTGAAGAGATCGAAAATGAGAAAAAGAAGGCTACTGGGAACACCGAAGCAAGAAACAACCCCACTGGGGGCATACAGTAAGGAAGCACTAGCCGGGTTGTAGGAGTCCATATTGTTCAACAACCAAGGAGGTTCTCAAATTTTAAACAACCTTTGTCAAAAGTCCTAGAGTGCCTAATGGAAAAGGGCTTACTTTAACTTTTACCTACTCCAAACCCACTAAATCCAAATATCACAGGCTATAACCCGAATAAACATTGCAAATTCCACCAAAACCTCTAACACTCCACAGATAACTGCATCTGCCCAAACATGAAATCCAAAACCTCATAGACTCTGGAAAAATCACAGATCCTGAAAACCCAAGCACCAGAAGTAATCTTTTCCTAAACTACCGAAACATGCCATCTCCAACAACTATGATGATTAACTCAGGAGTAAGTGAGAAAGAAGTGCTAAACTCCTTTAAGGACTTAGACCTTAAAATCAATGAGAAATCTCCTAATGCCCCCAAAGATGTGGAAAGAGTTGAAGATTTATTGGGTTAGCACTCAAGCAAGTTCGACTATAAGATGTTTTACACTAAACTACCTTCTTTTGACATACCCTTCGAGTTGACTGTGCCTATAAGATGGGGTAATGAGTTTGATGATAAGAAACTGCAAGACAAGGAAAAAACATGCATAGTGGAGGTACAGAAAGATGAAGTCATAGAGACAGTTTGCAAGAAAATGCAATAATAGTTGTTATGTCAGCTACCTGAAAGACAACCACTATGAGACTCAGCATCCTTAGCATCTAAAATAGGAAAAAAAATTTTATTGTCTTCTTTGAATTAAATTTTAGTTTCTTTAGAACTTGTTTTATTTTAGTGATCGATGATATAAATTATGATTATGCTCACTTATGTAATATGCATCCTGATTGTACTACGCATTGTAATATTCGCATTTGCATGTTTGATAAAAATTTAATTCAATTAGATTCATTTAGTATGGGCACAAATGTAAACTTAAAGAATAGTCTTATATCACATGACATAACTTTTAAAGAGAGCAGAATCTCAGGAAAAATAAGAAGAATGATTAAAAAGAAGAAAAACAAAGAGAGAGAAAAAGAAAAAGAATAATAAGGTGAAAATCAAAGAGAAAAATTCAGGATTAGTTATAGGAGTTGTGTCATGTGATGTAATGAATGTTCTCATTTTTACCCTAATGAATGAGTAAAATTGAATTGGAGATTTTTGTCAAATATCGCATAATCGTCTTTATCATATTGCATAAGTATCTGAATGGAAAGACATTATATAACGAAAGCTAAAATCAGAGCTATGAGTTCACTATTTTAGTTATGTTTTCTTTGTAATTTTCTTTATAAGCCTAGGGTCCCCTTACACCTTGAGAATTCAAATGGCTCAATAACTTGCATTGCAAGTCTTGTCCTATAACTATCATCAATCATTGCATCAATATCAAGCTTTATATTCTGCTCAAGAGTTCTTCAAAGTACAAGTCTAGCTGACTTCATCATTGAGAACTCGCTTCGATCAGTTTACCCATTCCTTTATATCTCCAATGCATGAGATTACAACTAATAGGGTTAATAAGTCAAAGGATCAACAACAGCAGTGAATGAACTGGGTCTCTTACATATAAAAATGAAAACTAGAGGCAAAATACAACTCAGGGGGCAAATGGTGTTGGCATTCAAAGAGCGAAGATGGATGCTGAGCTGAAGTGTAAGAGCTAATACCTCAATCATTAACAGTAACAAAAGAAAAGTTCAACAGTGCATCGGTTAATCACAAGCTCTATTGTAAAGCCATGGACCCTACTTATTAGCCTAGTAATCAGTTTGATGAATTGTATCGAAACCTTCAATATCAAAAGTACTAACAGTGAATCATTCAATGCTCAAACTGATAGGCTATTGATGGGACACCTCATTCTTACACTCCAAAATCAACAACATGGCTCTATTCCAAATGGGAGACCCATTAGGATCATGCAAATCATACATAGAATGCATAGACTTGCATACATTTTTGGGAAATACATGTTTTGTATAATAATAGTCTTTAAGCCTAGACAAGATTGTATAGATACTCTACTACTAACATTTGAAACTAGTGTTGTGAAAGTACAAGAAAGCAGTCAGAATGTGCACGTGTGAAACATCTAAGAGAAAAGGGGTAACACTATTAAGGTGAACCTGATGCTTAATTATCATAACCCAAACTATGAGTCATCACTGGTGCTAGGGAACGGGAATTCTTTCGAATCCAAAACCCGTAGCAAGCCTTAGAAAATAAAATCATGCAATAAATAAATAAGAAGTACGACAGAATTAAAATTTTTTGAATCAATATATAAAATAAATACTTCAAATATTTTCATAAATAAATATATTCATACAATGTTCAAATACAATTCTCTGAGTATTAAATATCAAAACAAAATAATACTCTTATGATACAATAACACTACTACTGCAGTTTCTAGAATACAAATTATAGTTCAAAATATACATTTACATAAAATAGTCGGGACGGAAGAACACCGACGAGGAACTATACTACTAAGGTCTGACGATATAGGATCTTCTGAAAAAAATAATTGAGGGGGGTCAGACCTCACTGAGTGAATTATTATACTATATATACATGCAATCTAAACCATACCTAGTCAGGCATTCGTATATGTATATGTATATACACGCATTCCACACAAATGCCAAACTCTGCTTTTATAAATATAATAAATGTAAAAGTCATTTAAGGATCAAATAGAACCCTATTAATCACAACCTCAATCAACCATATCATCACTCTAACCATATAGGCTCACTTAAATCCAAATAGATCACTTATTCCATTCTGGACAGTAGACTAGCCCCGAGACACTAAGTCAACTGAGCTCCAGCAGTCTGACTGTAAGTGTCATTGGCCCTAAGACACTTGGTCAACCGAGCTCTAGCAATCACACTCTCAATCACATCATATCTCTATCAAATCAATCAAATCATAATCACCATAATTAATTCCTCATTCATACCTAAATCTATTGCACCGTTACGTACACGATCCCAGTGCTGTCCACTAGGATGCACATTCTATTGATATCCTTCATTTAAAATAAATCATTCATATGGATAAATAAATAAATAATGCAGAATAATAATCATAATGATAAAATAAATCATATATATACTAGAAATATACCTAAAATATACTAAGTATATTTCAAGTATATATATGTAAAATAAATCTAAATAAATCATGAAATATACTAAAAAAATAAACCAATAGTATATTATAAACATGCTAAGTTTAAATCAACAATTAAACATGCATTTATTTTAAGAATATACCTAAAATATACTAAAAATATACCTAAAGTATACTAATCATTTAAATAAACAATTATAAATAAACTTACATTTAAAACATGTATATGTACTAAAATATACTAAATATAAACCTAATTATACCAAATCATATTATAATTTAAATCACTGTTAAAAGCATATAATGAAAATGAAAAATCCTAAATCATGCATTCTATATGCAATGCATATATATACAGTATAATAACTCACAGATTTGCGCTCCACGAGACAGACTCGGTGGGCCTGGTCAGTTAGGCCTCGATCTCAACGCAGCTAGAAAAATAAAATAACATCAACAATTAGAATAAACTTCTAATTCTACGCTTCTAGGATTACTATAGAAAGACTCAATCAAAAACTCAAAACTAGACTCAGATCGATTGTCATGTTTTACGAAAAATCTATCGAAATTTTGACAAAGTCTCCTCTGTAAAACGGACATCTCCTTACAAAAGTAGGGTCGGTCCTGCACAAAAAACACACTTCTAAAATCACAAAACACAATACCTCGGGTTGGGACCCTAAACTCCATAAATCCCCAACCGAGGTTCGCAATACACAAACAAACAATATTAAACAGTAAAATAATAAAAATCATCAAGAACCCATAAAAATATTTAAAAACCTTTATTTTTCAATTAAAACATAAAAGTTCAATTTAAATAATATTTGATAATAAAAATTCATAAATGGAATAAAATTCCCAATTTACAATTAAATTAACATAAATTGCAAATAACATTTAAAATCACAATTTATCATCACAAAAATAATAAAACACACATTTAATCTCAAAATAACAAATACATTTATTATTTACATAAATTTCCCAAAATTATCACAATTTAACTAATAAAATCTCAAATATTATATAATATTAATAAAAATTCAATTTTACAATTATTCAACATAACATAATAAAGTTCATGTTTAATTGCTTAAATAGTTTAATTATATAATAAAATTAGTTTAAAACCCATTTTATTTCCAAAATAATATATAATATATTATTTGAAAACAATTTTTGAAAAATAGTATTAATTAGTTAAAAATAGTAATTAATGTGTAAAAATCATTTTAATACCTTAAATAATTATAAAATCAACTAGACATAATATTTAACTATAATTAACATAAAATTACACATTTATCCCTAAAATATAAAATATCCAATATACTAAATAATGTCCTAAAAAATTATATAAAATCATTAAAATTATTTAATCATTATATAATATACTAATATCAACCAAAACACTTATTTAACCAATAATTTCTATAAAAATACATATTTAATCTAATAATTCCAAAATACACATAAATTGTATAAAATTCCATAAAAATTATATAATTTCATAAAAATTATTTTATCAATAAATAACATTTTAATATCAACTCAAGCACACAATTAAACTTTAAATTCAACCAAAATACTCATTTAACTCAATTATCCAATATTTACATAAACTAAAAATATTCGTAAAAATTATATAATAATCCCAAAAATTAATTTCTCAACACCAAAATTAATAACAATAATCTAACCAAATTCATAATTTATATAATTTATTTTCAAAAATTCACTAAATAATAATAAAATATTAAAAAAAACCCATTTATTCAAAATAATTTAGAAAAATAAACAAAAAATATATATGAGTAGATTGAGATGCATACTTCAACATTTCCAAAAAAAAAAATCAATAAACAATCAAACTCAACCTTAAAAAAAATAAAAACCAAAATAGACATAAACTATAATTAAAGAAAACTCACAATTCGAACGACGTGAGCTTGAACCGACTTGAGAATCGAGACATACATACCATGAGGAGTCTAACAAGCCCAAGAATCCAAATCTTTGATTTTAGTGGCTTTCTTTTATTAGCCTTGCAGAATTCAGATGTCTTGTTGACAGTTCTTTGCTGAGAATTTCTAAACTCTAATCAATTTAATGCTTTCTTTGCACCTAAATGAGGGGAAGAACATGTAAAGGCAAAATCTATGGACTTGTGGTATAAATTGATTGAATTTTAGGATATCATTTCAGTCTTGTGAATGATAAATATGCATATAATCTACTCTAATGCTCAAAAATGAGTATGAGTACAAAATTCCTTGATGGTATCCACGCTGAGTAATACGAGAAAGGTGGGGGAATACTAAGAGGAGAATAAAAAAAAGAGCAAGCATAATTTACTCCAATGCTCAGAAATGAGTAAGAGTATCAACATAAAACCTCTAGCGGTATCCATACTGAGTAATACAAGAAAGGCAGGAGAATACTAAAAGAGGACCATGCCAAAAATTGCTCTATTTACTCCAATGCTCTATATGAGTATCCAAAGGACCTTTCCAACGGTATCCACAGGAATACTCGGATAAGGAAGAAAAGCATAAAAATAATTCAAAGACTATTTTGATACTTAGAATCTGATCCATTTATGCTCAATTACCATAATTTTTGTCTAGTAGATTCTTTCTGAATTTAGGTGTGGAAGTAAGCTCTTCAATTGGTAAAAATAGGCTCTCAGCATAAAATGGTTAACGATGCCTTTGCCCTTTGTGAATGGTAAATAAATAATAGTCATGAGGATCAAAATTAAGGAGATTGGTTAAGTACATGTTATCTCGTGCAAAGTGATGAATTTTTTTATAAATTTTCAAAATAATAATGTACTTTTGTACATTCATCTTGTTAAAACTAACTTCAGTAATTTTGTAGGAATTTCAAATCCAAAAGGGGGTATACTCAACTTGTAAAGTCAATCAACACAGCAAAATTCAAAGACAATTAACAAAAGTGCTAATTAGTCAGCACAAAGAATTCAAAGCATTCAACTCAAACAACTAAAGATAAAAATCAACAAACAGTTATGGACTGTAGCATCATCAAAGGCGAGCAATAAAAGGATTATAGTCAATTTACAAGCAATTATGGATTACAGTATCATCAATGAGCAATGAAAGGGCTGTAGGTAATTGCGAGCAGTTTTGGAATGCAACATCATCAAAGGCGAGCAATGAAAGGATTGTAGTCAATTTGCAAGCAATTATGGATTGCAGCATCATCAGTGAGTAATGAAAGGGTTGTAGCTAATCACTAGCAGTTTTGGACTGCAGCATCATTAAAGGTGAGCAATGAAAGGATTACAGTCAATTTACAAGCAATTATGGATTGAAGCTTCATTAGTGAGCAATGAAAGGGTTGTATCTAATCGCGAGCAGTTTTAAACTGTAGCATCATTAAAGATGAGCAATAAGAGGATTGCAATCAATTTGTGAGCAATTATGGATTGTAGCATCATCAGTGAGCAACGAAAGGATTGCAGCTAATCACGAGCAATTATGGATTGCAACATCATCAATGAGCAACGAAAGGGTTGTAGCTAATCACAAGTAGTTTTGGACTACAACATCATCAGTGAGCAATGAAAGTGTTGCAGCTAATCACGAGCAGTTTTGGACTGTAGCATCATCAGTGAGCAACGAAAGGGTTGTAGCTAATCACATGAGCAGTTGTAGACTGTAGCATTGAAAGTGAGCAGTCGAAGGGTTGCAGCTAATAGTGAGCAATTATGGATTACAGCATAATCGCATAATCAATTAGCATCATGCGACCGAGTGTGATGTTCCTTTCAAAACAGACTATACGATCGAGTGTAGTTAGTATTTTACGATCGAGTGCAATATATCTTCAATCGATTATACGATCGAGTATAATCAACATCATACAACTGAGTGTGATGTTCCTTTTCAAATCAAACTAAATGACCGAGTGTAGTCAGTATTGTACGACTGAGTATAATGTATCTTCAATCGATTATACGACCGAGTATAATCAGCATCATACGATCGAGTGTGATGTTCCTTTTCAAATCAGACTATACGACCGAGTGTAGTTAGCATTGTATGACTGAGTGTAATATATCTTCAATCAATTATACGACCAAGTATAATCAACATCATACGACCGAGTGTGATGTTCCTTTTCAAATTAAAGTATACGACTAAGTGTAGTCAGTATTGTACAACTGAGTGCAATGTATCTTTAATCAATTATACGATCGAGTATAATCAACATCATACGATCGAGTGTGATGTTCCTTTTCAAATCAGACTATACGATCGAGTGTAGTTAGCATTGTACGACCGAGTGCAATATATCTTCAATCGATTATACGACTGAGTATAATCAGCATCATATGACCGAGTGTGATGTTCCTTTTCAAAACAAACTATACGACCGAGTGTAGTCAACATTGTATGATCGAGTGCAGTGTATCTTTAATCGATTATACAACCGAGTATAATCGGTATCATACGACTGAGTGTGATGTTCCTTTTCAAAACAGACTATACGACCTAGTGTGGTCAGCATTGTACGACCGAGTGTAATGTATCTTCAATCGATTATACGATCGAGTATAATCAACATCATACGATCGAGTGTGATGCCTCTTTATCATATTATATGATCGAGTATAGTCAGCATTGTACGACCGAGTGCAATGTATCTTCAATCGATTATACGACCGAGTATAATCGGTATCATACGACCGAGTATAATGTATTTTTTCAATGCTATACGTCCGAGTGTAGTTAAACATTATATGACTGAGTACAATGTGTTTCATTCACCCAAGGTTATACGACCGAGTATAATCAATATCATACGACTAAGTATGATATGTCATTTGAAATGTTGTACATTCGAGAATAATAAATTCATAAGCAGAAACTTCAAGGAGCATGTAAGTATCCTAACTTTCAATTTAGAAATTGGGTGCTATTTTGCTTTGTCGCAATTTGTCGAGCAAACAGCGACAAAGGGGGGCAACTGTAGACACCAAATTTTGGGATGATATATTATGGATGCAGCAAAGGACTCCAGTGATGAAAATGTCTTCGATACTTAATTTTTAAAAAAATCTAAAGACTTTTAAAGGAAGGATTTAATGTTTTTAAGGACTAAATCGTAAAGTTTTTTTTAGGACCTAATTGCAAAATTTAAATTTTTTCAGGGGCCTTTTTGTAATTAAATGTTAAAAAAAAAGTGTGTCAGAATTCCATAATTCTGATCGGAATTATATAATTCTTATTGGAATTATATAATTTCGATCGAAATTATGTAATTCTGATCGGAATTACAACAATTCCGATTGGGATTGTATAATTCCGATCGAAATTATACAATCCCGGTCGGAATTGAATTCTTTCATGTTTTTTCTATTTCTAATTATTGCTAATTTAGTGTTTTAATTGGTTTAAACTTCCTAATTTACTCAATCCTACCTAGTTTAAAATTCCTAAATACACTTTAGGAATTAGAATCACATTAGAATTAGCGTTAGGTTTCCTGGTTCTACTATAAAAAGAAAGGAAGGGAAGCAATAGCGGGGGGAGAAAAGGAAGAAAAAAAAGCATAGGAAAAAAGAGAAGGAAAAAGAAAAAAGCAAAAAAGGGCATAGAAAAGAAAAGAAAAGAGAAAAAAGGAGAAGAGGGCGTAAAAAAGAGAAGAGGAAGAGAAGAGAAAGAAATGTGATATTCTCTTGAATGTTTTACAAAAATTCTTTTTCATTAATGATTAATTCAAAACTTGTAAAGAATTTTTAAAGAAAAGATTCAAAGATTTGTCAAGAACGGGGAACTACCAATCTGAGGAGCACCCTAAATCATTCATAAGCATATCATCTTCTTCTATTATTTATTTATTTATTTGATTATTTTAAATTATTATTTTTATTATTATTCTTTCAAGTTATTATCATAATTTATTCATTAATTATTATTTTATCTTATTTTTGTGGTGCTTATGGAGGAAAACGCATGGTGATCATGTGAGGGATGAATTGAATTTCATGAGAAGTTCGTGGAAGACAATGGATAAAGTCTCGTAGAGACTTAGTTTTTAGGGTTTTATTTTATTTTTATTATCTTTATTTTTATTTATTGTTGTATTTTTATTTTATTAATTATTTTATGAATTAATGTAATAGCCCCAATAGTGGGAGTAATAAAATTATATGTATGGTTGTGTGTTTATTTTGATTAACTTGGTTAGTAAAATTAGGTTTCAATTAGGTAATTATTTAAAATCAATGGAGGAAGTAGATTAATTTAGGTTGCATGTTAATGAAAATTAGGGTTTTAGTAAGCATTAATTTAATTATTTGTTTGATCTTATTTAATTGTTTCTTTTATGTTTTTTACTTGTTTTTGGGTTTATTTATTATTTTTATGTATTTTGGGCCTTAAGCCTACTTTAGGTCTTGATTTATTTATTTAAGTTTAAGTAATTCTTTTAGCCCACCTCACTTAATAATTAATTAGGTTTAATTAATTAAAATTTGTTTTTAGATCCATAATTAATTGGATTTTGGGTTAGAAATATCCTTAGGCCCATTTAATTAATTAGACATAGGCTCACCTAATTTAATTTAGTTAATTAGACATAGATCCACCTAATTTAATTTAATTAATTTAGACTTAGCCCACTTAATTTAAGCCTTCTTTCATAATTTGTAGATTTAAGATCACTATTTAATTAAAACATGTAGAATTAGGCCCATTAATTTAAATATTCTATAATTTGTAGAATTAGGCCTACTTTTATTAAAATAAGTAGACGTAGATTCATTTAATTAAAATCAAAAGGAATTAAGTCTTTAGGTTCACTTATAATTTAAAACATGTAGATTTAACTCATTTATTTAAAATCCATGTAGATTAGACTAACTTAGGGATTATGTGTAATATCCCGTGTTTTTAAACATTTTAACACTGTACCGGAATATACAGTGTTAATAATTTTTGTATATATATTACGATATTTTTACGAGTTGATATGTATTAAAAACCCATTTTAATTATTGTGTATTATTTAAAGTGTTTTACGTAAAATTTTCCCGAGACTTTTATTTTCGGAAAAATTTTCATGTAAATAATTTATTATTAATTATTTTAAATATATTTTCGGACTTGCATGAACTCATACGTATTTTTAAAAATACTAAATAAAGCCTATGTGTAATTATTTATTTAATTAGGGTTTAATATTACCCTAATGTTTTATTAATTATTTATTAGTTTTATTGTTATTTAATTATTTTTATTTAGTATAAATTATTAAAATATTAAATTATATGTGTGTGGTGTATATTTAATGTGTTTAATTTAATATTATTTTTATATATAGTATAAAGTATATATATATACATATAATACATTAAAAACTAAAGCTTTTGGAAAATTACCATTTAGCCCCGATTTCTCCTCCTTCTTCCCCGACCACCTTCCCTCACCGTTCCGGTCGCTGCCGTCCCATTCCCTTGCCGTTGGTGTGCCGTCCGGTGTGCCACCACCTTCCCCAGCCTTCCTCCTTGCCTGTAGCAGCTGATTCTGGCGCCTGGAAGCTATTTTTGGCCGGAGAAGCCGAAAGTTGAGCTAACGTCGTTCATGATGATTTCGGCCACCGTTTTCTACACTGCCAGTCTCCTTCTTCTCCTTGAGCTCCGATGAGTGTGATTCTAGCTTTGGTTTGAGCTGAAATGGTCTTGATTTGCTTAGGTTTTGAATTTTCGAATTCGGCCATATTAGGGTTTCTAATTTTTTTGAGCTTCGAATTGTTTGATTCATGAAAAATCCCTTCAAAAATGTTGATCCTAGTAGATTAATCTACATGTATGAATTTTTTTGGAATTTTTGGATATTATTTGGATTTTTGTGTATTTTTGAATATTTTAATATTATTTTCTAATTTTCGGAAATTAATTAAATAAATTATTAAATTGTGTTTTATGGTTAAATTAGGTGTTGAAATGAATTATAGGAATTTATTTGGATTTTTTACGAATTTCTAAGTATTTATTTTGAATTATTTAAGTTTATGTAATTTTTGGAAAATAGGGTTAATTGTGTTTTTAATTGAATTTAATTGGTTAATTGAGTTTAATTATTTATATTATTGATAAATATGTTGAGAAAATTAATTTTGGATAATTATACTATTTTTGGTGAATTTTTGAAGTAATTTTAGTAAATTTATATATATTGGGGTATTTTGGTAATTTTACACAAAATTGGCTAAAAATGTAATTTAACTGGTTTTAATAATTATTTAAGGTATAAAAATGATTTCTACAAATTATTTAGTATTTTTAACTAATTAAAGCTATTTTTAGTGAATTATTTTTAATTATATATATAATATACGGTTTTACTAATAAAATGAGTTTTTATCGGTTTTTATTGTGTTTAAAGGTTAATTACATAATTTCTACGTATAAAATGTATTTTTGTGATTTGAGGGTATTTTTGGTATTTTTAAAATTTATTCTGAGATTGTGGACCCCGGTCGGTAGACTTTAGTTTGGAGTCTGACCAAGGGGTTGTGAATGAGATGTGGTGTTTATTTTTGAAGTGTGTTTCTTTGCAGGGTCGGCTCTACTCTATGAGTAGAGAGATGTTCGTTTTACAGGGGAGGTTCTGTCGAATTTTTGGTAGAATTCTCGTAAAACGTGATGTCCAGTCGAACCCTAATTCTGTTTCTGTGTTAAATATTCTAGATCGAATTCTAGGATTTCTGTTAGGGTTATTCTGATTCTTTTATCGTTATTATTTGTTTAGTTGCGCCAAGACCGAGGGCTAGTAGACCAGGCCCGTTGGATCCATCTTGAGGAGCGCACTAATTTGTGAGTTACTATACTATATATATATGCTTCAGGATGCATGATTTTAGATATATATGTTTTATTTTGATTAAATATACATAAATGATTTAATGGTTACTTAAGTTTATTTTTAGTTTATTTTGGTTTATTTCCTGTATATTTTGAATTATATACATGTTTTGTTAATAAATTATATTTAAAATGTTTTTAAATATATTTCTAGCTTAATTTATAATTTGATTGGATTCATTTGATGTATATATACTCGAAATATACCTGGTTTACTTTTGGTATATTTTCGGTATATATATGGTTTATATTGTTATTTTATTTAAATTCATGCATCATTTATTTGTGAATGAATGTTTTATATTTATTAATGAAGGATATCAATAGAACGTGCTACCTAGTGGGCAGCACTAGGACCGAGTACGTACCGGTGCGCTTATAGCACATAGGCTATATTACTAACCATTTATGGATATTGATGGAATATGATTATTTGATATGTGAGATGTGATTTGGGTGTGATTGCTAGAGCTCGGTTGACCAAGTGTCTCGGGGCTAATCACACTGACAGTCAGACTGCTGGAGCTCGGTTGACTTAGTGTCTCGGGGCCAGTCTACTGTCTAAATGGATTAAGTGGATATATTTGGATTAAGTGAGCCTGTATGGCTAGAGTGTTGTCTAACACTGATTGAGGTTTCGATATCATAGGGTTCTATTTGATCCTTCATAAAAGATGATTTTCAATGAAATATATATAAAATGATTTTATTGCATCTATGTGTAATTGCCCGTATATATACATATTAGATATATACTGTTGACTGTATGCATTGTCATTTAGTGTGTATGTATATATATTATAGTAATTCACTCAGTGAGGTCTGACTCCCCTCCATTGATAATTTTACAGGAGAGTCAACATCTTCAGACCTCAGTAGCAGGCCCATACGTTGGATTTCTTCCGCCCCGGCTTCTTTGTGTAAACTGCTTACTTGAGTCTTATTTTTATATAATCTAGACACTGCAGTAGTTGTAAATAAATTATGGGATTTTATGTATTATATTTATGCGAGATATTGTATTATACTTGAACTGGATTTGTATTAAAAGATTTATATATGGGAGATGGATATTATTTTGGATATTTATGATTTTTATTTCCGCTACATTATATATTGTTATTATTATTGCATGTTTTATTTTTTTTTAGGCTTGCTACTGGTTCCGGATTCGAAAGAATTCCCGTTCCCTAGCGCCGGTCATGGCCCCTGTTTTGGGTCGTGACAAAGTTGGTATCAGAGCGGAGTTCTGTGTCAGGGCTTAGTTGTGCGAGTCGTGGCCCTAGTTTTCAGAGTTGTGTTTTCTATTGAACAACTGCAATGAATTAGGTTTGAGTATGTCTTGATAAGTATTCCTTACTTACTTTTCTGCGTTATTCCTCCGTTGTCTGTTTTGTCTGAATCTTTTCATTTGTCTTTTCAGTATGAGGAGGTGAGCATGTGTCGCTCCACCGGTCATTGAGGCCGAAGATCATGAGTCCTTTCAGAATGAGGTTTTACCTCCTGAGCAGCCAGTTAGACGTAGAGGTCGTGGTAGAGGTAGACCTCGAGGAGCGGCAGGTCGCTGTAGGCAGAGAGAGTTACAGGACGAGGAGCCTGTAGAGCCTGAATTTGATATTCCTGTGCCTCCAGTTGTTCAGTGTGTTCAGCCTGCCTATCAGCAGGGTATGTCTGACCTTGAGGCAGCTTTGTTCTATGCCCGAGTTGGCGGGATTACTTTCGATCGTACTTCTGATCCGTTAGATTTTCTACACGCGATTGAGACGAGGACTCGGACTGCTCATACCAAGTACCAGCGGATTATAATCGTCGAGTTGTCTGTCGAGGGACCAGCCTTAGATTGGTTCATTCAGATGATTCAGCCTTATATGATGACGACGACCTGGGCTCAGTTTCGAGAGCGATTTTTGAGGAGATTCTGTCCAGAGCCTCTCCGTATGAGCTATCATCTCCGATTAACCAGTAGTTCTCATGGGGATCGATCTGTAGAGGAGTACACCAGAGAGTTTCTTTGTCTGGGTAGATATGCTGAGGATCTGATGCGAGATTAGTATTTTACGATCACTACCTACGTTACTGGTTTGGGTTCAAAATTTGCTGGTATGCCTACAGCAGGCCTTACTCTCGAGTCTGTGATTGAGTTAGCCAAAGAAATTGAGCTGAGGCTAGTTAGGCAGGGAGCGATGCCTGATTATTACCAGCTGGGAGTTCAGTCGAGTGGATTGCAGACTACACCATACTCTAGTTTTCATGTTGGTTCGAGTAGTCAACAGTGAGGTCCGACTTAGCAGAGTCAGAGACAGCAGCAGCGAGTGCATTGGAGCAGTAGATATGTTCGTGGAGGTCAGCGTAGATCATTCAGATTTGGGTCAGGTGCTTCGAGCAGCAGCAGTGGTCATAGTTCTAGATCAGTTGCTAGTGTTTATCAGACTTGTGGTAGAGTCCATCAGGGATCGTGTTACCTGACACCATTGACATGCTTCAGATGCGGGCAGACAAGACATTTTGCCAAATCGTGTCCTTATTTCGGGTACCAGCAGCCGCAGATTCCATGATTCCCACAGCAGTCGATTGCTAGTGTTGCACCCATGCAATTTCAGTTACCTCCAGCCCAGCATCAGAGTTCCACTCAGTTTGTTCCACAGCAGAGTCATGGTAAAGGTACTAGAGGAGGTGCCAGAGGTGTTAGCCAGGCTTCTACCAGTCAGCAAGGAGGTTGAGGTCAGGCCAGAGTTTTCCATCTTACTCAACAGGATGCTCAGGCATCTAATGCAGTCGTGGCAGGTATTGTTTTTATTTGTTACCTGGATGCTTGGGTTTTGTTTGATCCGGGTGCCACACATTCATTCATTTCTCCCGTTTTTGCTTCTAAATCTTGTTGGCAAGCTTTGAGGATGGCTTTTCCTTTATTTGTTGCCACTCCTCTGAGCGATTCTTTGGACACCGATATTGTTCTTTCTGGTTGTCCAGTTCTCGTGGGAGATAGAGAATTATCTGCTGATTTGATATTGTTGGATGTGATGGAGTTTGATGTTATTTTGGGAATGGATTGGTTATCTCAGCACTATACCGTGGTAGATTGCAGGAATAAAGAGGTGACGTTCAGAATTCTTGATGAAGGAGATTTTAAGTTTGTTGGTGATAGGAGTTCAGCACCTCAGAATCTTATTTCTGCTATTACGGCTAGGAAGTTGTTGAGGAAAGGATGTCACGGATATTTGGCATTGGTCGGGGATACTTCAGTGGAGAAGTTATCACTCACAGATGTTCCTATTGCTTGTGAGTTTCCTGATGTTTTTCCTGAGGAGTTGCCAGGTTTACCACCTCATAGAGAGATTGAATTCTGTATAGATGTGGTTCCAGGTACTACTCCTATATCTATGCCACCCTATAGAATGGCTCCTGCAGAGTTGAAAGAGTTGAAGGAGCAATTGCAAGAGTTGTTGGATAAAGGATTCATCAGACCTAGTGTTTCCCCTTGGGGTGCACCAGTCCTGTTTGTGAAGAAGAAGGATGGTGCCCTGAGATTGTACATTGACTACAGAGAACTAAATAAGGTGACAGTGAAGAACAAGTATCCTCTCCCGAGGATAGATGACTTGTTTGATCAGCTACAGGGTGCACAGTTCTTTTCTAAGATTGACTTGAGGTCGGGTTATCATCAGCTGCGGATTAGTGAAGCTGATATTCCTAAGACAGCATTCCACACGCGATATGGCCATTATGAGTTTTTGGTGATGTCTTTTGGTTTGACTAATGCACCAGCAACTTTTATAGACCTGATGAATAGGGTATTCAGACCATATGTGGATCAATTTATGGTAGTCTTCATTGATGATATACTGGTTTATTCTAGGAGTATGGAGGAGCATGTATATCACTTGAGGATTGTACTACAGACACTGAGAGATCATCAGCTTTATGCTAAATTCTCGAAGTGTGATTTCTGGATGGAGAGTGTTTCTTTTCTTGGACACGTGGTGTCTAAAGAAGGTATCCAGGTTGATCCACAGAAGATTGAGGCAGTGTCTGAGTGGCCTAGACCTACTTCTGTTACAGAGATTCGAAGTTTTCTGGGTTTAGCAGGGTATTATAGGCGGTTTGTGTAGGATTTTTCCAGAATTGCAGCCCCTATGACTCACTTGACTCATAAGAATGTTAGATTCGAATGGTCAGAAGCTTGTGAGAATAGTTTTCAGTTGTTGAAGGAGAAGTTGACCACCGCCCCAGTATTAGCTTTGCCTAATAGTGTGGATAAGTTCACAGTTTATTATGATACCTCTAGAATTGGCCTTGGTTGTGTGTTGATGCAGAATGGAAGGGTGATAGCCTATGCTTCAAGGCAGTTGAAGAAGCATGAGCAGAACTATCCTACACATGACCTTGAGATGGCTATAGTGATCTTTGCTTTGAAGATTTGGAGACATTATCTATACGGGGTGACTTGTGAGATATTTATTGATCACAAGTGCCTTAAGTACATTTTCCAGCAGCGAGATTTGAATCTGAGATAGAGGAGATGGTTGGAATTGTTGAAGGATTACGATTGTGAGATTTTATATCATCCGGGTAAAGCTAATATGGTAGCAGATGCCTTGAGTAGAAAGTCCTCAGGTAGTCTTGCTCATATCAGCGTTGAGAGGAGACCGTTGATCCAGGAGTTGCATCTGTTGGTGGATCAAGGTCTGATGATGAAGATCAGTAGATTAGGTGGACTGCTAGCTCAATTTAAAGTGCAATCTATACTAAGGGATAGGATTAAAGTAGCTCAGAGTCGAGATCCTATTCTAGAAGAGCTTACAGAGAATGTTCGAACAGGGAAGTTCACTGATTTCACACTCGATGATGATGGTGTGTTATGGATCAGTGGTAGATTGTGTGTTCCTGATGTGGATGATTTGAGAGAGGAGATTTTAGAGGAAGCACATTCTACAGCTTATAGCGTACATCCAGGTGTTACTAAGATGTACCATAGTATCAGAGATTTATACTGATGGGACAGATTGAAGAAGGATGTCGCTGATTATGTTGCTAAGTGTCTGACGTGTCAGCAAGTGAAAGCCAAACATCAGAAGCCTTCTGGGAAGCTTCAGCCTCTTCCTATTCCCGAGTGGAAGTGGGAAAGGATAGCTATGAATTTTGTGGTCGATTTACCTCATTCGAAGGATGGATATGATTCCATCTGGGTGATTGTAGACAGATTGACGAAGTCTGCACATTCCTTACCTGTGAAAGCCACCTATTCAGTTGCTAGATTGGCGAAGTTGTATGTGAAGCATATTGTGTGCCTTCATGGAGTACCTGTGTCCATTGTGTCAGATAGAGGTTCAGTGTTTACTTCTCGTTTTTGGCAGAAGTTATAGGAAGCGATGGGCGCTAGGTTGGATTTCAGTACTGCTTTTCATCCTCAGACAGATGGTCAGTCTGAGAGGATGATCCAGACACTGGAAGATATGTTGAGGATGTGTGTCCTGGATTTAGGAGGTAGCTGGGATGATCATTTGCCACTCGTTGAGTTTACATATAATAACAGCTACCATAGCAGTATTGGTATGGCACCGTATGAGGTGTTATATGGAAGGAAGTGTAGATCCCATTTGAGTTGGGATGAGATTAGTGAGAGAGCTTTGACTGGACCTGAGATGGTTCAGGATGCTGCAGAGAGAGTCGCCGTGATCAAGCGAAGATTAGAGACCGCAGTTAGTAGGCAGAAGAGTTATGCGGATCCTAGGCGCAGAGATGTGGAGTTTCAGGTTGGAGATTTTATTTTTCTGAAGGTATCTCCGATGAAGGGTGTAATGAGATTTGGTAGGAAGGGTAAGTTAGCACCGAGATATATTGGACCGTTTGAGATTCTGGAGAGAGTTGGCACTGTAGCACATCGGTTGGATTTGCCTCCGAGTATGTCACAAGTGCATCCAGTATTTCATATCTCGATGTTGAGGAAGTATATCTCAGACCCTTCACACGTGTTGTAGCCTGATAGTGTAGAAGTGAGTGAAGATTTGACGTTTGTGGAAGAACCTGTGGCGATCGTAGATTATCAAATTTGACAGTTGCGGTCAAAGCAGATTCCCATGGTCAAGGTTCTATAGCGTAGCGACAGAGTTGAGGAGCATACGTGGGAGACTGAAGCTGAGATGCGAGCTTCTTACCTGTATCTCTTTCCTTCTTGATCTTGTTTTCTAGAACTCAGGGACGAATTCTTGTAAGGGGGGAAGACTGTAATATCCCGTGTTTTTAAACATTTTAACACTGTATCGGGATATACAGTGTTAATAATTTTTGTATATATATTACGATATTTTTACGAGTTGATATGTATTTAAAACCCATTTTAATTATTGTGTATTATTTAAAGTGTTTTATGTAAAATTTTCCCGAGACTTTTATTTTCGGGAAAATTTTCACGTAAATAATTTATTATTAATTATTTTAAATATATTTTTGGACTTGCATGAACTCATACGTATTTTTAAAAATACTAAATAAAGCCTATGTGTAATTATTTATTTAATTAGGGTTTAATACTACCCTAATATTTTATTAATTATTTATTAGTTTTATTGTTATTTAATTATTTTTATTTAGTATAAATTATTAAAATATTAAATTATATGTGTGTGGTGTATATTTAATGTGTGTAATTTAATATTATTTTAATATATAGTATAAAGTATATATATATATATACATATAATACATTAAAAACCAAAACTTTTGAAAAATTACCATTTAGCCCCGATTTCTCCTCCTTCTTCCCTGACCACCTTCCCTCACCGTTCCGATCGCTACCGTCCTGTTCCCTTGCCGTTGGTGTGCCGTCCGGTGTGCCACCACCTTCCCCAGCCTTCCTCGCCGCCTGTAGCAGCTGATTCCGGCGCCTGGAAGCTATTTTTGGCCGGAGAAACCGAAAGTCGAGCTAACGTCGTTCACGACAATTCCGACTACCGTTTTTGACACCGCCAGTCTCTTTCTTCTCCTTGAGCTCCGGTGAGTGTGATTCTAGCTTTGGTTTGAGCTAAAATGGTCTTGATTTGCTTAGGTTTCGAATTTTCGAATTCGGCCATATTAGGGTTTTCAATTTTTTTGAGCTTAGAATTGTTTGATTCATGAAAACTCCCTTCACAAATGTTGATTCTAGTAGCTTAATCTACACGTATGAATTTTTGTGGAATTTTTGGATATTATTTGGATTTTTGGGTATTTTTGAATATTTTAATATTATTTTATAATTTTCGGAAATTAATTAAATAAATTATGAAATTATGTTTTATGGTTAAATTAGGTGTTGAAATGAATTATAGGAATTTATTTGGAATTTTTACGAATTTCTAAGTATTTATTTTGAATTATTTAAGTTTATGTAATTTTTGGAAAATAGGGTTAATTGTGTTTTTAATTGAATTTAATTGGTTAATTGAGTTTAATTATTTATATTATTGATAAATATGTTGAGAAAATTAATTTTGGATAATTATACTATTTTTGGTGAATTTTTGAAGTAATTTTAGTAAATTTATATATATTGGGGTATTTTGGTAATTTTACACAAAATTGGCTAAAAATGTAATTTAATTGGTTTTAATAATTATTTAAGGTATAAAAATGATTTCTACAAATTATTTAGTATTTTTAACTAATTAAAACTATTTTTTGTGAATTATTTTCAATTATATATATAATATACGGTTTTACTAATAAAATGAGTTTTTATCGGTTTTTATTGTGTTTAAAGGTTAATTACGTAATTTTTACATATAAAATGTATTTCTGTGATTTAAGGGTATTTTTGGTATTTTCAAAATTTATTCTGTGATTGTGGACTCCGGTTGGTAGACTGTAGTTTGGAGTCCGACCGAGGGGTTGTGAATGAGATGTGGTGTTTATTTTCGAAGTGTGTTTCTTTGCAGGGTCGGCTCTACTCTTTGAGTAGAGAGATGTCCATTTTACAGGGGAGGTTCTGTCAAATTTTTGGTAGAATTCTCGTAAAATGTGATGTCCAGTCGAACCCTAATTCTGTTTCTGTGTTAAATATTCTAGATCGAATTCTAGGATTTCTGTTAGGGTTATTCTGATTCTTTTGTCGTTATTGTTTGTTTAGTTGCGCCGAGACCGAGGGCTAGTAGACCAGGCCCGTTGGATCCATCTCGAGGAGCGCACTAATTTGTGAGTTACTATACTATATATATATGCTTCAGGATGCATGATTTTAGATATATATGTTTTATTTTGATTAAATATACATAAATGATTTAATGGTTACTTTAGTTTATTTTTAGTTTATTGTGGTTTATTTCCTGTATATTTTGAATTATATACATGTTTTGTTAATAAATTATATTTAAAATATTTTTAAATATATTTATAGCTTAATTTATAATTTGATTGGATTCATTTGACGTATATATACTCGAAATATACATGGTTTACTTTTGGTATATTTTCGGTATATATATGGTTTATATTGTTATTTTATTTAAATTCATGCATCATTTATTTGTGAATGAATGTTTTATATTTATTAATGAAGGATATCAATAGAACGTGCTACCTAGTGGGCAGCACTAGGACCGAGTACGTACCGATGCGCTTATAGCACATAGGCTATATTACTAACCATTTATGGATATTGATGGAATATGATTATTTGATATGTGAGATGTGATTTGGGTGTGATTGCTGGAGCTCGGTTGACCAAGTGTCTCGGGGCTAATCACACTGATAGTCAGACTGCTGGAGCTCGGTTGACTTAGTGTCTCGGGGTCAGTCTCCTGTCTAAATGGATTAAGTGAATATATTTGGATTAAGTGAGCTTGTATGGCTAAAGTGTTGTCTAACACTGATTTAGGTTTCGATATCATAGGGTTCTATTTGATCCTTCATAAAAGATGATTTTCAATGAAATATATATAAAATGATTTTATTGCATCTGTGTGTAATTGCCTGTATATATACATATTAGATATATACTGTTGACTGTATGCATTGTCATTTAGTGTGTATGTATATATATTATAGTAATTCACTCAGTGAGGTTTGACTCCCCTCCGTTGATAATTTTACAGGAGAGTCAACATCTTCAGACCTCAGTAGCAGGCCCATACGCCGGATTTCTTCCGCCCTGACTTCTTTGTGTAAACTGCTTACTTGAGTCTTATTTTTATATAATCTAGACACTGCAGTAGTTGTAAATAAATTGTGGGATTTTATGTATTATATTTATGCGAGATATTGTATTATACTTGAACTGGATTTATATTAAAAGATTTATATATGGGAGATGGATATTATTTTGGATATTTATGATTTTTATTTCTGCTGCATTATATATTGTTATTATTATTGCATGTTTTATTTTTTTTAGGCTTGCTACGGGTTCCGGATTCGAAAGAATTCCCGTTCCCTAGCGCCGGTCATGGCCCTTGTTTTGGGTCGTGACATTATGTGATTTATTGAATGCATTATTTACTTGTATATTTCATGACTACTTTACCTTGCAGTTTATTGTTTTGGGTTTATATAAAACTGCATGTAAATAGAGAATAAGATAGTAATTCATAAAGTAATTCTAAATGAACACAAGACTGAAAGAAGTTGGTATTCCGTATCCAGAATCTCCTAATTTTGGTGCTAGCTTTCTTTTAGGGAATTGAGTACCACCTTTTCGATTTGTCCCAGTTATTACCCTAGGTGGTGACTCCTCATCTCCACAACATGTCTTTGCGATAATGGTAGTGTGTTCTTTAGAGCCTTGATCTCAAACAGTGTCACGGTTGCTAAAATCTTAGACGCGCGCTGAACCCCGCCGTCTACACGTGCCTTGGGTTCTGGTCGTGACAAAGTTGGTATCAGAGCGTGGTTTGATTAATTGTCTATGTTTGTCTTTCTGTGTAACTACTACAGTACATTAGGTTGATAATTGTCTTTGTGATATCCTTATTTCTAAATTTTGCATATGTGTTAAATATTCTTTGTCTTATTTTGAATTTGGTTTTCTCTGTCTTTTTTTAGAATGGGATGTGTGCGAACAGACCCCACTGCCGATGCAACATTTGGGCTTGATGATCAGTCCATACATGATAAGGCTCTTCCTCCTGCTCCGTGTCATAGGGGCAGAGATAGAGGTAGAGGTAGAGTTAGGGCAGCTGCAGCTGAGGTTCATGATCAACTGCCAGTAGAGCCAGAAGCTCCAGCCGTAGACCCCATGACTTTTACAACTAGTCTAGTAGGAATTAATCAGGGTCTTGCAGCCTTGAATCAAGCAATGCCCTTAGTGCAGCAGATGTTATAGTAGAGAAATCAGGAGATGTCAGACACTGATGTAGCACTTCTCTACTCCTGGATTGGTAGAGTTTCTTTTGATGGTACTGGTGACGCCTTAGACTTTATTAATGCTATTGAGGCATGTACCACGACAAGACATACAGACTACTAGCGGATCATGATTATTGAGCTGTCAGTCCAGGTGGCAGGCCAAGACCGGTTTATACAGTTGATTCAGTCATTCATGCATGAGTTAACTTGGCTAGAGTTTAAGGACCGCTTTCTGAGATTTTTTTATCCTCCAGCCACCAAGGATGACTACAAGTGGTAGTTGCTTCATATCACCAGAGGGGATAGGTCTGTTGAGGACTACACCAGGGAGTTTAACAAGTTGTCCCGACACACAAAGGATATCAGGGGAGATCCCTATAGAGCAGTCGAGTTATATATTACTCATTTGGGGCCAACTTTTATTGGTATACGTATCGAGGACCGCACCCTGGAGAGTGTGATAGAAGAGGCCCGTCTGATTGAGAGGTGACAAATCCATCAATGTACCATGATAGATCCTTATATGGTTGGTGGTAGTGGATATGGTGTAGCTCCTGGGTACCAGTAGCCAGTATTTCATATTGGTAGGACGAGTCAACAGGCTGAGGGTAGTTCACAGTATGGTGGTAGAAGGTCTAGAACACACAGAGTAAGTCAACATAGTTATACCATGAACAGAAGAAGTGGCAAAGGTCACAGATTCGGTACTAGAGTTAACAGCAGTAGCAGTGGGCAGAGCTCCGGACAGGGTAGTTCTAGGTCTGGAGCCAGTACATGTGCTAATTGTGGGCGATTTCATCAAGGCCCATGCCATCTGTTATCGGGTGCTTGCTTTAGATATGGGCAAGTTGGTCATCTTGCCAGAGCTTGTCCTCACTCTAGATATCAGCCACAGTATGCTTAGGGCTCATCTTCATCAGTGGCATAACCTTTCTATCCGATGCCATAATAGTACAGAGCACCAGTACAGCCACAGCAGAGACCGCCATAGTTTATAGGCCAGTAAGGCCGAGGTTCAGTTGGTAGACCTAGTGGTCGTGGTTTTATGCAGCCTTCGACATCTTAGCAAGCAGGTCATGGCCAAGCATGGGTTTTCACTCTGACACCACAGGATGCTCAGACTTCTAATGTAGTAGTCGCAGGTATTCTCTCAATTTGTTCTTGTGATGCTAATGTATTTTTTGACCCTGGCGCTTTGCATTCTTTCATGTCCCCTGTGTTTACTTCGAGAATCGAGTGACAGCCTTCCAAGTTATCATTTCCTCCTCTATTTATATCGACACCTCTTAGTGATGAGCTAAAGACATATATTTTCTTTCCTTCCTATTCGGTGTTAGTTGAAGGTAGAGAATTATTGGCGAATTTGGTGTTGCTTGATGTGTTAGAATTTGACGTTATCCTGGGTATAGATTAGTTGTCGAGATATTATGCTTCTGTGAATTATCGGGAAAAATAAGTGGTGTTCAGAATCCTGAATGAAGAAGAGTTCTATTTTAAAGGTGAAAAGAGCTCCATGCCTCGCAATCTCATTTCTGCCATTACAGCCCAGAAGATGCTTAGAAGGGGTTCTCAAGGCTACTTGGCAGTAGTAAGAGATGTTGAGATAGAGAAAGGGGTAATTGAACAAGTGCCAGTGGTATGTGAATTTCTAGATGTCTTTCGTGAAGAATTACCGGGATTACCACCAGACAGGGAGATAGAGTTCTGTATCAATGTTATACCTGCTACAGATCCTATTTCTATGCCACCCTACAGAATGGCACCAGCTGAATTGCAGGAGCTGAAGGAGCAGTTGCAGGAGTTGCTCGATAAGGGTTTTATAAGGCCCAGTACATCGCCCTGGGGTGCTCTAGTGTTATTTGTGAAGAAGAAGGATGGTAGCTTTCAACTCTATATTGATTACAGGCAGTTGAACAAGGTCACCATTAAGAATAAGTATCCACTTCTAAGGATCGATGACTTATTCAATCAACTTCAAGGTGCTTCATGCTTCTCCAAGATAGACTTGAGGTCTAGGTATCACTAGTTGAGGATCAGAAGTGGTGATGAGCCCAAGATAACATTTTAGATAAGATATGGCCACTATGAGTCCCCGGTAATGTCCTTTGGGTTGACTAATGCTTCAGTAGCCTTTATGGACTTAATGAATCGGGTGTTCAGGCCATAATTGGACCAATTTGTAATAGTCTTCATTGATGACATCTTGGTTTATTCCAAGAGTGAAGTTGAGTATGTTATGCATCTAAGAAAGGTGCTTCAGACTTTAAGGGAGCACAGGTTGTATGCTAAGTTTTCAAATGCGAGTTCTGGTTGAGTCAAGTGGTATTTTTAGGCCATATGGTTTCTAAGTATGGCATACAAGTCGATCCTAAGAAGATAAAAGCTATTACAGAATGGCCGAGGTTGACTATAGTCAGAGAAGTACAGAGTTTCTTGGGTGTAGCAGGCTACTACAGGAGATTTGTGAAGGACTTCTCCAAAATTATTGCACCTTTGACAAGGTTGACCCAGAAGAGTGCTAAGTTTGTGTGGACAGACAGATGCGAAGAGCACTTCCAGTTATTGAAGGATTTATTGATGTCAACTCCAATTCTAACTTTGCCCTCTGGAAATTAAGGGTATACGGTGTATTGTGATGCTTCTAGAGTAGGATTGGGCTATATATTGATGCAAAATGGCCAAGTAATTGCTTATGCTTCAAGGCAGTTGAAGAAACACTAGCAAAACTATTCTACTCATGACTTAGAGATGGTAGTTATTGTGTTTGCTTAGAAGATATGGAGGCATTACTTGTATGGGGTTACTTGTGAGATTTACACAGATCACAAAACCTTGAAGTATATCTTCCAGCAAAGGGACTTGAACTTGAGGCAAAGAAGATGGATGGAACTCCTTAAGGACTTTGACTATTCCATTTTGTAGCATCCAGGCAAGGCAAATGTTGTTGTCGATGCCTTGAGTAGGAACTCAGCGGGCAGTCTTGCCCATATCAGCTTTGATAGGAGGCCCATTATCAAGGAGATGCATGAATTGATTGATCAAGGGTTACAGTTGAAAGTTACTAAAAAGTGTCTTTTAGCTCAATTTAGGGTACAATCAGTATACTTGGATCGAGTTAAGGCAGCTCAGAATAGAGACCAGCAGTTATAAAGGATTACATATGAAGTGCAGCAAGAGTAGTAAAGAGATTTTGTGATTGATAAAGAAGGTGTATTGTGTTTGGGTACCAGGATTTGTGTGTCGGATGTTGATGACTTGAGGAAAGAAATTATGGAAGAGGCATATTTTTCTGCTTATAGTATCCATCCAGGTTCTACCAAGATGTATCATGACTTAAAAGATACATATTGGTGGAATGGAATGAAGAAGGATATTGTAGAGTTTGTATCTAGATGCCTGACTTGTCAACAAGTGAAGCTTGAACATCAGAGACCTTTGGGATTGTTGCAACCTATGCCAATTCCTGAATGGAAATGGGACATGATAGCTATGGACTTTATAATTGGATTACCTCATACTATAAGAGGCTATAATGCTATTTGGGTGATTATTGATAGGCTAACTAAGTCAGCATACTTTCTACCAGTGAAGAAGACATACTCTACTGATAGACTAGCAAGACTTTATGTCAATAGGATTGTTTGTCTATATGGGGTACCAGTAAATATAGTGTCAGACAGAGGAGCCTTATTCAACTCAGTCTTTTAGCAAGAATTACACAAAGCTTTGGGCACCAGACTGGATTTCAGTACAGCCTTCCATCCTCAGACAAATGGTTAGTCAGAGAGGATCATCCAGACATTAGAAGATATGCTGAGGATGTGTGTGATGGATTTTGGATGATAGTGGGATTCGCACTTGCCATTGATTAAGTTTGCCTACAACAATAGTTATCATGCTAGTATTGAAATGGCTCCGTATGAGGCACTATACGATAGAAAGTGCAGATCACCATTATGTTAGGAGATTGGTTAAAGGCAGCTAACAGGTCTAGAGTTGGTACAGGTGACTTCAGAAAAAGTTCTCATCATACAGCAGAGATTGAAGATAGCCTTCAGTAGACAGAAGAACTATGCTGACCCTAGGAGAAATGATGTATCCTTTATGGTTGGAGACATGGTGTTCCTAAAAGTGTCTCCAATAAAAGGAGTCATGAGATTTGGCAAGAAGGGTAAGGTAACTCCTAGATACATTGGACCATTTGAGATTCGGTCAAGAGTGGGTAAAATGGCGTATAGGTTGGTGTTGCCACCAGAATTGTCGAGAATCCACCCCGTATTTCATGTATCTATGCTGAGGAAATACATTCCTAACCCATCTCACGTTCTGCAACCTCAAGTTGTAGAGTTTAGTGATGATCTTACCTACGAAGAGTATCCAGTGGTGATTGTGGATCGCCAAATTTGACAGTTGCGAACTAAGGAGATACCAATGGTGAAAGTGTTGTGGAGTAACCATACTACTGAGGACTGTACGTGGGAGACTAAAGCTGAGATGTGAGCTTCTTACCCGTATTTCTTTCCTTCTTGAGCTTTGTAATTATTCATTCTTTGAATTCAGGGACGAATTCTTATAAGGAGGGGAGACTGTAATAACCCCAGTTTTTAAATTATTTTAATATAAAATGAGATTTGCAGTGTTAATAAATTTAAAAGTTATATTTGAGTCTTTTATTATTTTGTGGTTAATATTTATTATTTTACATTTGATTATAATTTTTTACGTAAATATTTATTTCGATACTTATTATTTCGGATAATTAATTTATATTATTTATATTTACTACTTTGAATAATATTATTTTAATAATATTTAATTTAGTGCATTATTATTTTAATGTTATTATTATGATTTTTAATAAATTTACATTATTTGTATTGTTAATTTTATGTGATTATATTATTTATTATATGTGTGAATATATATATATATATATATATATATATATATATATATATATATACACACACACATGCATGCCATGTATGAGTACATACATACATACATACCATATATTAAAAATCAACCAAAACACACAGCAAACAAAAGAAAAGACGTGAAGAACCAAGCAAGAAAAAAAAACTCATAGTAGCTCTTCCTTCCGCCATCTCGTTCTCTACCTGTCACTGTGCCTCCACTTTCGGTCACCATTTTCTTCCATTCCGGTTTCTTTCTCTTCCTCTTGCATCGGTGAGCACTAATCCAAGCTTAGTTTAAGCTTTAATCTCCATTTGATTGAGTTTTTGTTGACTTTTATTTATGGAGTTCTAGGGTTTCGAATTTTTTTTAGCTTGATCCAGCTTGAATCTTGCAAGCTCCCTTTACAAATGTGATTCCTAGTAACTTAATCTACCTCTATGAATTTTTGTGTAATTTTTGGAATTTATTTTGATTTTTGAATATTTTATTATTATTTTATTAATTTTGGTAAATTAATTTATTAAATTATAAAATTACTTAATTTAGTGATATTATATATTGTTATTAATTTTATTGTTGAGAAATTAATTTTTGAGAATATTATATAATTTTTTTTTTATGAATTTTTATAGTTATGTCAAAATTGAATAATTAGGTTAGAGTTGGATTTTTTATGGAAGAATGGTTTAGATATGTGTTTTAATTAATATTAATAATATATATTTTGAGAAAATAATTATAATGCATTTATATAATTTTTAGGGAATTTTTGAATAATAATAGGATATTATGTATATTTTTGTATTATAGGGGGTAAAATATAATTTTGTGCTAATTATAGCTAAATACTATATTTTAATTGGTTTTAATATTATTTGAGGAATTAAAATGATTTTTTTACAATTATCTACTATTTTTAACTAATAAATACTAATTTTCAAAAATTATGTTCAAATAATATATTATATATTATTTTGGTAATAAAATGGATTTTAAACTAATTTTATCATATAATTAAACTATTTAAGTAATTAAATGTGAATTTTATTAATTAGAATTAAGTTGTGTTGTTTGGTTGGGTTGTGAACTCGGTCGGGCTAAATGCAGTATTGGAGAGCCGATCCGAGTATGGTTGAGTGAATTTTCCTGTGCAGGAATGGCTCTACCTATGGTAGATAAATGTCTGTTTTATAGGAGAGACTCTGCTAAAATTTTAGTAGATTTTTCCATAAAATGTGACATCTTCTGTAATTTTTTAACGTAAATTAGGATATTCCAATCTATTGAGTCTTATCCAGTTTTTGTCGAGTCATTCTAGAGTCTCGTAATTTTATTAATTTTCCTTCTTATTCCATAAGTATGATTTTAAAAATAAATATGTTATTTTTTAGATAGTTCCAGAGCGGGAGCTTCTGGATTGAGGCAGACATGCGGTCATTAGCCATCTCGCTCATCCTGTAAGTTAATAAATTGATCTGTGTGTGTGTTTTCTTTAAATTACGTGCACTCATATTTTTAGTATTATTTACATTATCGATTGGAAGTAAATGCTGCTATTGAGAATTTTATTTATTTATTTATTCAAAAACTAATTTTGAGAAATTTTGGTAGAACGGGCTACCTGGTGGGTTTCACTAGGACCGTGTGCACATGGTGGAGATTGAGAGATGGATCCAAAATATGTATGACTTGTGGTTATAAACTGGGACGGGTGCATCGGTGGAAGTCTCTGCTTTCAGGGACCGCCAGTGATGTGGAAAGTTAAGAATGGACTGGAATGGGTGCCTAGGTGAATGCCTTAGCTCTCGAGGACCGCCAGTGTCATGTGCTTGGATTAAGTGGATGACTGTATATTGGTGCCTCGATTGATGCCTCTACTCTCAGGGACCGACAATCTATTTGGATTAAGTGGGCCCAGTTGGCCATTTAGAATTGGGTTTAGGGTTCTATCGAGATTTTTCAAAAGCTATATATATATATATATATGTTGTAAATTATTTTCACTATATTCATACGGTTTTCAAAAAGGTCTTCAAACCGTACAGCTCTTTTATTAACTTACTCAGTGAGGTTTGACTCAGATCAATTTTTTTTTAGGAGTTTGAGACTTTTCTATTAGGCCTACTTCTCTTCGCCGTGTAGTGTCATCATTGGCTATTTTGCGTAGGTCTACTTACTTGTGTTGTGTTTATTTTTGTGTACTGCAATAGAGAAAACTGTTTAATTGAATATTTTATTTGGGAGTATCATGTATTTATAATATTGTATACTGAGACATTATTTGTATAACTGATGTTTATTTATTTTATGTAGTATGATATTATGGTTTAAATTATATTGAAAAAAATTAGTTTGATAATGTGCATTATGATTTAATTATTTATTTTAAGGTTTCAAAGTTTAAATATATTCCGTATTCTTTTTTTTCTTTTAAGGCTTACTACGGGATTTGGTAGCTTTATGCTTTTCCATTCCCTAGTGTCGGTCATGTGCCCTAGGTTCAGGTCGTGATAAAGAAAAAGAGAAAGATTAGAACAAAAATTGAAGAGGGAAGGAAGTGGGTGGACACCAACACCATGGCCTTAAAAGATTATGTATAAGATGCTAATAATCTCATCGCCTGTACATAAGAATTAAAGGCCTTTATAAAATTAAGTATAAGAAGACAAACAATCCAAAACATTAAAGCAAATATTATAAAATACTATCACTTCAAAACCATCTAAAATTGGAATATCATAACTCGAGAAAGATGAGAACGAATATGAATATGCATAAAACTATGCTAGAACACTAGACATCACCATCCACCAAACAATATTATCATAATCTCCTAATACATTGTACTCAACAATGCTTCAGATAAGTTCGAATTTTTACACCATAACAAATGCTTCAGGTTCAAGCCTTTGACAACAGACATAAATGTGGACTTACTCATCATGTGCACCAGACCATAAAAATAATACAATTCCAAGCATAACCCAGTTTAAAATTTCAAACAAATATTATAAAAAAATTAAACAGAACTAACTTTTATCCAACTACTACTACTACTCATCAGTAACAACAACTATTACCCGAGAGTGTAATAGCAATCTTAGTCTTCATACAACTACCACCGTCACCGTAGTCTTCTTCTTGTCCCACACGTCTCAACTTGCTATGTTTTAAGGAGGAGATGAATGAGAAGAGAGGTTTCTTGTAAATTAAACGGACATGATAGTGATGATTATGCAATTGATGATGAAAGAGATCAAGTTAGAAGCTCAAAATTGACAATAACAATCAAAAGTTTGATAAATGATGAGCCCCTATTTTCAAGAAAATAAAAGTGATTTGCCAAAAAGAAATTTCAGAATTTAAAAGAGAACATGCTACAGAAATTTCACTCATAACACTATAAAATTCAGCATCAATAAATGAGCAATAATGATGGTGATGAAGAACAAAGGAACAACGATGGTGATGAAGAATAGAGGAATAGTGACGATGATGAAAGCGGGGCTTCTTAAAGGAATCTGGGACTTTGAACTCAAGAGAGAGAAAGAAGGCTTTTAAGAAAGAGGAAAGATTTATGGTGGTGATGGTGGTAACTGCCATAGGGAGCTCCACTGATGCCAACCAAAACGAAATTGGTTCCTTTGCCACTGAAGAAGAAGAAGAAGAAGAAGAGGGGATCATATGTAAAAGGGTAAGTGATGTGGCAATTATAAGGGCTACTAATAGTTGATTCAATGGTGCTGTTAAGAGAAGGGCTTGGATGATAAAAAAAATTGATTTTTTTATTTAATTGAGCCTAAAATTAGATAAAGTGCTTAAGGGCGCCCCAAGGTAAACATTAAGGGCAAAAATGTACATTATCCTGGGCGTTTTACAACCTTTATTTCTATCTTAGGAGGGAAGAATGAAAATGATGTTGTTACTGTTGGATTATCTTATTCATTGAGTTGTTTCACTAGTGGTTTATGAGAATGTCTAGTCATTTTATTTTGAAAATGTGGCTCTTACTATAGTACAAACGTTTGTATCTATACAAACAAAATTAGCATTATTATATTACTTTTTATTTAATTACAACTATTAATTATCCTTATGTATTAATACTCATAATTTGCATCAATAACTATTATTAAATAAACATTAATCTTGTAATTTCATTTATATATATACACATGTTTGTACTGAAGAATGACCATATATATATAATTATACACAAGCTTTTTTTTTATAAGGTTCATTTAAACCCCTAAATTTACCCTAAAGCTCAAATAAGCCCTCTATTTTTTTTAGGCTCAAATAAATTAGGGTTTCATTAAAAATATGTTTTTCAACCCCTCTTACTAAACGGATTTCAACTCCGTTACCTTAAGTGCTGACATGTCAATTTTCAATGCAAATTAATCTTTACCAAATATCTATTGACCTAATTGATTTTTTTTTCCATTTTTCTCTATTAAACTTCACCTTTCAAGAATATCAAAGCCCTGTAGCTTCACCAACAATGCCATTGACAATTGCTACTCCTCCTTCTTCTGCTGCATCACCTCCACCCACCTCTACAATACCTCCACCAACTATTACTCCACCGCCCACCTTCACGACACCTCCCCTAGTTGCCACCTTAGTATCACCACTACTGTTGATGTCAACTCCTCCATCAATGACCCCAACAATGATCCCACCACCAACCATGAGCCCTCTGCCAACAATGGCCCCTATTATTGTTTCATCATTGAATTGGAGTTATTGTTGCTTCTTTTTCATTCTTCTCTTTTCAATTTCTTAATAATTATTGTTAACAAAACTCAAAAGAAAACAAAATTCAGTTGGGTAATAAAATTATATCCTTAATTTCTATTGATTTTTAGCTCAATTGTTGATGATAATGGTGGTGTTATTGGGTAGTAGCTATGATGTTGGTTATGGCTTAATTGGTGGCAATTGTTTATTGATGTTTACAAAGGGCTTTTAGTTGTTTGTTTATATTATTAATGATGGTGGTTATGACTTGGTGTTAATTTAAGGATGGTAGTGTTTAAGTGTGTCGATAGTGGTGTTCGGTAAAGAAGATTGTGGTGGCTTAGGTTTAGGTTTGTGCTGACAGTAGGTGGGTTTGGATTTCTGTTGGTTCTTTGAGTTTTAAGTGTTCGGCGTAAGAAAATTTAACAAGTTCTTGGGGGTGTTCAAGAAAGTGGTCGTGTTGGTGATGCAGTTGATATCAGCAAATTGGCTTTCAAAGCTACATTTAGATGATGAGAAAGTGATTAAATGAATAATGACAAAGGTTATGCTGAATTCTAAGTACTAGAAAATGAATCAAAGGCAATTTGGGAAGAATTGTCTCCAACTACAAGGCTAGAAAGTGAGGCAAAATCAAGAGTGAATGAGTTTCAAGAGAAGAAAAAATGAGAAAAGAGATTTAGATAAGCAGAGTATCAGCACAAGCAGCTTGCTACAGGAATCTGATATCCATATTGCATCCAGTGGTTCCTTTGCTCATCTCTCGCAGAGTAGGATCAGATGTAGAGCTGAATGGGTTCGGATATTGATGCTTTGCTCATCTTAGGTTCAGATATTGATATTTAGCTCATCCTGGGTTCGGATATTGATGCTAAAGGTTAAGGAGCTCATAATTGAATTCTTGTTTTGCTGTAACGATAAATTATTTGCAAGTTCATGTCGATTTTGGCGTGATTACATTTTGCTTGAAGTGGGTTGTCTTATGTTTGTTGCTGCTGCTACTTTTCTTTAGCTTTAATAATAAATTAGAAGGAAAAAAATAATGGTTGCTACTTGTTAATTGGAGAGGAACTACAAGAGAGGAACTTGAGTTAACAGAGTTGAAATTCGTTTGGTGAGAGGGGCTCAAAAATATATTTTTAATGAAACCCTAATTTATTTGAGCCTAACAAAAATAGAAGGCTTATATGAACTTCGAGATAAACATTAGGTGCTTAAATGAACCTTATCCTTTTTTTTAGCTTTCCATTATTAAAACCCTAATCCATCACGAATCAAACTTCATTTATTCATTCCCTTTTAATATGGTAAAAATAAAAACAAAAACAGTCCAACTTCACTATAATTTTTTTTCTTATTTTAAAAGTTCCATTGTTGAGAAAATGGAAAATTTAAATAACAAAATTATAAAAAAATTCCCTTTTTGACCATCAAAATTATTTAAGATATGACATAGTATTAAAATTCACGATATTTATCTAAAAAAAGTTTAGTAGTATAAAAAATTAAAAAATAAAACTTTCTTTATTGAATAAAAATAAATTAATAAAATGTATTTAAATTTTCAAAATAGAAGTAGCTATAATTTTCATGGAATGCCCCAATACATTTTACATTTACTAAATTATTACTATAACTTAAAGAACTCAAAAAACTCGTCAATTTTAGTTAAAATGCTAATCTTATATGCATGAAATAAGTCTTTTTAATCCTCTTCCAAAGATGCAATTAGTGTTCTCCGATTAAAAGTGACTATGCAAGTTTTTTAATCATGACCCAATTCATATATCTATAAATACAATCACTAGATAATTACTACATGCTTATTAATATTCAGTACTCAAATATAAAGTACTTCTATATGTTTGTTGTATGTTTGTAATTACAAAAGGTAAAAATTTTATGGTGTTGAATGATTTTTTTGTCCATCAAATTGAATTTGTTAGAGTTTAATTAATTTTGAATATTGAATTTATACAAAAATAAAAAATAAAAATTACCAAAAATCGTTGAGATCATCTAATAAAGAGTTTTTTTCGTTTAAGCCATGTATCGAGTTTAAATCATATTATATACAATTGCGTTAAATTAATTGTTAAAAGATCTTTACTACTCTTATAATCCTCTCTGGGTCAAACTGGATGAGTTTAGTAGACTTTCAGTAGCATTTGTTTAGAGAAAAAAAAAAAGCAATAAATAATATCCGAATCGAAATGGATTAATCCAATGAACTATGAATAACAGTGGTTTAGAAAAAAAAAAAGAAATTTATTTAAATATAACCAAAAAGCAAACCAAATAAAAAATATGTTGACTTTTTTTCTTTCAATGCGGTAATTGACAATAATTATTTAAAAAATATGGTGTTTTTATGTACTAGAAAACAACCAAAATAATTAAAATAACCATGAAAACAATTGAAACAACCAAATAAAATAACAAATAACACTTACAAAAAACAATCAAAACAAAGGAAACAACTAAAAACAAAAAAAAAAAATTCCAACACACATTCAACAAATTGACGGGAACCCATGAATTGACAAAATCTATCAATACTCATAACACCAAAAACACAAAATTCAAAAATAAAATGAGGTAGTCCCCACATCACGCTGTTGAGGGGCACCATGGTGGGTCTCAAGTTCGAGACCCACCTTCCCCTCCTATTTGGTAAAAAAAATATAATAAAATAAGCTAAAATATAATCCAAGAATCACCAAAATATCAATAACCAAAAAAAAAGGGAAAAGGTGCAACTTTACCCTTAATGTTTACCCCAAAAAGCGGATATGCCCTTAATATTTTTTTTAGACCATTTAAGTACAAAATTATGTTTTTTTTTTTTGTATTTTTGGCCCCTCTGTAGACGGCGGGGTTTAGCGCACGTCCAAGATTTTAGCAACCGCGGTATTGTTTAGGCTCAGGACCTTAGAGAACACACTAACCACTGTCACAAAGACATGGCGTGGAGATGAGGAGTTTCCACCCAGGGTAATAACTGGGACAAATCGAAAAGGTGGTACTCGATTCCCTAAAAGAAAGCTAGCACTTTTGGATATGGAATACTAACTTCTCTTAGTCTTGTGTTCATTTAAAATAATTTTATAAATCATTATTTCATCCTCTAATTACATGCAATTTTATTAAATCCTATTTAACATCCATCTAACCCTAGTCAATAAAATTACACATAAAAATGTACTCAAGATCGCATTGTCCCTAAGTCCAAACTATATTAATTTCATTAAAAAGTTAGCTAGATTTACATTTTATTTACAAGTGAGAAAGAAACTAAAAGTGGGTCTAGATCTATTTATTTTAATTTGTCTAAAGAATTGACTTAAGTCTATTCAATTTTAAAGAAAAGTTAAATTAGTGGGCCTAAGTCTAAACTTAGTTTTATTTTAAGTGAAATGTGGGTCTAGGTCTATTTATTTTAAAAGAAATGAAATTAAGTGGGCTGAGTTAAGTCTAAACAAGTTTTAATTAACTAAGTAGGCCGAAAATCTAATTAACCTAATGGGCTTAAATTAATTTTAATTATTTAAAACCCTAAATCATTTTTAAGTCTATTTAAATTGAGTTGGACCTAAACGTGAGCTTAGGGCCCAAAATAATATAAAAAGCCCAAAAACATAAAAAAAAACATAGCAAAATCAAATCAAAACACATTCACATATGATTTCTAAAAAAACCTAATTTAATTACATACAAACCCTAATTAACTAAAGTCACCATTAATTTTATAAAAGATTACCTAGTGAACCTAGTTTTACTAATTAATTTTAAAGTGCAGAAAATTAAATCTTTCACTACTCCCACTACTGGGGTTATTATAAACTACGTACAAAATTAAAATTAAAAATTGTACACCCATGAATTAAAATAACTACACAAAACACCAAAATAAAAAAATAAAGATAAAACCCTAAATTCTACTGGAAAACAACACAAGTTCTTCCATGGCATTCTATGAACCTTCTGTTCAGTTTAAACACAAGCAGCATCCTCCTCAATCCATATTCATATATTAAAACAAAAACATAGAAATAATCAGATTAGTAATGAAATTGAATAATAAAACAATAACGAAATTAAATAAAAATCACAAAAAGAGAAGAGAAAAAAAAATGAATGTTGTGCATATGCTTTGAGATAGCCCCTCAAATTGAGATTGTCATTGTTGTTTTTGACTCGTTGTTTGATTCTGGATAGAGGCTTAATTGCCTTCCAAACACAGAATGTTATTTTTAAAGCTTTAAATAATGATGTCAAGAAATTAGAGTTTTAGATAGGACCGAAGAAATCAAGATTTTCTTTCACAATAGGATTTTATCGCGCAGTTCTCTGGATGTTTTTTGTCTTTTTTTTGTCCTTTTCTTTTTTTCTCACTGTGTGCCTCTATCCCCCCCCAAACGCAAGTAGACTCTACTTTTAAATGCAGAGTCTGCCTGCGTACTGACTTCCTCCTTTGGAGGAATAGAATACATCTGATCTTATGATAGTGTTTGTTTTTTTATTTCAAAAACTTACACATTTAAAATCCTTATCAGATAATAATAAAAATAAAATTGAATATTCAACCAATCAAAATACTAAAAAAATTGATAAAAAATAAGAAAAAATACGTGAAAAATCAAAAAATGGGACTTTTAAGCATCAGCATTGTGCAATACCGATCAGCATTAAATGTCGACCCCTTTTTTTAATTTTTAATTACTAAAAGACCCCTGAAAAATTGACTTATTTGTAATCAAATCCTAAAAAAAGTTACAATTTAGTCCCTAAAGTCCAGAAAATCGACAACCAAGTTCAATTTTTGAATAAATTTCATTATAGGGGCTTACGTCATAATTGTGCACAATTGCATTCCGAAATTGGGTGCTTAAATCACTTAACATATGTTAAAGTCTCTTCTTTCTTTGGTATCAAATTGTAATTTTTAATAAAAAATATTAATTCACACCTTAAAAATTCTTTTTCCTTTCACCCTTACCCTTTTCCTTCGTTGGTCACACATATAACCACTTGCTGCAACAATTTTCAGGATAATGCATAACTAGAAAGCAAGGACTAGGCATTAAGAATCAACCTAACTAGCAATTATTTAAAAAAAATTAGGAACATTGATTATAATTTGGAAATTGGAAAGCCCCATAAAAGAACTATGGCAAAGAATTTCCTTCTCCACCACAATGATGTACCATGCATATGTCATTATAACCAAATTGTTCAATAAATTCAAGTCACCAAAAATAGCATATCCACATTTAGTACAATCCACAACCTCTTGGTTTGGCTCTTAAGATATATATATATATATATATATATATATATATATATATATATATATATATATATATATATATATATATATATATATGTCAAAGGGAAAGTGCCATGAATAAGCAAATTAATGTACATCATTTATGCACTAATATTAGTTACAAGAAGTCTAAAGTAAAGTTAAAATTAGATGTCTATAGAAATAAGTGCCCAACAATAATAACTCCTCTAATAGATGCCATGATTTCAAACTGTAATAGCTACAATAAAGCAATGCTACAACATATGAGTTCAACAAAAATAAAAGATCATAATGCAAGTGTACAAAAGAGAAACTTTAATAAAGAGAATGAATACGTATTTCACTCGACTATCAAATGTACAAAAAGCACCTATTTATATACAATTGTTGATGGAAGAAAATATCTATCCTATATGTTATAATGGGTAAGAATAACAAATTTTCTAGCTAAAGGAAAAAAGGCCAGTTGGTTAATAAATAAAATAATGATGCAGAAAAATAAGAGTTGTACAAAGAGAAGAGAATAACGATTTCTAGCAAATGAGTTTTGAGTTGTACGAGGAATACTAGCAAATGAGTTGTGTGCTATACAAGGAATAATTCTACATCTCCCCCCTCAAGTTGGAGTTTGGTGGATGTCAAATAAACCTAACATAGAAATTAATTTATTGAATTAAGGAGCAGTTAATGACTTTATGAACATATATGCTATCTGCTTTTGTAAAGAAACATGCTTTGGTTGAATGAATCCTTGTTTGAATGTATCACAAACTAAGTGATAATTAATGTTTAAGTGCTTCATACGTTCGTGAAAAATTGAATTAGCCAAAATATATTTAGCTACTCTATTATTACACCATAATGGAATTGACTATTATTGCTTAATTTAGAATTCTTTTAAGATATAAGAAATCCATTATAGTTCACAAGCAATGGCTGCAAGACTTTTGTACTTAGCTTCAGTCGAGGATCTTGACATAGTAGTCTATTTCTTCATCTTCTATGAGATGAGAGCTTATCCAAGGTATATATAGAACCTTGTCAATGATCTTTATGTTTAAGTATAAGAGGCCTAGTCTATATCATTAAAAGCCTATAATTACATGTTATTTTCACTTAGATAGAGCAACCTTTTTGAAGGATATCCTTTTAAGTACATTAAAAAATGCATTACATCTTTTCAGTGAGCTTGGCAGGGAGAGCTGACAAATTAGCTCAATTGTTGGATAGAATAACTAATATCAAGTCTACTTATATTCAAGTAGAGAAGCTTTCCAATCAATCTTATGTATTTCTCTAGCTCTTCAAGCAAAGGCCATTTGTTGCTTTTAAGCTTTTGTCCTTTTAGCAAAGGAGTAGTGATCATTTTTACGCTAAGAAGCCCCACATCAGTTATGATGTCCAAAAGATATTTTCTTTGATTGATAATAGTGCCTGAAGGTCCTCTAGCAATTTTTAACCTAAGAAAATATTTGGCTGTTCCTAAATCTTTGATAGTAAATTATTGATCCAACTATTACTTGACTAAAGTCATATTTTCCTCACATATTCCTGTCAATAATATGTCATCTACATAGATCATTAGAGCTATGAAGGAAGTGCCATTACTCTTTATGAAAAGGCAATTATCATAAGGTGATTGTTTAAAACTAATAGCCTTGATTTTATCATAAAATTCTATATTCCAATATCTCAAGGCTTGTTTTATCCCATAAAGAGATCTCTTTAATTTGCAAACCTGACTAATTTTTGCTTTGGAATGCCCTTCAGGTGGTTGCTTATACAATTCTTCTTCAATCCATCCATGTGAGAAGGTATTGTTGATGTTAAGCTAGTAAATAAGCCACAATTTGGAAGTAGCTATAGCAAGGAAGATTCGCATTGTCATAATTTTGGCAACTGGTAAGAAGCATTCAAAATAATTAACTCATTCTAATTGATGAAAACCCTTCGCTACCAAATGAGCTTTGTGCCTTCCAATAGTCCCATCAGGTTTTAATTTGAGTTTATATACCTATTTTGAGCCTATTGCTTTCTTCCCTTCAAGTAAATAAGTGAGCTCCTAAGCACCATTATCTTTTAAAGCCTTAAGCTCTTGCTCTATGGCTTTGATCTAAGTTGTATTAGTACTAGCTTATCTATAGGAATTTGGTTCTTGTATTCCTCACACATTTATTAAAAATGGCATGTATGCTTTGGAAAGATTATTTGGTTGGATGTATAAATATGTAGGAGGAGTATATAAAGTTGGCTTATGTACTTGCAACTGATTAGTAATCTTGTGCATAGGCTCAACAATAATATTGGTGACATAATCTTTTAATAAAAAAGGTTTAGATTTGACCCTAGTGATATGCTTAACAAAAGGTTCAATTGGAAATTCTTTTAAAATCAATGGTTTAACTTATTCAATTTTAGTTTTACCTTCAAAATAATTTTTAAAATTATCTTTTTTTATGTTTAGAAAATTAGTTTGAACCTTTTATGTGTTTTGTAAATTCTATATTGAAGTTCCTTCAACTTATATTTCATCAGTATCATTAATAGGTAAAGGTAGGACCTTTGTGTGATCATGCTCTAAAGGTTTAAAATTATTTCTATATAGGAAGATATTTTTGTAAAAATGAACATTTCTTGTGATTTTCAAAATCATAAACCTTGAAAGCCTTTTGACTTTAACTAAAATCGATGAAAATACATTTAAATGCTCATTTCTTAAATTTGTCCTTATAAGGCATTGTATTTGTCATATAACATAACCAACCAAAGGTTTTAATGTCTCCATATTTAGGTGGTTTTTACAAAAGTAATTTATGGGGTGTTTTCCAATTCAAGATTGAGGATGGTGCTTTGTTGATTATATGAGTTGCCATGAGAATGGATGAACCCCATAACTTGTCAGGCAAATTGGATTGGAACATAAGGGCCCTTGCTATTTATAATAAATATTTATGCTTTTGCTCCGCTACACCATTTTGTTATAGGGTATATGGGTAAGTTTTCTGATGTTCAATACCCTTTTCTGACAATATGAGCTAAAAATCATGATTGGTAAATTTAGTATCATTGTCAGTTCTTATTTTTTAAATTTTTCTATCATGTTGTGTGGTAATAATATTGAGAAATTGGGTAAAGATGGTTTTAGTTTGTATTTTGTGCATCATAAGTGGTCCAAGTGGCTCTACTATAGTCATCGACAATGGTTAGAACATATTTAGCTCCTTCAACAGAAACTTATTTATAAGGACCCTAAATATCAAGATGTAGGAGCCGAAAAGGATGAGTGGTTTTGATTTGGCTAATGTGTAAGGGCAACTTTTGTTGCTTGGATTTATGACAAATATCACAGATTGAACTAACCTAAAGATTCTGATTCTTTAGGAAGTTAATATGTTGCAAAACATTATTTAGACAATGCCCCAATCTTTGATGCCATAAAATAGATTTTGATAAAATATCTTTATTCTTATTAAAACCAACATTATAAGATGAAACTGAATTGATTGAATTCAAAAACATTCTATCAAGTTTGAAACCATTACATTAAAAATTTTTAAAAGTAGTAACATCCAGGATATATAAGCTTCCTAAAGGTTTGCCTATGCCCAAGATTCTCTTAGTTTGTAGGACCAGTAGAACGCAATAAGTAGGTGTGAAAATGAATTTTATTTTGCCAGAATTTACAAGTTTATAAACTAAAATTAGATTAAATTTAAAACTTGGCAAGTAAAAAGTATCCTTTAAGCACAATTCTTGAGATAATTTTATATCTCCAATGTCATGAACATATTTGGTTGATCCATTTGGTAAGTAGATAGGGGAGGCTTTTTTTAGTGGGTTTAATTTATAAAAGAAAAATTTGGTTCCACACATGTGATTACTAGCACATGTGTCAATTATCTAACTCCTATCTTCTAATAAATTAATAGTACTTAATGTAGAGCTTAAAGCAAAATGGGTCTGAAAAATCATACCTGCAAAGTTGTCAAATAATGCAAAATTGACATGACTACTTTCACCTATCATCTTCCCTTTCATGAGCCTTTGAATCTTTTGTTGCACTATATTTCCAATTTCAGTCTGCCTCTCTGTCTTCTCAGCCATGTTCTTTTTAGCTTGCATCTCAAATGGTGTTTTAACCATATTGACCATCACCTTGCCTCCCCCTTTCTTTTATTGTTCCTTTAGTTCTTTAAACCATTTAAGATAACCATGTAATTTAAAGCATGACTCTTTTGAATGGCCCTTCATATTACAGTGATCATAGAACAACTTATCATTCTCTTTATTTTTAATCATCATTTTAACATTGTTCTCTTTTTTGTATTGATTATAGCTTCCATAGGTTTTAGCCGTTAATCCTGCTCCTTCAACTTTATTATTAAAGCTCACATGCATTTCTTTTTGTTTCTTGACCCTGAGTATCATAAAATATACTTGATACAGTTGGTAAAGGATCCATCACCAATACTTGATTTCAAGTGTTGTTATAGCATTCACTAAGATCCATGAGAAATTGCATAAGCTTATTTGTAAAGTGAAGATCTGTTCCTTTGCTACTCCATAAGAGCATAATGGCAATGGCATTAGACAATTGAACTCATCCCATAAGCACTTCAATATGGTGTAGTATCTAGTAATGGAGTCATTACTTTATGTTATCGATGCAATCTCTAGATCTAGTAAAGTAAAAGGCCATTAATTTTTTTATATCTTTCTACAATCTCATCCTATAGTACTTTGGCACTGGTAAGGTATAGAAAAGAATCTACTGCATCTTTGGAAATAAAGTTAAGATCCCATGATGTAACCATATAGTTCACCCTCGTCCAGATCTCAATTTCATCAATAAAACCCTACTTTAATTTCACAACCAGAGTTATCTTTATTAACCTGCTCTAAGTAAGATAGTTTAATTCTGTTAATGGTGCAGTAACTAACACCATACCCAAATGATTAGAGTTCTGTAGGAAATAAGGATCTCCATTGGTATTATAACCAAATTCTTTTGTTCTTTCTGCAAATGCAGCTTCAATGGTTGTCACTTTAGTAGCTGAATCAATATCTTCAACCATGCTAGAATTAAAGAAAGCACAGGTACCAATTCTTTATTACTCTGATACCATGTACAAAAGAGAAACTTTAATGAGAAGACTAAATATATATTTCACTCAACTTTCAAATGTACAAAAAGCACCTATTTATATACAATTATTGCTGGAAGAAAATATCTATCTTATATGTTACAAAGGATAAGAATAACAAATTTTCTAGTTAAAGGAAAAAAGGCCAATTGGCTAATAAATAAAATAATGATACATAAAAATAGGAGTTGTACAAAGAGAAGAGAATAACGGTTTCTAGTAAATGAGTTGTGAGCTATATGGGGAATACTAGCAAATGAGCTATGTGTTGTATGGGGAATAATTCTACAGTAAGAATTCAATTTCATTTCTTTTCGTCAATTCTTATGTTTTGAAAGAAATGAAACATGATGTTTTATTCCAAGTTTAAAGAAAAGAAACTATAGAATTAATGGAAAAAAAAGACAGAGGAGACCCTGGATTGTATTATTAACCTGCAACTGAGATAAGAAATAATTTGGTGAAACACAAAGTAGTTTGTAAAATAGTAGTCTGTGTGACCTTCTTTTCTTGAACAAGTATCTGAAAGCACACCTCTAACACCTTCCACACTATACATATCAATAAAAACAAATAACTAAAAAATCAAAACTCGACTTTCTTTGCACCTATTTTCAATTTAATAGATCACTCAATCAACTAGATTAATTTTCTAATTATAATTTCTTAAAAGATTATCAGTAGAGGAAGATGGGAGATGGCAAGATCAAAAGAAGCCAAGATTCTGAGAAAATTTAGCACTGCAACTTCAATTCTGGCTCTAACCTCTGTTGGAGTTAGTATATCAGCGTAGTATAGTTGTTGATCGATGAATAATTTCAATGAATACTTTCTTAAATCTTCCATTGATTTGCTCAATGAATAATCATTGGTGAATAATTTGATCCTACTATGTATGTACACCGTTGTTTTTAAAGAGTTCTTTGTTGGTGGTGGCGGCAGCGACGACATTGGTTAAATTAAAGAATTACTTATTTCTTTTGTGGCTTTTTTGAGATCTCTTAAATCAAAACATTAAGAAGCAGCAGTAGTGACAATGGCAGCTTGTTTTTTTTTTACTCTAGCCTTATCTTAAAATCTAATTAAAGGAGAGAGGATCGATTTCTTTGGTGAATAAAAGATTTTTTTTTTATGGCACTGGTGAGTGGATTAACTCAAGTAATAAATAAAAGTTGAAGAAATGAATTTAGAGTTATAGTTGGGTGTGTGGCTAAGGGAGAGAGAGGGTATATGATTGGAAACAAAAATTTTAGGTTTCAATTATTATTTTTATTTTAATAGATGATTGATATTGAAAGAGTCCTAGAGGGGGTAAATAGGACTATCGAATAACAATTAGAAATTAAAAAAATTCTTTGCAAGAATTAAAAGAATGTTGAGAAAGAAAAGTGAAGAACACAAAGATTTAAAGAGTTCAAATTCAACAATAATCCTACATCTCCACTTAATTTATCCCTAAGTTAGAGCTTTCAATCACCCATAATCTTATTCATAAGATTGAAAATATATAAGATTTTTATGGCTCACTCTTACAAACTTACAACTTGAGTTTTTTAGGTTTACTCAAAAACTGAATTACAAGTGTTTTCAAGAATCAGACTAAAACCGAAATTCTAAGTGTTTTGATGGCTAAACACTTAAATCAATTTCTTTATAATAGAATCTCACTTCCCGTTTTCTAATCCTAGAAAATAAAAGAATAAGAATGTCTATTTTAATCATTCACAAACTCTCACAAGAGTTTATACAAAGAAATGAATTTTAAAAGAGTTTTGAGAGCTTAATTGAATGCTTAAATGTATAAAATGAATGAGCAAGTTTCTTAACCTCAAAACAATTTGTAAAGGTCTTATATATACTTTAGTAATCCAATTATAGTTGTTGGAAACAATGATTTCGTTCCCATTATTATCCAAGTCTATTTGAATGATAATTTAAACTTTTGAGCTATATTTTGTCAGATCTCGGTCGGGATATCATTAGTCCCGGTCAAGACTAGCACCAAATAGCTGTTATGAGATGTCGTATTTGAAATGCTGCCTTGATCTCGATCGGGATGGGCATGTCCTGATCAAGACACTCAATCGAGATAAATTTTGTCTCTTTTGCAAATTTTGCTCACTTTGGTCTTGCTCAGGACTTCAATCAAAATTGCAACTTTTTTTGTAATTTAGTCCCTATGATGAGTTCGGTCTAGATAGTACTTGCAATAGCTTTCCAAAATCTTTTTTTTTTTCAATATTTCATTACTATTTTGACTTTCAAATTATTCATAACTTATACACACTTGAAGCAAACACATTAGTTGCTCAAAATTAAGTTTGTTAAGATCAAAATTAAGATTGCTTAACTTGCTAATGTCAACAACTATGGATAATGGTATTAACTCTGTTTGTTGGAACCGTGAAGTGAGGGGCCAAAAATACAGAAAAAACATAATTTTGTGTTTAAATGGTCCAAAAAAATGTTAAGGATATATCCGCTCTTTGGGGTAAACATTAAGGGTGAAAATGCACCTTTGCATCGAATAAAAAAAAGTTATGAATTGACAAAAATTATCAACACTTATAGCCTAGAAACACAAATTCAAAAAAAAAATTAGAAAATAACACTAGAAACGCAAATTTTAAAACAAAATTAGAAAAGAAGAAGAATAAGAAATATTAATAATAATCTTTGAGCTTTCTTTGTTGCCGAAAATCCATTGTTAAATGAGTTTATTTTTAAAAATTTTGTTTAGTTATTAATTGGTTTAATTGAAAACATGAAAATTTTGGTTAATTTTACAAAATCAGAAGAAAAGGAAAAAAAACAAAAAAACAAAACGGCATGTAGCGATTAAATAAAAATAAAAAAAATATTTATGAAAACGCAGAGAAGTAAAAGTAAAAAAAAAAAAAACTGTATTTAAAAAAAATTGGACGAACAACCGTGCACAATGTAATTTTTTTTGGAAAATAAAAACCAAACAATTAATAGCAAACAGAAAAATTGACTGAAATTAAACAAATTTTAATTATGCCTCACAAATAATTTAAATGGTTAAAAGTAGAAATATCCAATTGGTAAAAGAAGGGTTGGAACTGAAGTTCCAACTTCCACCCCATTTCTCTCCTCTCATGATATTTTTTTTACAGTGTTGAGAATTACTCGTAAATCACTTCGTAACATACCCACCATTTTCTCGTGTCCTGGTATAGTAGTAGACAGCGTGAAATTGAAGCCGAGTAAATGAAAGACATTTTCATGGTGGAGCATATGCCAAATAAAGTCGTTACTGGGTGAAGTGATATTTGTCTGAATTTCCTTTAATGTATCGTGTCCTACTCAGAATGCATTCACATCAAGCATACAAATTATTAGAGTTGGCTTAATCACTCACATCGATGGATCTCTTGTTCTATGATCATATTCTTACCATCGCTACTCATTTTCTATTATTTTCAATCCATTCATACGAAAAAAGAAAAAGGTTCTCCAAAAAAGTAGCAATAATTGAGATATATTAGTTATTTTCGAGACTTTATTTATAAGTAGTCGTGACCAGACTATAAATAATATATATAAATTTTGTTCAAAATAAATAATATATATAATTTAAAATAACTAATTAATAATTTTAATAAATCAAAACTACAAATTAATCAAATATAAAAGTGAGCTTAAAAGGTCATATATGTTTTTATTTTTATTTAATTATTTTTTATTAAGAGTCCGTATATATTTTTATTTAATTATTTTTAATATAAAAAGTTAAATTTATTTTTTTATATTTAAAAATTAAAAAATAATTTAAATTTTCATTGGCAAAGGTTATAAAAAAAACTTTTGAACTTTTATGACCAGAGTATTTAGCAATATAAACTAAAAAAAAGTATATAAAAATTCATAAATTTTTAAAAATGGTTCCAATAAACCCCTTTTAAAATTTAAAATATTTATGGATTAACATTTTATTTTAAAATTTTATTTTAGAGTATAAAATTATTTTTTAAAATTAATTTATTCTTAAAAATTATTTATTTTGAAATATATATCACTTATTTTCTTAAAAATAAATTTACATTAAAATTGACCAAATTTATTAAAAAGTGTAAGAAATATCATTAAAAATTATTAAACTATATATGTTTCTTCTTAAAAAATAATTATTATTTAAGAATATTTTTATTTTTAAGAATAATTAAAATTGAAAAAAATAATTTAAATCAATAATTTTTAATGATATTTTAATAGTTATTATTTAATTATTGATTAAGTGTATAAAGTATCATTAAAAATTATTGATTTAAATTACTCTAAAATATATATTTTTATTCTTAAAAGATAATAATTTTTAAGAATATTTTTATTTTGAAGAATAAAAATATTTTTATTTATGAAAATTATTATGAAATAGACTGCTTTTTTGAATAAAAATATTTTTATTCATAAAAATTATTATGAAATAGTATGCTTTTATGAATAAAAATTATTTGTGCCATATTTGAAATTTTTTGAGCTAAAACATTAAGGCCGTTAAAATTGTGATCTAATTTAATTTTTGAAGCCCAAAATGAGTGAAAAGCCTAGTTTATAACCAGCTTAATGAGTAAGATAGCAGAATCTGGAAGAGACAACTGTTTAAACACAAAACTTGGAGATGAAGGTTGAAAGTTATATGGATTTATTCCCCAAGAACGGGAGACTTTTGAGCTGCTGTAGAATTAATTTGAAAAATTAGCCCGTAAGAAAGAATGTTTATAAAAGGAGAAGACAACAACAAATCCACCAACATCTACATCAATCTATAAATCTACAATCATCTTCAATTATCATTTACCAATCATTTTCTTTAGTTTACTAATGACACTGTCTTTGTTCTACCTTCATTTTTATACTAAGCTCTAAAATTAATACAATTTCCTTTTCAATTGCTTAAGTAGTTTATTTTATAATTAAATTTATTTTTATCTGTAAAATCTAAACACATTGTGGTAAAAAAGCTTGGGGATCCACAAATCATACGGAAGAAGTCAGTTTATTTTTGAGGATTTAACTCCTCTGACATGCTTGCAATCACTTAAAAAATCAAAAATAGTCAACAAAAATATTTTTATTCTTAAAAATAAAAATGTTCTTAAATAATAATAATTTTTTTAAGAATGTACATATATAATTTAATAACTTTTAATGATATTTCTTAAACTTTTCAATAAATTTTGTCAATTTTAATGTAAATTTATTTCTAAGAAAATAAGTGACATATGCTTCAAAATAAATAATTTTTAAAATAAATTAATTTTTAAAAATAATTTTACACTCTAAAATAAACTTTTAAAATAAAATATTAATTAATAAATATTTTAAATTTAAAAAGGGATCTATTTGAACCATTTTTAAAAGTTTATGGGTTTTAATGTACTTTTTTTCGTTTATGGTGTTAAATGCTCTTGTCATAATTTTTTTTTGTACCTTTTACCATTTTCATTAAATAGATAATTTTTTTACAATAAAAAGTTTGAAAAAATATATAGTGCCTTCCACCCTAACTAGAATTCTAAGAGTATTTTCAACCCACTTTTTATTTAATATAAATTCTTTATAATAAAAAGCAATCGTAAAAAATAGAACTTAACTTAGTTTTTAAATTTAAATTATATATTAGAAAGTGAATTTGACTCTTTATACAAAATATTAATTACTATAGTTCTATTTTTCATACATATCCTTATTTTCTATTGATTCTTTTCATTACCTAAAATTTTTTCCTTTTTCTTCCAACAATATTCAAAAAATTAATATTAAATGCTTGTAGGATAAAACAAAATGAAGAATGAAATATAAATAGTGCATTGAACTTAAATAAAATTTTTTGCTTTTTGTATTGAAAAAATCCTTAAGCTTAGAGGTGTCAAAATAGGTCAAGACACATGAACATGATTGGCTTAACATGCAAAATTAGTGAATTAAAATTGAGCTTAAATGAGTTCGTGTCAAAAACGAGTCAACCGTTTATAACACTATCCCATGACACGTAAACCGTTTAATTATATATGTTATGTTGGATCGTGTCAACCCGACACGACCCATAAAAAATTCATACAGTTTATTATGATTTTAATTAATAATTGTAAATTTTTTTATAAAAACAATATTTTTATAATTGTATTATACAAATTGCTAAATTAGGGACATTGTTTTTAATTTTTTTTTTTTGTGAAAAATGGTATTTTATCTATTATAAATGTTATATAGGTTAAATGGGTCATCTTGAAATTTATGACCCGCATAACCTATTTAAATAAATATGTTATAAGTGTCGTGTTTGTGTAACTTGTTTAATTTTAGTATCATGTTAAGGTTAAAAGAATTGACATGATTATTAAATGGGTTGTGTTTATGTTGACGCTAATCATATCAATCAAGTGGATTAATCCGACACGAACACAACCCATCAACCCGTTTTGACACCCCTACTTAAGATGCTCTTTATTACTTAAAATATACTCTTTAAAATAAATAGTACCACTGAGTATTTCTAACCCACTTTTTATTTAACTTAAACTTATGATTATAAAAAGTATGACTCCAACCTACTCCATAAATTTAAATTACAGATTAAAAAGTGAGTTTGACTATCTCTATGTAGAGAGTCAATATTAACTTTTTATACAAAGATTAGTTAATACACGTTTATTTTCCATATATATCATTATTTTTTATTGATTTTTTTTCTTATATAGAGTGCATTGAAGATAAAAAAAAAGATAGGAGGAAAAAAATTAAAATTAAATACTTTTAGGATAAAACAAAATTAAGAGTGAAATATAAAAAATACATTAAATTTAAATAAAATTATTTATTATTTATATTTTAAAATGATTTTTATTACTTACCTAAAATATTTTAAAAAGTATAATTGCAGACGCTAAAGTTATTAGATTTTTTTCTTTTTTTAATATCAAACCTATTTAGTTGCTATTAATATATTATTAGTCAATAAAATTTAGATTAAATAGTTTAAACCGATATACTTTTTTTATTCTGCACCCATTCATATTTTTAAATAAAATTATGCTCTCGTGTGTATATATATTGTATGAATGACTGCAGAATTAATTAAAGGTACTGGTATCATCACCATGAGGTCCATAAACTGTGTCAAATTGAAAATCCTTTTTAGGGTTGGCAATGGTATCATCACCAGTATTGACACGAATAGTGCAATCGTCAGGAAATTCAATGATGCAGGGACCTTCATCTTCAAATAATGGTCTTGCACGACCAAAAACCTTTATATATTCCCTGAAATTTACATTTTTGTTCAACCAAATGACTACTTCAAGAATTTTTTTTTAACCAGAATATTTCAAAATAAAATGACAAATAGAGAGATAAAGTTACAGAAAATTAGTGCATTCGGCGGTAAGCAAGTGGTTAAACAACCTTTTTTTCTCATTTGATCAAGGGGAGATATTCTAGCCTCAGTTTCAAGGGCAGCTTGATCTGACATTTATATTTAGATAAAGTTCAAATCCATCAACCGAACCCACCAACAACAAAACCTTGAGAAAAAAAGAAGCGAAGATGGTGTGACAGTGTGAAGCACATAAAATTCTACATATTTGAGTAATTTTCAAAAAGTTACCATCTCGAAGTTCACTCATATCCTCAATACAGATTTATTAGCACATAATATCAACTCTTCTTGTACATGCAAAAGTATTGCCAATGAACTTACTAAGGTAATCTCAAAAAAACCCAAATATAAATTCTAACGCATTAAGTTAGAATTATGTGCGAGGCCAGAATTTTGTTCAAAAACATAAATAGTGTAAAATAAAAAGAATAAAGATAAAATGATGTTGTAGTCTATTATAACTATAATGTCTCCCTACTAGGGTGAGATATTAAAAAAAATAATTTAAAAATTGTAATTCATGAAAAATAAATATTTTAATTAAAGGATAATTATGTAATTTGTTATGTAAAAAAATTAAAGGAGAAGTATAAAAATAAAATCTTCACCCTTTAATTTTTAGTAACAATTGGAAAATTAATAGAAAAGAGGGAAATTAAACTCATTACCTTGGTTTTAATGTCTTGATTTAATATAAATATAAAAGGTAATAATAATTGTTGTAACGGATAGTTGATGTTGTCATTAAGTCTTCTTAAAGACGATAAAGCTAAAAAAAATATATTATGTGTATCATTATTTCCATCCCATGCACATGGCTTCACCAGTGGTCAAGCATATGACAATGTAAAATGACAGAGGAGTCAATTTTTTTATCTTTTTTTCCTCATGTGGAGGTGGAATGGATGTGAACTATATATTAGGAATATTTTTTATTTTTTATTATAAACATAATAAATACTTATTGATATCAATAAATAATAATCATAAAAATCTAAATTTAATATTAAGTGAGAATGCAAAGAGAAAATAATATTAATAAAATATATTTTTTCTTCCTTATAATCCAAAGAGAGTTGAATATGGGCATGGCAAAGACTATATGGTCCCAATGATGTAAAAATAAATTAATTTTGAATACATCAATTTTTTTTTTATTCAATATGTTGAGATCTTTCTTATACCAAAGTCTGGAAATTGAATGGTTTTTATCACAGCAGAATTTTATATCTTAATAAATGCATTCCAAACCATATAATTTATTGTAATGCGTTCCTGACCTATACTGCCACAACTATGTATTTCAAAATTATTAAATTTATAAATGCTAATTTATTTTTAAAAATATTTTAAAATGTATAATTTCAATTCTATAATTTCAATTTAAAAGAATTTTTTTTAATTTTCTAGTTCATTTCTTTTCTTCTAAAAATTTTTTAGAAAAAAAATTAACACGGTGTAAAAAATTAACATGGTAAAATCCGAATTTTTATGTGAATATTCAAGTTTACTTTTGAATGACTAAACATTTTGTCACTTCTTATTTAGTACAGTGACGCATTATTTTGACAAAATAACTTCACTGATCGAACCGGAATTTTTCTCATTTCCTATGCTAATGAAATTAACATACTAACCATTTCTTATAAGGCCAAAAAAATCTAAACATATGCAAAAGTCATGAGCTTGAGAAAATTTTTAACATGACAATACACGCTTTTGCCCTCTTTTTTTTTTTTGTCATCTTTTCGAGAGTTTTCTTTTTCTGTTACAGTGCATAATCTTTTTCAAAAAGCCATTTTTGACAACTTTTTTTTATTTTTTTTATCAGATTTTGACCTTTCTTTTTCTTCTTTATGTTTTTACTTTTCAGAATAAGTAACAGTTATATTAGATCTAGACTGAACTCCTCTTTTATTTATAAAAGTGATAATTTTGCTTCCTCTTAATTAATTTTTTTTTTTTACTCCAAAGAATGAGGTAATTTTAGAGATTTAATAGAGAGAGAAGGAGAATCAATTTTCTTTAGAGAGAATTTTAACTTTTTATTAAAATTTTCTCTGCATTACAAGATGGGTTTTACAATTTCCATGAATTTACGGCGAAAAATGGAGAATTTTTGGCTTTGCCTTATGTACCAGAAATCAAATTACTTTCAAATAGTGCGTGGCAACTTCAAATGTTGAATTAAAGGTTCTGATTTCGTGATGATGTATCAACATATTGCCAGTATGTTCTTTTTCTTTGTCCATTAAAATTGTTTATTTCTATTTTCAATATTACGTTTCTCTGATCGCAAAATTTTTTACTATGAAATTGATTGTTTTATGTATTATAAAAATCTTGCTAAACTTATGTTAAAAAAAAAAATCTTGCTAAACTATATATACTTTTTAATTTTTTTCATGCAGTAATGTTCAGCAGTTGTTTAAAAAAAAATAACAGGACAATATTAGAACACTCCTAAATTGTTAATATTTAGGGGTGTGCAAGCCTTATGAGCAAATCGAACTGAAAATTGAACTGATCTAGTTCAGTTCGGTTCAATTTATTTAATTAATATTTTTAATTTTTTGAACTGAATTATCAAAGTAAAATTTTAATTCGGTTCAGTTTAGTTTTATATTTAAAAAACTCGATTAATACTTTAAATTTTAAATGTTCTAATACTTTAATAAAAAATATTAAAATAATTTATATTTATAAAAATTCAGTTTTGTTCCGTTCGATTTAGTTCTCATTTTAAAAATTTCAATTTTTTAATTTATTTAATTTAATTCAGTTCATATTTAATTTGATTTGTTTTGATTAATTCAATTTGATAAGAAAATAACCTAAAATCGATTCAACCGACCGAATACACAATAATTCAAAGGTTGATTGTGAAGCTCTTATGATTGAGAGACATTATGGTCTACTCCTTGCTTAAGCTTTTTGAAAGTAAAGTAAGTCGGAGAGAACTATTCTAATTTCTAACACAGTAACATGAACATGAAAAAAGCAAAAGTGGCATGGAAGGACATTCAGCACAACCAAGTTTCACGATTATTAATAATAGCAACACATTATTGATGTTTTCAGCTTTTTGTTCTTTTTTTTCTAAAACTTTAAAATTGCGATAATACGGTTGAACAAAATCGTAACAAATGATAAGCTATTAATTAGACTGCACAGAAATCGGGAAAATATAGATCCGATTTTTGACTGATATGTATAAATAAATTAAATTATTTTTAAAGTGATCATATTGAAGAAAATTTGGATCAGTTTTGATCATATCTTGAAAATCTGCAAGGAATTTTTCAATTCCAGATTTTTCTGTTATGGACTTGCAATGCACTTTTCATGCATCACAGTTTCATATAAGTTTGCCTCTGGGTTCACACATGAAGCTTACTTGCTATTCTCAAAAAAAATTAAAAATAAAAAATAAAATAAAATCCAATTATATTTTATGATGTTATTTAACATATTAATTTTTATAACATATGACAGCTTTTGGAAAAGCTTATCAATTTCTTTCTTCTTTTTTTTTTCAGAGATCAAAAGTTTATTTTTTTCAAGCTTTTGATTGATGTTACCGTTGCATCTTATTGTGGTTATGGATCAATTCAAAAGGCTATCAAAATTTATATTATAAATTATATAAAATAATTTTATAATCACTTCTCTTTAAAAATATTTTATGGTAAAATTTGAATTTGAATTTCGTTAATTTGTAAAGTTAATTTTTATCTAATTTTAATTTTTTTTTCTAATTATACAGACTATCAATACTTATTATGAAATGATATTACTTTTTTTAAAATAATTAGTCTAAGTGGTTATCTCTTAACTTGAAATAAGAGAATTAAGATAGTTAGAGAATCGAACCCTACTTTCAATCAAATGTCTTAATAAAATATTTTATTATTACTTTTAAACGGCTTAGGCAATAATACTATTTCAATTTCTTAGTGTATTAGTAAAACATAGATGCAAAATTTTTTAAAATTTATAAATTTTTTATTATATAAAATAATTCATATATAAAATTTAGCTTCATTTGCCTAATTGAGATGGCAGAGTGAAAGATTTTTCGGTCATGGATTTAAATCTTAGAGATATCAAAAAATTAAAATTCTTGATCCTTAATTGTACCTCTAGAAAAATGACAAATACTTTATATATATATATATATATATATATATATATATATATTGAATGTACTCTCAAATTGTTGATAAAAAATATATATATATAAAAATTATGACTCTACAGCCATTTCACTTGCGAAGTAACATTTACTGTGTAAAAACACAAAAAGATAAGAAGTTGACTGCCAAAACCTAATAGTTCAGAGAAAATTAAATGAGTTGCATCGGATACAAAGTATGAAAAGATATTTATAATCTTTCCATCAGAACTTTCCCCCAACCTACGGTAGCTAGGTATTGAATTTCATAACTTTTAAATTTATGCTTAAAAATATATATCTCAACTGTAGGAATTCAAAGCAACTTTCTTCTTGCAAGAAATATGTATGTATATATATATATATATATAATAATTGCAGCTATAATTAACATTTCCCTTGTAGATAAAAGAGTACAGAATGAGATATTCAATAAACTTTACCACAATATTATTGATGGTAGAGAATGGTTAGGCAGGAAACAGAAGAGAAGTATCATAGAAGCACATGCTAAGCTAGTAATAAGTGCACATATAGCAGGTTGTAAACCAATGGCAACCATTTTTCTTCTCAACCAACTGGAGACAGTTGAGAATTTTTATTTTCATATATAGCTAATCAATTGACCATTTTATTTTTTTACACAATTAATGTTGTCTTTTAAATTGATGATGGCTTAATTCGAATTTTACAATTTAAAAAATCCATATAAGGAAGCACCATTTGATAATTACTTTCTCACCAGCAATTGACCTTTTTTTAATATGATATAATAGGATTGTCATAAAACTCATCCAATTTAATTCAAATATCTATGAAGAAAAAACATGACAAATTTCAAAAGATTCTAAAACCTTTTCATGATTTCATGAACATCTCCAATGAGCTTTTTTTAAGAAAATAAAATTTTATTTGACCACTTAAAAATTTTAATTTGTTGCCTTGGAGTGATGGTGCAGTTTTAATTAAGCAACAGATGTGTAATTTACTACCAAAATTAATATTTTTAAATAAACAATTCATTAGTTTAATAATAAGTCATTTAGCTATGAATTTTAAAAGTTATATGTATTTATAGGTTATAAGAGCATTCATATACACAAAATTATAGTTTACTTTGCAGGACAGCTAAATGTAGGCACTTCGTTGAAATTGAAAGGGAATCATAATTTGCTAGGTAAATATCCAATCCGAACCAAGGCAATTACCATCAAAAGGGATCAGAATGTGATCATTGATGCCAGCATCGGAACTCAATGGTTCATTTTCATATATCTAAATCTCACATATCATAAATAAATCCTGAAAGGCTGATGAAACAGTTTAATCTCGTGAGTAAAGTAATTAATCTAGAAACTTTGTAATTAACTTAATTAATCAATTAAATCGCAATTAAAAAACATATCCAAAATGTGCATGTGATCCCATGTCCCACAACTCCATAAAAAAATTAAAAAAATTCCAAATTCAAAATATAGATGTATAAATAAAAATTAATACAATCTCGTGTAAGATGAAATTTTTTATTATATTTAAAAACTTATTAAATTTTAATTAATTTAATTTAATATGAATAAAATTATTAGACAAATACAATACAACTATATATATATTAAAATTCAAGTTTAAAATATGATGTAAATGAGAACAGAGATATCAGCCATTCTCGGTAAAACTTCCTATTTTTCTTTTTTTAAAAACAAAGGTGCAATAGATATTTTTCGCAATTCAATAGGACCATTTATTGGGGAAATTATAACAAAGATTAAAGTTGAAGGTTTTGAGATGAGTTGGTTGGTGGGTAAACATCCACATTACACATGGTAACACTCAACATTCAACAACCAAAGGAGAGAAATCAAGAAATGTTTTGCTGGAGAAGAGACAATTGCCCGTGAACCTCAGAACGCGTAAAATTCAACAATATTTCTTATTAGCAACACCATTAATCTACAATATGATATATAAAAATTAACACTAATTTCATCAACCTTTACGTGAACACCCTAACACATTACAAATATTTGAAATCAAGTTCGAATTTGAACCAATTTTAGACGAATTAGTTTTAGCTTACTAGCATTAATATTGTTTTCAAAATTATGAAATTTTTCGGTTCAAATCAAGATATTTCAATTAAAAAAATTGTAAAAATAAAAACTATAAATGTAAGAAGGACTTTGATTAATTACTAATTTGAATCGAGTTAGATTTACTTTATAAGAAAGTTAAAGACTCTTTTAAGATACTTTAAAGTGTATGATTCTAGTTCTATTGTGGGGAAGTTGTCTTTCAGTTATGCAGTCGATCAATGTTAAAATCATATTATTAAATAATGTGAATAGAATAATTACAAAATTAGGAAGTGAGAAGATTGAGGGAGGAAATTAAGGAATTGATTTATGTAAATTAGAAATGATTGATACAAATTAAAGATTATACTACCAAAAATAGATGTATGTAAATACTATATATATGTTAGCATTGCGAAGGAAGAAATATGAATAAAATATTCCCTCAATTCTACTTTCAAATTCTTATTGTTAACATGGTATTAAAGCAAACGATACTAAGGCTCTAAAATCAAGACCAATGGTAGAATTGATAGACCTAATGGTGAGAGGAGAGAAACCTTTTGCTGCTATTATAGACGAACTAAGGATGAAGATGCAATAAGTATTGACCCTGACCCCATCGACTTTGAATCATGATAACTTTAGTACCCAAGTGAGTATCAAACTTGATGGAAAAAACTATGCCCTTTGGTCTCAAGTAATGGAGGTGTACTTAGCGGATAAAGGCAGACTCGGATATATCCTCGGTGACACTCCTTAGCCCAAGTTAACAGATCCAACTTTTCAGAATTGGAGGACGAAGAATGTCATTGTAAAAGGATGACTAATAAACTCAATGGAACTATCTCTAATTGGCAATTTCATTCAATATTCAACTGCCAAATAGGTATGAGACTCTATTGCTATCACTTTTTTTAATGGATCAGACACTTCCCAGGTGTACGAGTAAGTAGTCCAATGAGGTAGACAAGAGGACCTATTGAATCATACTACAACAATTTCCAAGGATTATAAAAGGAGGTAGACTTTTGGAGACCAAACACAATAAAGTGCGCTGAGGATATCTAGATCTACAATGCTAATATCCAAAAGGATAGAGTCTATACCTTTTTAGATGGGCCAGATGACCATTTAGACAAGGTACAGAGTGATGTACTATAGATTCGACCATTTCCTATAGTTGAACAATCTTATGCTCAAGTCCAGAGGGAGGATATTTGATGAGTTGTCATGCTAAGTGGTATGAAGACAATACTACCAAGTGCTGCCATGATCTCTAAAGGGTATAAGACTCATTAACCGAGTCTTCAGATGTCTAAGGTTGGATCATCACCCATGACCAGTGGAAAGAAGAAGATAAAGGGAGTTAAAGAAGGGTGCACCCACTGTGGAAACCCCAAACATACTTGAGAAACTTGCTTCAAACTACATAGGTATCTTGAGTGGTGGCAAGATCTAAAAAAGAAATGTAAAGAAAATATGGGCAAGAGCACTAAACAAGCAACACACACCATAGGCTGAGCATCACTTACGAGTCTCTAGTACTAAGCAAGAAGTCTCTCACTACTACAACCAAGCTTCCTAATGGTTTAGGTAACATTGGTCGTCGCTTGTATTATTCTGAATAGGGGTCTTCAACTGACTAGATTATTGATTCAGGGGCAATTGACCATATGACCTTTGATAAAAAGGACTTGGTGGTATTTACCCAACTAAAATGAATATGTATTGCAAATGCCAATGGAGTGACATATCCGATTACTGGAGTCAGCAAAAGTTGCATTATCCCCCTTATTTTTCTTGCTTGACACACTATTAGTTCCTTCATTATCAAACAAACTTCTCTCTATAGGACAAGCTACTCAGGAATTAAATTATTGTGCATTAATGTATTTTACTTTCTATTTTTTTTAGAATATTCTCACGAAGAAGATTATTGGTCATAGTACTAAGTGGGGGGGGGGGGGGGGGGCGGGTTATACTACATGGATGACTTCAGCTCTAGCAAAGCTAATAGTGTGTACCAGCTAAGTAAAAATGACAAGCAAATCATGTTGTGGAATCACCAGTTGGGATATCCATCCTTGAGTTATATAAAAAATTTATTTATGAGTTTATTCTCTAGGTCAGTTAAGTCCAAGTTTAAGTTTCATACCTGTACTTTAGCTAAAATTCATTTTATACCATACCCAGTTAGTTCAAATAAAAGTACTGTACCTTTCTCATTAATTCACTTCGATGTTTAGGGACCATCTCTTTACACGAATGCTTCAGGTTCTAAATGGTTTATCAGTTTTATTGATGAATGTACACGTATGACTTGATTATATATGATGAAATAGAAAAGTGAGGTATTTAACATATTCATATCCTTTTATAGCATGATTAAAATCCAATACTTGGCCAAACTATAAATCCTTCATTCGGACATTGGAGGGGACTATATTAACCACAACTTTCAATATTATTTTCAGACTTATGGCTTATCCAATGAAACCTCATGCTCTCACACACCATAATAAAATGGTGTTACTAAATGGAAGAATAGACATATACTCGAGACAACTCGAGTTCTCTTACTTGCTACTCAGGCTCTAAAGAGGTACTGGACAAATGCAATTTCTATTATGGTTTATCTTTTAAATAGACTGCCATCCCGAGTTCTGGACTTTCAAACTCTCCTTCAGACTCTTGCTCAATATGTAAACCTACCTTCCATTTTAATGCTTCAACCCTAAGTATTTAACTCAGTAGCCTACCTCCCTAAAACCTAGCAGACCAAACTTGATCCTTGTGCAGTTTGGTGTGTTTTCTTAGGCTATAAAGCTCATAAAAAAAGGATATCGGTGTTATAAATCTACTACTCGATGCCTATACACTACTCTGGATGTCACATTTTAAGAATTTGGTATGTTTTTTATATACCAGGATTCTCATTCTTTTCTTCAACAGGAGAATACAAGTGAAGAAAATAACTAGGCATAAGAAAATTAGCTAAGCTGGGAATTAGCAGGCTTTGAGCATGATGAAAGGATAGGTGGAAACTCAAAATCTGAGCATGATGAGGGGATGGATGGAAACTCAAAACATGATGAAGGAAACAGAGACTCAGTGTCTGAGTATGCTGGCAAAGACTAAATCAAGCTTGAAAACTCAAAAACCCCTCCCTCGGCTGTCCAAAGCGATCTATCTCCCGAGAATATTCCTAGGATATAGTCTCTAAACTTTCCTTCAAATTTAAATTACTTTATTTATAAATTACCTTTTAAACATAATCGGAGAAAGCCACCAAACTGATACTCACTTGATCGAGAAAATGAGGAAGGAAGATACTCTATTACTCAACATGTATCCACTTAGAGACTTCAGATCCTTTAAAGCCTTTGCACATAAGCTCTCAGCTAAGTGTGTTCCTGGTAATGTGCAAGAGGCATTAACAAAACCTCGATGGACTCAAACTATAAAGGATGAGATGACTGCTCTCCAAAAGAATAACACTTAGACTCTTATTTTGCTGGCAAAGGGAAAAAGAATTATAGGATGCAAATGGGTGTTCTTTATCAAATATAAAGTAGACGGATTAATAAAAAGATATAAAAAAAGACTTATGGCAAAGGGTATACTCAAACTCATGGAATTGACAACCAAGAGACATTCTCCTCAGTTATAAAACTAAACACAGTAAGGGTGTTGATTGCTCTTGTTGCAAATTTACATTGGCCCTTTGATTAATTTAATGTAAAAAATGCATTCTTACATGGAGATTTGGAGGAAGAGGTGTACATGGATATTCCACCGGGCTTCACTGCCTCATAAGTTGGATGTGTGTGTAAATTGCAAAAGGCTTTGTATAGTCTAAAGTAGTCCCCATGAGCATGGTTTGGTCGGTTTAGCTCTATAATGAAGAAACATGGGTTCAAGCAAAGTAACTCGGATCATGCACTATTATTAAAGCACAAGGATGGGAGAATAATAACTTGAATTATATATATGAATGATATGATCACCATAGGGAATGATGAGGAAGAAATCTCAAATCTCCAAAGACTTGTTATGCGAGTTTGAAATAAAGAATCTTAAGGGTTTGAAATACTTCTTAGGCATTGAAGTAGCTCGGTCGAAATAAGGCATATTCCTTTCCTAGGAAATATACGCCTAACTTACTAGCAAAGACTAGAATGCTAGATTATAAATTGGCAGACACTTCCATTGCTCAGAATGACAAATTGATGGATTAAACACAAACAGATAAAGACCAATACCAATGACCGGTAGAAAAGTTGATCTATCTATCTCACACTAGACCGTACATTGCATATGGAGTAAGTCTAGTAAGTTAATTTATGCATAATTCTAGTAAAGATCATTTGAGAGCAGTATTTCAAATTTTGAGGTACTTTAATCATCACCCATAAGAGGAGTTATGTTCAGAAAGCATAATCATTTGAATATTGATGGATATACAGATGTCGACTGGGTAGAAAGCTCGGATAAAAAGTCAATGTCATGATACTTCACCTTTGTTAGTGGTAATCTTGTCACGTGGAGAAGTAAGAAATAGAAAGTAGTTGCCTTGTTAAGTGTAAAAGTCGAGTTTAGAGGTATATCAAAAGGATTATGTGAGCTCCTCTAAATAAAAAGTTTATTGAGTGAGATTGGCTATCCTCCAGAAGCAGAGATGAACTTATATTGTGATAATCTCACAGCTATTCAGATTGCTCATAATCCAGTTCAATGTGACCGAACTAAACATGTGGAAATGGATAAACACTTTATCAAAGAGAAACTTGAAGTCAATATAGTCAAATTTCCTTTTATAAGATCTGAAGACCAATTAACAAATGTACTGATAAAAGCTATCTTAAGCTGAATGTTCTATAATTCATTGAGTAAGTTGGGCATTAATGATATCTATACATCAATTTGAAGAGGAGTGTTGAATAGTATAAATAGGATAATTACAAAATTAGGAAGTGAGAAGTCTGAGGGAGAAAATTAAGGAATTGATTTATGTAAATTATGAATTATTGATATAAATTAGTGATTATATTGTAATACCTGATATTTTTATTTTAATTTAAATAAATAATATAAGGATTTTTTTTCAATATGTTAATATTTCTAAATAATATTATTTAACTTGTTAATTATTTATTTATTTTGTTATTAATTAAAGATTTTAAGTGAATTTAATTAAGTTGATTTCATTGTATGTTATATAATATTAATTGTGATTTTAATTATATATGGTGGTGTATGTATATTATAGTATAAATATAATTATGAATATATATAGAAGTATACAATATGGTTTTATGGGGTGTATTTGTATATGTAGTATAGTGTGTGTGTGTGTATATATATATATATATTTTAGGGTATTTGAATAAAATAGTAAGTTGTAGAGATATTTTGACCAAATGAGTGGTTGAGGGTTTTTTATTTTTTTTATATTATTTATTATATTATATTATATTATATTATATTATTATTATTATTATTATTATTATTATTATTATTATTATTATGATATTTTAACATAAAGTGTCTTTTGTCCAAAGAAGAAGTCTTCTTCTTTCCATTCACCGTCCCATTCACCATCCCAACCACCCAACTCCGATCAACAGCCGCCACGCCACCACCACTCAGCCTCATATCGGCCAGTCAAGCCCTCCTCTTCCTCCGCCAAGCTCTCTCTTTGTCTCATAGTTTCTTCTCTCTGTCGCACCAAAACATCCTCCCCGTCTCTCCTAATCATTGGCCGAACTTTCATCACCGCTGCTGCTCTTCTGAGGTGTGTTGGAGTGCCTCCTTTGTCACGACCCAAAACAGGGGCCATGACCGACGCTAGGGAACGGGAATTCTTTCGAATCCAGAACCTGTAGCAAGCCTAAAAATAAAATAAAACATGCAATACTAATAATGACAACACAATTAAGTAAATATTATGCAGCGGAATAAAATCATAAATATCAAAATAATATTTCCACCAAATGAAATTAAATCAAATCCTCATATCATATAAATAAATCTTTTAATACAAGTTCAGTTCAAATATTTAAAGTACATATCTCATATAAGTATAATACAATATCCTTTTTCAATTTTTACGACTACCGCAGTGTCTAGATTAATAAAATAAAACTCAAGTGAGCAATTTACATAATAAAGCCGGGGCGGAAGAAATCCGGCGTACAGGCCTACTACTGAGGTGATGAAGATGACTCTCCTGAAAAATAGTCAACGGAAGGGAGTCAGACCTCATTGAGTGAATTACTATAATATATATACATGCATACTAAATTTCAATGCACACAGTCAAAAGTATATATAATATGTATATATATAAGCAAATACACACAGATGCAATAAAATCATTTTATCTATTTATTGAAAATCACTATTTATGAAGGATCAAATAGAACCCTAGAAAATCACAACCTCAAAACAGTGTTAGACAACACTCTAGCCACACAGGCTCACTTATTCCAAGTATATTCACTTATTCCAAGTATATTCACTTATTCCATTTAGACAGTAGACTGGCCCCGAGACACTAAGTCAACCGAGCTCCAGCAGTTTGACTGTCAGTGTAATTGGCCCCGAGACACTTGGTCAACCGAGCTCCAGCAATCACACTCCCAAATCATATCTCACACAACAAATAATTAAATCCAATCAATATCCACAAATGGTTAGTAATATAGCCTAAATGTTATAAGTGTACCGGTACGTACTCGGTCCTAGTGCTGCCCACTAGGTAGCACATTCTATTGATATCCTTTATTGAAATATAAAACATATATTCACAAATAAATGATGCATGAATTTAAATAAAATAGCAACATAAACCATATATATACTAGAAATATACCAAAAGTAAACTAGGTATATTTCGAGTATATATACGTTAAATAAATCCAATTAAATTACAAAATAAATTAGAAATATATTCAAAAACATTTTAAACATAATTCATTAATAAAACATGCATATAGTTTAAAATATACCAATAATAAACCAAAAATAAACCAAAAGTAAACTAAAAATAAACTTAAGTACTAATTAATACCATTATGCATTTTTAGTCAAAATAAAACATAGATTTCTAAAATCATGCACCCTAAAACATATATATATAGAATAGTAACTCATAAATTATTGCGCTCCTCGAGATGGGTCCGATGAGCCTGGTTCACTAGGCCTCGGTCTCGGCGCAGCTAAACAAATAAATAAAGATAGGAATTAGAATAAATTCCACAGAAGTTCTAAAGACTCAATCTAGATTACTAGAGACAGAATTAAAATGGGAATTCGACTGAATATCACGTTTTACGAGAATTCTATCGAAAATTCGGCAGAACCTCACATGTAAAATGGACATCTCTCCACTCAAAGAGTAGAGCCGGCATTGCAAGAAATACACTTCGAAAATAAACACAAAACACAACCAAAATCCCTTGGTCGGACTCCAAACTACAAATCACCGACCGAGGTCCACAATTCACGAAATATTTATAAAATATCGAAAATACCCTTATATAATAAAAATACATTTTATAAGTAGAAATTACGTCATTAACCCTAACACACAGTAAAAACCGATAAAAACTCATTTATTTAGAAAAATCGTATAGTATATATATAATTTGAAAATAATTTATGAAAAATAGTTTTAATTAGTTAAAAATACTAAATAATTTGTAGAAATCATTTTTATGCCCTAAATAACTATTAAAACCAATTTAATTACATTTTTAGCCAATTTAGGGTAAAATTACCAAAATACCCCTATATATATAAATATACTAAAATTAATCCAAAAATTCACCAAAAATAATATAATTGCAAAAAATTAATTTTCTCAACATATATTTCAATAATATCAATAAATATACTCAATTAACCAATAAATTTCAATTAAACACATAATTAACCCTAATTTCTCAAAATTACATAAACTAAATAAATTCAAAATAAATACATAAAAATTCAAAAAAATTCCAAATAAATTTCTATAATTCATTTCAACACCTATATTTATCATAAAACACAATTTCATAATTAATTTAATTAATTTTCTAAAATTAGAAAATAATAATAAAATATTCAAAAATACCCAAAAACCAAAATAATTTCCAAAAATTCTAAAAAAATTCACACATGAATATTAAGCTAAAGGGAGAAACATTTGTGAAGGAATTTTTCATGAATAAATCAAGTTGAAACTCAAAAAAATAAGAACCCTAATAGGCCGAAATTGCAAAATCGAAACCTAGGTAAATCTAGACCATTTTAAGTGAAACAAAGCTTGGAATCACACTCACCGGAGATCAAGGAGAAGATAGAGACTGGCGGTGTCGAAAACGGTGACCGAAAATGCTATGAATGACGGTGAGAAGAGTTTCGGCTTTTCGGCCAAAATGAGCTTTCCCAATGCCGGAAACGAGCGCTGCTGGCTGCGGAACAGGCTGAGGACGATGGTGGCTCACCGGGAGGCACAGTGACAGGAATACAATCACGTGATCGGCGCCGGAAAGTGGATGGGAACGATCGGGAAGAAGGAGAGGGAGGAGTGACAAATTCGTAAATATTGCTAACTTTATATTTTTGACAATAATTTATATATATATGTATATTTATATACTCACACTATATATTATATTAATATAAAATCTCACACACATTAAATATACACCACACACATATTTTAATATATTTAATAATTTATACACTTAAAAAAATATTTAATTAATATTAAAACTAAATAATACAAATTAGGGTAATTAATTAAACCCTAATTTAATTCAAATATATACACTTTATTTTACCACTTGAAAAATATATATATGAGTTCATGCAAATTCGTGAAATTATTTACGTGTTAATTTCCCCGAAAATAGAATTTTTGAAAAAATTTTACGTAAAGTATTTAAAATAACATAAAATAATTAAAATCAAATTTAATTAAATAACAAACTCATAAAATATCATAAATATATACAAAAATTATTAACACTGCATATCCCGATGCAGTATAAAAATATTTAAAAATTCGGGATATTACATCCTCATCCTCTGTCAAGGCTAAGCATGACTAGTAAGCCTCTTCTTCCCCTACATTTTCTCATTTTCTGGTTTAGGGTCAGGTTTTTGTTAGGTCATTTTCTGGTTGTTTCTTGCTGATTCAAGTTGTTTTAGGTTGAGTTTTGGTTGAATGTAGGTTGTTTAAGGGCTGGTTGTGTTTGATTTGGGTTGTGGTTGATTTTGTGGATTTTTCTTAATTTTCAGAATTTTTATTTTTAATTTGGAGTGTTGTTTTGTTGAGTTGTGTTAGGGAATGATGAATTTGTGAATGTTTAAGAACAAAAAAAATGAAAATGAATTTTTATTAATTTTTGATCAATTACAGAAATTTATTTCTATTATTTGAGATGTTAATTCTTAATTATTTTAGGTTTTTGATAGTTATTTTGTATTATTTTGGTTAAATTTAATTATAGTATTTTATTTGGATAATTTGTAAGTTATGTATATATTTTTAAGAATAAAAATGGATATTTTAATAGAAGGGTTTTAAATTAAGGATTTTATAGTTAATCATATTAATTATGGATATATATAGATATATATATTATCATTATTGAATTTTAGGTTTTATATGTTATGTTTGATTAAAATTTAATCAAGTGCTATATTTTGATTCAATTGTTATTTTAAGGCATGTTTATGAAAATAATATTTTCTTAGGATTATGAGAATTAAAATCCTAATTTCTATATTTATTAAAGAGCATATATGTTTTTAAGAACTTAAGGATTTAAATGCTAGTTAAATATTTTTGCTAAAGAATTTACGTACTTGTATTGGTTTGAATTTTTATAAAAATAATATGGCCTACTTTATATTTTATGAATGTTATTAATTAGGTTAGAGTTGGATTTTGTTGGAATATTGGTTTAAATATGTGTTTTAATTAATATTAATAAAATATATGTTTGTGAATTTTGTTTTCAAACTTTAATGAGTAATAATTTTCTAAGTTATGGATATTTATATGTAATATATATTTTGGGAATTAAATAATTTAATTATTAAATCAATTTTATTATAAGGAAAATTTAAGTATTTAATTTGATTTAATTTCTATAAAAATTAAGTTGCCTATTTTCGCATTCTTTTAAAATAAATTTTCGTGATGTTTGGTTGTATTTGTGATCGCAGTCGGGGTTAAGTGTAGTTCTGGGAGCCCGAGTCCAGTGTGAATATCTGTGAATATTAGAAGTGCATTTTTATGTAGGAATGGCTCTACCTACGGTAGAGAGATGTCCATTTTACAGGGGAGACTCTGTCAAAATTTTGATAGATTTTTTCGTAAAACGTGACATCTTCCGTAACTTCATAGCATAAATTAGGGTATTTCCGTCTCGAGTCTTATCCGGTTTTTCCCGAGTCATTCTAGAGTCTCGTAATTTTATTAATTTTCCTTCTTATTCCATAAGTATGATTTTAAAAATAAATATGTATTTTTTTTTAGAGAGTTCCAGAGCGGGAGCTTCTGAATTGAGGTAGATGTGCGATCGTCAGCCATCTCGCTCATCCTGTAAGTTAATGAATTGATATGTGCGTGTGTTTTCTTTAAAATTTGCATGTGCTTATATTTTCAGCATTGTTTACATGGTCGAGAAATTTCATTTGTAATGTATTTATTCATTTATTTATTTTAAAAATTAGTTTTTGAGGAATTTTGGTAGAACGGGCTACATGGTGGATTTCACCAGGACCGTATGCACATGGTGGAGATTGAGAGATGAATCCTAAATATGTATGACTTATGGTTATGAACTGGGACAGGTGCCTCCGTGGAAGCCTCTGCCCTCGGGGACCGCCAATGATGTGAAAAAGTTAAAAATGGACTGGGATGGGTGCCTCGGTAGATGCATTAGCTATTAGGGATCGCCAGTGCCATGTGTTTGGATTAAGTGGATGACTGCAACTTAATGCCTCGGTTGATCCCTCTACTCTCAGGGATCGACAGTCTAGTTGGATTAAGTGGGTCCAGTTGGCCATTTAGAATTGAGTTTAGGATTCTACCGAGATTTTTCAAAAGTTATATATATATATACACACACACACACACACACATATATATATATATATATATATATTAATTTATTTTTGATATATTTCGAAACGGTTTTCAAAAAGGTTTTTAAACCGTATAACTCTTTAATTAACTTACTCAATGAGGTTTGACTCCTCTCAATTTATTTTTTTTAGGAGTTTGAGACTTTTCCATTAGGCCTACTTCTCTTCGCCGTGTAGCATCCTCATTGACTATTTTGCGTAGGTCTATTTAGTTATGTTGTATTTACTTTTGTGTACTGTAATAGAGAAAACTGTTATGTTGAATATTTTATTCGGGTGTATTATGTACTTATGATATTGTATAACTGATGTTTAATTACATTATGTACTACGATGCTATGGTTTAAATTATATTAAGAAAAATCAGTTTGATAATATATATTGTAATTTTAATATTTAATGTATGATTTTAAAGTTTCTTTTTATTTATTTATTTATTATGCATTTCTTTAAGGTTTATTACGGAATTCAGTAATTTTATATTTTCTTATTATTTAGTGCCAGTCACGTGTCCTGGGTTCGGATCGTGACATATACTATCAAAAATAGATGTATGTAAATACTATATATATGTTTGTATTATGAAAAAAAAATATATAAAGAAAATATTCTCTTAATTTTACTCTTAAATTCTTATTGTTAACACATATGACATTTTTATTTACTAAAAAACACTCTTCTAGCATTTGTATTTTTTATATATAAGGCTTATAATCGAAATCTTATTTAAGAAATTCAAATATTTCATCAGATAAATTGAGATTGGAGTAACATTTTCCGAGTTTATAGTTAATTAGTAAATGTTTTGAAGAACTGTTACGTTCTTGATTTTTCTGGTTCTGGGCATGAATTGAAGAAGGTGGGATGAGCAAGTGGGCTACTCTTTTTTTTCTTTTTTTTTTGTCCTTTATTCTCTGCTAAAAGATAAAGAAAATGGATCAAAGAAAGACAAGTAAAAAACTCGAGAGCAGTAGCAGAGAGGCATGGACAAAAGCCGAAACACATGTGAACAAGTGACCATAGCTAGCAAGGATAACAGCTAAGTATCGTTACATACATCACTATACACTTTTTATTAAAACATGTACAGTAACTAGCTATTCTTCAATTCACACTTTCATCGCAGTTCTCTCTCTCTCTCTCTCTCTCTCACTCTTTTTGTCTCGAACCAATCATTCAAACAAACGGACAACAACTCCACACCTATTAAACCAAAGTTTTCTCTACTAAGCCCTTCCCCTATCTCTTACCTCCATTCTGATCCCTCTTCTCTTTTTCTCTTCTCAACTTCATCAAATTCACTAAAATGAAGCCATTAATGGCTCTAATTATCACTTTTCTCCTTCTGGGTTGTTGCCATTTTTCCCTGGCATCAACGAAGCAGGAGGAGAAGAAGACTACTTATATTGTTCACATGTCTAAATCCGAGATGCCAGCGAGCTTTCAGCACCATGCTCACTGGTATGATTCGTCTCTCAAATCTGTTTCAGATTCGGCTGAAATGCTTTACACCTATGAAAATGCAATTCATGGATTTTCCACACGTCTAACCTCTCAACAAGCTGAACTGCTCCAGACTCAACCTGGGATTCTCTCTGTTTTGCCTGAGTTAAAATACGAGTTGCATACTACTCGCTCTCCTGAGTTCCTTGGACTCGATAAAAGTGCTGATTTTTTCCCTGAATCTGACTCGGTCAGCGATGTTATTGTTGGTGTTTTAGACACTGGCGTTTGGCCAGAGAGCAGGAGCTTTATTGATACGGGAATGGGTCCAGTGCCCAGAACCTGGAAAGGCCAGTGTGAATCAGGCACAAACTTCACTACTGCACATTGTAACCGTAAATTAATTGGCGCCAGATTTTTTGCTAAAGGCTACGAGGCAACATTAGGCCCAGTCGACGAAAGCAAGGAGTCCAAAAGTCCAAGAGACGACGATGGTCATGGCACTCACACAGCTTCTACTGCAGCTGGATCGGTAGTGGAAGGTGCTAACCTTCTTGGGTATGCATCCGGGACGGCGCGTGGGATGGCCATTCAAGCCCGGCTGGCTGTTTATAAAGTGTGCTGGATTGGTGGTTGTTTCAGTTCTGATATTTTAGCAGCAATGGATAAAGCTATTGAAGATGGTGTCAATGTCCTCTCTATGTCACTCGGCGGTGGCATGTCTGATTATTATAAAGATAGTGTTGCTATCGGTGCTTTTGCTGCCATGGAGAAGGGGATTTTGGTTTCTTGTTCTGCTGGAAATGCAGGACCAACTTCTTATAGCTTATCAAATGTAGCTCCATGGATCACTACTGTTGGTGCTGGAACAATGGATCGTGATTTTCCCGCTTTTGTTAGTTTAGGAAATGGAAAAAATTTCTCAGGAGTTTCTTTATTCAAAGGGGGGAATTCTTTACCAGGAAAGCTTTTGCCTTTTGTTTATGCTGGTAATGCTAGTAACTCTACAAATGGGAATTTATGTATGATGGATTCTTTGATACCTGAACAAGTCGCAGGTAAAATAGTGATGTGTGATCGTGGAGTGAATGCTAGAGTTCAAAAGGGTGCTGTAGTGAAAGCAGCTGGTGGTTTGGGTATGGTTTTAGCTAATACACCTGCTAATGGTGAAGAATTGGTAGCTGATGCTCACTTACTGCCAGCTACATCAGTTGGTGAAAAAAATGGCAATGCAATTAAGAAATATTTGTTTTCAGATCCAAACCCAACTGTTACAATTCTTTTTGAAGGCACCAAAGTTGGGATTGAGCCATCTCCAGTTGTTGCAGCTTTTAGTTCAAGAGGGCCTAATTCTATCACAACACAAGTCCTCAAACCAGACATGATAGCCCCTGGTGTCAACATCTTAGCAGGATGGTCAGGTGCCGTTGGTCCTACTGGCCTATCTACAGATTCCAGGCGCGTTGAATTCAACATTATTTCAGGCACTTCGATGTCCTGCCCACATGTTAGTGGTCTCGCAGCACTGCTCAAGGCTGCACATCCAGACTGGACTCCTGCTGCTATCAGATCAGCACTAATGACCACAGCTTATGTAACTTACAAAACTGGGCAGAAATTGCAAGATAGTGCTTCGGGTAAAGAATCAACTCCATTCGATCACGGTGCAGGACACGTAGACCCTGTATCAGCTCTTGATCCGGGTCTTGTCTACGATCTAACAGCTGATGATTACCTAAATTTTCTTTGCGCATTAAACTACACAGCAGCAGATATCACCAGCCTTGCAAGAAAAAAATTCGCATGCGATTCGAGCAAGAAATATAGTCTTAATGATCTCAATTATCCTTCTTTTGCAGTAAATTTTGACAGCAACAGTGGTGCTAATGTGGCTAAATACACACGAACACTTACTAATGTAGGTGCTGCAGGGACGTACAAGGCATCAATTTCAAGCCAATCACTGGGAGTTAAAATCTCGGTAGACCCTGAAACGTTGAGTTTCAGCCATGCAAATGAGAAGCAATCTTATATTGTTACGTTCACAGGAAGTTCAATGCCTATCAATACTAATGCATTTGCTCGTCTAGAGTGGTCTGATGGGAAGCACATTGTTGGGAGTCCAATTGCTGTTAGTTGGGCTTAGAAACCACATAGCATGAGGAAATAGGAATTGGGTTTGCTCTGTCTCTCAAAGAGAGAGGAAGCAGCAGCAACTGGGTATTGCTTAGCGTTGTAGTTCTGAGTGTTATAATGTTAGATCCAGCAAATAATGGAATGCTGGATAAGTGTTTGATGTTGTTCCCTGAGAGAGAAGACCCCAAAAATCCAAAACAAATTATGGGATGTTTTCTTTCTTAGTGTACAGTGTTATTGACATATTATAGTATTGTATTCCATTTTCTTAGTTTTTTTTTTTAATTGATGCCTCGAGGTCGAGTTGGATGACTCTAGCCTATTTTTTCATGCATAAAACTTAATTTCAGACTCTTATTTAAAGAAATTTAAACTTCTTCGTTTACATTAAATAAAATTGTGCTCACTAGCACCAAATAGAATTGTGCAGACTTATCCTCAGCTCACAATGCATCTGGCCTCAACTACTACTCGCCATGGCCAGCATAAATGAATTGTGCAAGCTTGTCTTGTCCTCAGCTCAGCATTAGTTGTCTATAGTTGACATTTGAGGTTTTATGATTATATTCCAAGAACAGTTGAATTCAAATGCATATGCAACTCTTCCGTTTGAGTAAGGATGCAAGGTTTTAATTGTCGGCACAAAGTTCCTGATGTCACTTTCTTCGTAATGTGGGATTGAGCTTGGCACATGGCCATTCACATGTTAGAATTAAATGATGTATGCTGCTCGTTTATTTAACCAAAGATCATTTCATGGAATCCATGGTGTTTGTGTGTTAATTTATTTAGCATTTTGAGCCTTGAGTTCAGTAAATAATAGAACCACGGATTGATAGACTGAATTTTTTTTTAAATCACTATTATTTAATTTCAATAAAATCACTCTAATCAATTTATTTAATTCAAACAGAATTATAAAAATAATAATTTTTTAAAAAAATTAATTTAATGGGACAAATTTATTTTAATGATAATTCTTGTCAAAACAATGATTTTTATGTATTTTCCAAATGCTAAACAATATTTACATATTCATAAAATTGGGCATAAGAGTTCTCTATTCACCCATCACACAAAATTCTTAATTATCTATTTTAATTTTTTGATATAAGTATAAATTATTAAATTTAAAATAAAAATATAATGTAAAATTTATATTTTAATAATATATCTATCTATTTATATATTAAAAACACTATAATTCTATTACATCTAAAACATTACTCATCCTTTTCATAAAGAATTTCTTAGTTTTCAACTATTTTCTATTTCTTTTATTTTATATATTCAATTATTATGATTACTATATATATTAAAAATATAAATATATATATAATTTTAATAAAAATAATAAAATAATATAATTATAATAATGTTTTTATTTTTATATTTGATTAATTTGTAGTTTTAATTTATATAAATTATTTAATTAATTATATTAAAATACGTATATTATTTACAGTGTATGTGGATTAATATATCATTAATATTATATACATATTAAATACTTATAATAAATAATTTATTTTTTTTGGTCAGAATAATAAATAATTTGTTGGTCAAAAGATAATTTCTATCTTAAAATTGTAGAATAATATCTGGATCAAAATCTCTGATCCGTTAAGCCCATTAGAAGGACGATGCAAGGCAACTTAGCTACATCTATCAGACAACGGCCCGAATTGAAAAGCACCCAATAAAAGAGGGCAAAGGTGCATTAATGATACATACTCAATATGATAAGGATGGTGGGGAGGTGCCAGTAAATTATAATATGAAAGGGTAAAAGTGAAAGGAAAATGTACTTTTGGATCTTAATTGATATTCTCATATTAAAAATGATAAACGATGTTAATTTTGTTTGTTTGACATGTCAATTGAGGATCCAAAAAATATTTAATTTTGTGTTTAAATGATAAAAAAAAATAAATGTAAGAAGCAAATGTACCCTGAGTAAAAATAGTAGGGGAAAAATGCACCTCTGCCCAATAAAAGATAACAATTCAAGAGGAAAGAAAATAAAAGAAAAATTCATAGCTAAATTCGTTGGCGTTCTCACACTAAATTCATAGTTTAATTTTTCTAAAATCTAATGTTAATATAAATTATCATTCTTATTACAGATATATCACATTGCGTAGCCATTGTAGAAAATAAATTGGGTTCGAATTTTTCTAACAATTAATCTTAATAAAAAATTAATATTTTTATAATAAATTTATTACGTTAATATTCATGTAGGGTGTAGATCTTGCAATTCACACAAATATAGCTATTAAACTCGATTAAAAAAAAATTAGTTAGTGGTAGAGTTATTCTTGCTTAAATAATATTTTTGGTTTTAAATTATCACATTAAAATCAATTATTGAAAATTTTTACCATTTTTATAATCTATTCAAATCAAATTGCATTACTTAAATTTTAGTGAGTCTGAATACTAATTATATATATTTTTTTAACATATGATGTTTTTGAAGTCTGGATTCCAATAGCTATAAAAACTTTAAATATTTTAAAATTTAAGTTGAATGGATTTATAAGAAAAAGAAAATTTTTAATAACTTCTTTTCACTATATATAAAATTTAAATTTAAAATTTTATTTTAAAAAAATTCAATCTCCCCACCGTTTAAACCAAAAAATATTGATTAAAACTATTATTTTTAAATTTAGCATAAAATATCACTATTAATTAATTTCATTAAAATCTTGCCCGAATATAATGTCCAATGAACATTAAGATTTTATGTTTTAAAAAACAAAAGAAATTCAAAATATGGATAGAATTCGACACGTAGAGTACGCACTTGCAAAGCATACACGTAACCTTACATTTGGCAAAATTACAGTTACTGAAGAAACTGCATAAAAAGGGTGCAGCTACAGCTCGCACAAAGCTATCTACCATTTTGGAGAAAATTAATTATAATATAAAGTTCTGAAGAAAAATAATTACAGAGAAGATGGATCAGAAGAAAGAAGAAAATATTAAAGGTGAAGGAAATACAGAGAGCTCAATAGATTTGCCTGTTAAGGAAAGCCCTTATGTGCAATACAAAGGTTTGGAAGATTACAAACAGAGAGGGTATGGAGTCGAAGGCCATATCGCACCAAAGCCTGGCCGTGGTGCAGGTGCTACTGATGCACCAACCCTTTCTGGTGGCTCTGTACCAAGGGAGGCTGATGTTTCTACTATCGATGCTATCACTAGTAATAAGCCAAGGGTTACTTAAGTTTTTTTTTTTTGGGTTTGGATGATGGTTTTTTTTTAAACTTGCATTACAATGAATTACTGAGTGTAATCTGTATTAATGTTCCAAATAAATCAAGAAGGAAATTAAATACTGTGTTAAAACTAGTCGCCTATCTTGTGGATTAAAAATAATATATATTTGAAATAAGTATAAAATTGAAACTAAAATTAAAAGTAATGATATAAGTATAAAATTAAATTGTCATATATATATATATATATATATATAGTCAGAAAAATTAAATTAATTAAAATATAGTTTTAATTTAATTGAAAAAATATATATTTATTTTAATTAAATTAATTGTTATTTTATAGTTAATAAAAATTAAATTATTTGAAAGTATGTTTTCTATTTTAATTAGGTTAAATTTTATTTTATCTCTAATAAAAAATTTAATTTAATTAAAAATATATTTTTTATTTTAATTAGATTATCTTATATTTTATCTTAAATAAAAATTAAATTAATTAAAATTAATTTTTATTTTATCTCTAATAAAATTAAATTAAACTAGTCATGAATCCCCATATTGTATGGACTGTGTTTCATTACGTTGCAATTGGATTGAAAAATATAAAATATATATTATAAATATTTTTAAATACGTAAAAAAAATATAATTTATATTTTATAAATTTATACATTAATTTAATATTTGATATGTAATTTTTTTAATAGTAAAATATAGTTTAAAATACTTGAACATTAACAATGCATCTTTTACATTTTATATCAATATTATCTTCATTTATTAAATCTTCTAGATTGTGCTTTCAATGTCCTTCTCCATTTTTCTTACAAATTTATTTGCAACTTATTTTGGTTATGAAATGAGGATTTGACATCATAATTCTTAATATAATACGGTAATTGTCAAGTTTTTTTGTATGATATATTTCTTCAGCAATTTTCAATAGAAGTTGTGTTTTGCGTTCCTTTCTTATTACAAAATGTATATTTAATTATTGCATACGCAAAAGTTGCATATTGATTTCCTCTTAAATGTGATAGTTTAAAAGTTTTTTGACAATTTGACTTGTTAAAAAGAAATATTCATATATCCCAATAATAAATAGAGTATCATTAATTATTGTATCATTAAAAAGAAATAGAGTATCATTAATAATAAATAGAGTATCATTAAAAAGAAATATTCATAGAGAATAAAATAATGTTGTTTAGGTTAGTTGGAAATTTTGAAAATCTTGCATGCTAAATTTTTGTTAATGGTAAAACTACATTAATTATTGTATTTTTATTCGATTTGATTTGACAAGAAAATAAAAAATAATAATAATAAAATAAGTGTGAAAAATAATTATAATAAAATTTTATTGTAAAGACAGCATGATAAAGTAATAAAATTACACACTTATATAACACTATATCTAAGCTCACAATCTCATATAATTTTTCTTCCAGCAGTTATTTAATAACAGTTTTCAGCTCAATATCTAATTCCAAACGAATCATTTGATATGTCACATTTGAATTTTTATCTAACACCGATTTGAAGTCAGAGCTTGTAGCCAGTCTTGGCTGATGCTATGCTTCAAAGTTCAAGCATTACGTTGATGAACATAAGGACCCATTGGTTTCTTGTGCATTTGACTGTAATCCTTTTAAATGCACCGAATTTATCTTATGACCTTCATCTTAACATGCTTAACCAAGTGAGTTTAAAGGGTATAAGACTTAACCGGTTAATTTAAGTCGTAAAAATTTTGAATTTCTTTAACAAAATTTTCTTATATATAGAGAAAAATACCGAAAGAAATTAATCATGTTATGAGATTGTGATTATCAGATTTATGCCTCGAAAAAAAAAATATACGTTTCAATGCTTAGCATGATAGTGTACGTATGGAGTATATAATTAAATATATTACGTATATATAAATTCTTCATATGCTGGAGAGGTAACTAATAGAATACATATATTTATCTTTATTTTTTTGCATTCCCTGTTTAGATAGTTCATTCAAATTAGAATTCCACTAATATGAAGTTGTAATCGATCCTTTCAGATTATAACTCTATTTATATAAGGTTCAACCCTTATTTAGTTACAGTTGTATTTGAATTTGGATTAGATACTACTATTACTAATTCACTCAAATTACAACTCCACTTATATAAAATTTCAATTCTAATTAGATATAAATATTATTAAATCACTAACATTGTAATTTTCATTCAAATCATAACTCTATCCATATAATTAAATTGTGATAAAGATATAAATTATACACTAGTTACATCTAACTTGAATTGGAATAGGACTAAGAGTGTAATTCAAACTGATTTGAAGATAAGTACAAAAACCTACATATATTATTCTAATCCAAACACATAAACCTCCGTACAATACTCTATAAATAGCTTGCCATAGTTTTCCTCTTAAATTAAAAAAAAAAAATCTGTCTATTTCATACTATAAGAGAACAATGAGTTCAAGGGTTTATTTTTTTTCGTGCATGCTACTTCTCCTCTCTATATGCTTATCAACTTTGGTACAAGATGGTTCAGCTGCAACTATATCTTGTAACGTAGACTGCTTTTGCTTTCCAGGTTGCAGAAAGGAGTTTCGATTTTATAAAGGTGGTGAAGGGGATGAAGTTTGTGAATGCACATGCAACTGCGATTCAAATGATTCTAAAAATCCTCTTCCTCCTCCGAAACACAAATCACCACCATCTTCTCATAATCACAAACACAAGTCAACTCCACCAACTATAGATATTGGTAAGTGCTTCTCAACTGGTTTTGAGATTGGTGAATGTGCGATTCAAGCTATTGGTAATATAATTTTACCAGATGTCAAAATCGGTAAAGAATGTTGTAAGCAATACAGACAGTGGGGTAAAGATTGCTTTAACGGTGACAATACTGTTCCTACCATATTTGCTTACCTTGTCCCTCCTAATTTTATAGAATTTTGCAAGAATCATTAGAATTTTATAGAATAATTTTAAATTTTGCAAAATTCATTAGAATTTTATAGAATAGTTTTATTTTATAGTGATTTTATAATATTATTATTTTAGTTTAGATTAGACTAGATGTATTGTGTTGATCAGATGTTTTGTTCAAAGTATTAATAAATTTATATAATAATATTTGTTCCTAATTTTTCTTGTCTTCTGCCAATGCTTTTTAATAAATCTTTTTTTTTTTTAAAAATAATCCTGTTGTATTGCCTACAACATCCATCGGCTCCATTAGATTTTACAGACTATGATTTTTATTGTGGTAGCGTTGTTCTAATCATATTTGTTAAGTTGGAAATATCGCTCTAGTGTATAAATTTTCTGACCTGTCTAGTGCAAATCTGGCATGTTAAAGCATCAAGCATACGAGAGCATTATAATTACTATTTTGAAACAGTGTGTGTGTGTTTTTTTGACGATGAACTGGTTAATATTTTCTAACTGTTAGTTGCAAAGATCCCCATTACTGGTGAAATAATAAAACACAAATCAATTTCATGAATTTTTAGCTAATACATTCATCTGGGAAAAAGCCTGCTGAATATAATATAAGCACAGCAATAGCATGATCAAAATTAACAACTTGAACTGATCCCATCTTCTATTGTATATGTTGCTAACAATTAATCGAGGTTAAACAAACTAGTACTAATTAATGGTGTGGCAAAAAGAAAACAGCTCATGGCCTCATTCCTTGACCTTACCCCTGAAATTCTTCGGTTATTTGTTATTTTATGGCAAAATTATTTTAAAGCCAAGAGGAGGTGCAAGGTGCAGTGCAGCATCTCACTTCCCAAGAGAGGACAGGACCACCTCATTTTGCCATTCTTGTACGCGAAATGGTGCTTATAGTTATCGCCCAAGAATTTTTGGCTAAAGTTATTGTGAAAAATATAGTTATGGCAAAAAAAAAAAAAAAAAGAAAAATATAGTTAGCGAATAAATATATTTATTATCTTATATTTGTTGTTATATTGGATATTTGTTTGTAAATTAATTAGTTAGGAAGAAGAATTTATATAATGTTTATAAAAAAATCAATTAGTTAGTTAAAAAAATTATGTAATTAGTTAGGGGAAAAAAGTTATTTATTTAGTTACATAATGTTTATTTTATTTAATATGTTGATTTATTAGTAAAATTATTTAATACGTTGATTATTGGAAAAAAATATTATAATTTGTTAAATAATTATCATGTGGATTAGATAGTATCAAGGGATATACTAATGATTATAAAATTTAATAATTATTTTTAATAAATACTATTTTTAATTAATTATTTCTAAATATTCTGTAATTTTATTTTTATTCATAAAATTTAATAATTATTTTTATATAATTTTATTACTTTAACCTATATTAATATTTCTATTATTTTAAATTATCTACATTATATAAAACATTTAAATGAGTACAAATAACCCTTTTATCATTGTATAATAATTAGCTCTTAATTAATTTCTATTATTAATTCATTATTTTTTTGTGATTTTGTTACTTATTTTTGGAAAGTCATGGAATCATTGGGTAATGATTGTGCCTCTGATTATTGAATATGATTTTTTTAATTATCTTGTCCATTTCGCCATTGTATACAACACTGACAAAAAATGATATGAAATGGTAATAATAATAATAAAAATTATTATTATTATATTCAATTAAAATAAATAAATAAATAAATAATCATAATATTATTATATTTATGATATTATTTTTAAAATTATTATAATTAATTAACCATAATCATTTTAATATTAAAATTAAAATATTAAAAAAAAAGGTATAATAATAATAATAATAAATTAAATTAAAATAATCATAATAATATTAAAAAAAACTAAATTTTGAAATTTTGAAATGAAGGGAAGACATAAGATGTTCAACCATTAAATTCGGATACCACAAGACATGTCGCTTTAACTACTGTATTACTACCAATATGACAATACATAGGTAAATTATTTGAATGGTTATTTAGTTAGTTTTTTTAAAAAGGTTATTTAATTTTAATTTGTGTTATTTTGGTTATTAAATTTTGATTTTAATTTTAAATGTAGTCTCTTTTTAAAATTTTAAATCTTAAAGTTATATTATATTATCATTTTAGTTCAATAGATTATTTTCTTAAAAATAAATCCATAGATTCTAAAGATAATAAATAAAATAAAAATATATATTTGTGTTTTCTCTATATCTTCAATTGTAGAAAGTTTTATCCATTATTTGTGTTTATTTAACCAGTCTAATGCTAATAGTTTAAGTTTTAAGACAATAATTATTCGATACATAATATGAAAATATTAGTATTCATCAAGAATATTATAATCAATACTATGATTGTGTTGAATATAATAGAAAGTTGTATATTATTAATATTATTATCATATTTTTAGATCATTTGCTTGTTTTAGATTAAAAATAATTACTAGATAAATGAGAAATCAAACAGAGAGTTCTAAATCTAATAATTTATTAAGATTACAACAATTAAGCATTTTTTTAAAAATTTTAATACGAATTGTACAATAAATTTTTTTTATTAATAAATAGTCATTTAAAATTTAAATTATAAACTAAACTTATAAAAAATTATGAATATTCAATTTTTTATAAAATACGGTGATAAATGTTAAATATTTTATTGATAATAGTCCATTTAATTCTTACTCTCTTTCTCTGTGTTAAAAAACATTTCTAAAAATACTATGTTTTGTACAAAAAATTATTAAATTTTAATTTATTATATAGTTCATATTAATTTTTTTAAAAATGCTCAATTGTTGTAATCTTGATAAATTATTGGAATTTGAACTCTATGTTCGATTTCCCATTTTTCTAGCAATTATTTTAATCTAAACCAAACAAATGATATAAAAAATATAATAATAATATTAATAATACACAATTTTCTATTGTATTCAATATAGTCACAATATTGATTATAATATTAGTAGTAAATACTAACTTCTTCCTATCAGGTATCAAATAATTTATGTTTTAAAACTCTCAATCTATTAATATTAGACTAGTCAAATAAACACAAATAATAGATAAAACTCTCTACAATAGAAGATATGGAGAAAATAAAAATATATATTTTTATTTTATTTATTATCTTTAGAACTTATGGACTTATTTGCAAGAAAATAATTATTTGAGCTAAAATGATAATATTATATAACTTTAAGCTTTAAAATCTTAAAAAGAAACTACATTTGAAATAAAAGTCAATGTTTGATAATCAAAATATCACAAATTGAAGTTAAATGACCTTTTTGAAAAACTAACTAAAGTACAGTAACCCATTTATATAATTAACTCGCCAATACATACAAAAATATTGCAATTTCATATATATATATATATAATTTTCATTTGTTGCTTTAGGACTTCATTATAAATAATAAAATTTTATAAATATTATAATATTAGATAAACAAATAATATTAAAATTAAAATTATTATAATTTTCGTAAATAAAATACTAATTAAATAGCTCTCATTCACTATTAAAAGCACAATTGCATCACATGGTAGCACGCCTACATATAAGAATGATCTCATCGTATCTCCTTTTTGCATTTTATAACATGTGATAAATATAAAAAATAATTATGCTTATGTAGTATGTTTTAGACATGCCCCAAGTACATAGTATTTTACTGACTTTGGAGTTCTTTTTAGATGTGGTTTGACGCAAATGCAACATACTCATTATTGATTTTTTTTTTAATTAACTTTTCCATTTCACTATTCAGAATTGCCGTTGGTGAAATGGAAATATAAAAAATAAATATATATATATAAAGTCGTTTGTCATTTTGATTGACAAAATGATCATTTTATCAATATAAAAGGTGAAATGATTAGTTATGTCGGATAAATTTGTCACCTTATTAAAAAGTACTATAAAATAATAAATTTTTTCAAAAATACTATAAAAAAATTATTTTGAAAATAACTACAAATTGAAAATTTGTTTCAAAAGTTGCCATTTTATGGCAAATAGTCAGAAATTTTTGCTCAACCACGGGCTATTTATCAATTTATGATAAAAAATAAAATTATTTCTCTTTTTATGATATTTTTAAAACTATTTTCTTTTTTGGTGAATCTTAAAATATTCTTTAATTTATGACATTTTTAATTGAAATGACAGATCTTTCTATTAGGACTCGTCAAATGGTGGGGCAAAACGCCCACTAAGCGAAACGGCCTTACAATTATTATTATTTTTTAAATTTCGTGTCCATTTGGCCGAAGTGTGGCGAAATGGACAAGCTATATATATATATATATAATTCAAAAGGAAAAAATTAAATGGACCATTGTCCATTTACTGAATTTGCATGAACTTGCATGAATTCAAATTCAAATTCAAATTCAAATTGAAACGTCATTTAATTGTTTTTTTATTTTAATATTTTTATGATTATGATTAATTAATTATAATAATATTAACGATCATAATCTGAATCCGAGGGTACGTGATTAGCATTAAAAAATAAAAAAATATAAAATTTTCGAAATTTATAGTAAGCCTTAAAACAAATTTTACAATAAAAAATATGTAATAATTAAATGAAATATTTAAATAAAATAAATAACACAAATAATATAATATCCAAAATAATTTTTAATACAAGTAATAATCTATAAAATATAACATAACAGTTAATTACTACTACTACGGTATTCTAGATTTCAAATACATAATAATATATGTCATATAGACTTACATAGAATAGCTGGAGAATAAGAAATTCAGTGTAAAGTAGGCGGACCAACTGAAGACTCCAGAGAACCTGAAAAATAATTGAAGAGAGTCAGATCTTACTAAATGATAACTTATTTCTGAAACTCTTGAGCTTGTGATCCTGCAAATAACTAACAAAGGGCAAGGTGAAAGGTGGGGAGGATCTCCACAAACACTTTGATGCCTATGTTAGAAAACAGAGAGAGAATTTAGAGAGAAAGCAAGAGACAATTAGAATATGAGAGAATAGGATGATTGAGAATGAGGGAAATTGGGTCCTATTTATAGTGATACTTAGACCTGAAAAGAGTAGGATTCCTCTTAAGATAGGAATCCTAAACCAAATAAGAGAGTATTCCTTCTTTGTCTAGGAATCTTCTTGAGGCAGGGTCCTTTCCTTAAATGGATTCTGCTGCCTTCCCTTTCTGAGTAACCCTATTCAGAAAATAAAGCTCTTTAATTAAATAGGAATATATATGTGCGATATCAAAAGTCCCCCCCGTAGGTCTGTCCGGATATTTATGTTCAATGTATCTGAGTTTGTAAATGATAGAACATTCATGCTTTTGTATAGAGGGAAAGTGCTTAGAGTCACTTCATATTGATATGGAATGGTGAACTGAGGTGGCCAGCATCAGTCATCGAAAAAGATAAAGCTCGGTACCGAGTCTTGAAACTATCGCATTGCTGAAGTGTCATCTGGATCTTGGAGTGTGCAAAATCTGCGAAAATGAATATGTAATGTATTAACCCGTTAGTGTGAAAGCGACATGATGGAACCATTCATCATTGGAGTTTTGATGCTTGGTGCATTAAAAGTGGGGCCTGAGTGCCGAACCTCAGTACTATAGAAGCGACCTGAGGGTGCCAGCTTCAGTCACTAGACTAATGTGCGAGGCTTAGACGCTCGTTACAAGGATGCAAGGCTTACATGCTCGGAACCTTAGTACCATAGAAGCGACGTAAGGGTGTCAGCTTCAGTTACTGGACTTAATCTTGGTGCATTAGAAGTGCAGCCCAAGTGCCATATAGTCTCGGTGCATTAGAAGCGTGGCCTGAGTGCTAGATAGTCTGGGTGTCTTACAAATGTGGCTTCAATGCTCGTCCTCAATACTATAAAAGCGACTTAAGGGAGCTAGCTTTAGTTACTGGTTTTAATGTGTGAGGCATGGGTGCTCAGAACCTTAGTACTATAGAAGCAACCTGAGGGTGCCAGCTTCAGTTATTGGTAGGCGATGCTGGATCTTGTTGTGCCAAGTTGGAAAAAATAGTTGGTAATGGTGCGCTCGGGTTAGGTAACATCTATGTCGTATTGACGCTTAGATTTTTGAAATTTGAATTATGTAACTGATGCGTCTTTTCATGTGTCAAAAGATGAGATGTTTTCGTTGCTATAATGATGACCACTTGATTAATGGGTTTTTCATTTCCTAGACTACGCTTAATGGTATGGAGAGAAGCAAAGAAATTATGAGGGCAATTAATGGTTTGCTCCAGAGCCTTCTATCGCTTTATAAGTATCCCATTTTTCTTCGAGTTGATGTATTTTGCTGGTGTCTCATTTTCTTTGCCATTGCCACCACATTGTTTCTGCCGTGACTCCCCCATTTTGTTATCAAGTGATCTTTTACTTCATTTCTTTTGTTCTTACTCTATTTCATTTTGTAGATAATCTTATGACATCGAGAGAACATATTAGCTTTGATCTGTTCGTGTCTAGAATATATGAGGAATTATTGGGGTAGTACCGAAGGCGGTTTAGCATTCCTGTCGATTATACCCTTTATACTATAGATAAAAAGTTTAGGGCCCATACCCCCATGCTAGTCTCAATAGGCTAGTGGTATATTTTAACCAACTAGAAGGGGGTTTAAAGTTTCCATCAGATCCTTTTGTAAAAAGATTTATAAATAGGTATAACATAGCGCCCAGTTAGCTTTACCTTAATAATTATTGGATTCTGACCAAGTTTATCCAGTTGATGCATGAAGAGGGTAAGGAACCGAACTTAGATGTCCTACGGTATATGTATAGCCTGGCTAGGAAGAAGGGAGAATTAATGTTCTCCCTATCAGCTATTCCTAACCATAATTTATTTGTGAAGCTTTCGGATCCTCATAAGAAGTGGAGGCATAAATTTTTCATTATCGAGCACCCTGCAGACTTCTTGGATGTTCGACGAATGTGGTCTGATGAGTGCCACAGAGTAAGAAGGCCTTCGAAACTATCAAACCACGATACGAAGATGGTTTTAAGGCTGCATCTTGATGGCCTGACTGATGCTCGATCAGCAGAGGATGCATCCAGAAGATACCTGTGGAGAGTCTGTTCAGACTGTGTTCAATCTACTGGTATGTTTGGATTATCAAGAGGTATCTTTCTGACTTGCTTTGTATTTTTTCAATTGTAGATGCCTAACTTTTTTACTTTTGCAGACAGACTTCCACTTCTAGATAATGAACCAGCAGGGCCAGAAGAAGTACAAATCTTCTCCTCCTCTTTAGAGGCCGAAGTTCCTGTAATCTATGAGGAAGCGGCAGTCAATCCAAAGGGAAAAGTTATAGTTGAGTCTTCTCGTTCTGGTAGGGAAGGTCGATGAAAGAGACGGCTGATCGACCAAGGCTCAAATGTTGAGGAGCTGAGTAAGGAGATATATATCCAGCGTTTGAGGTTGTCTGGGTGTTCGGATATAAGGACATAGATCTTGAATAAAGTGAAGCCACCGAGTGTCTCGAATGCCCAAGTTTGAGATCATTACGCTGAGACACTGAGGCTACCAGCCGATATGCAATGGTGGTTCAAGGAAGGTCCAGAGGAGCTATTTGGTTCAATGATCAAACATTCTTTAGAAGTAAGTGAATGCCATTTACCCGTAACTTTAACATGTTCTTATATTGAGGGAATGACATAAAGTTTTTTTTTTTGCATAGATGACCCAGGCTTTGCTGCTGGCAAAGGACTAATATTTCTACCTTAAGAGCTAGTACAGCCTGAAGGAGACGGAGGTCAGAACAATAACAATTGATTTTGAGAAGAGGCTGGATAGTACAAAGGCATCATTAGAGCTCTACTAGATAAAATACATAGAGGTGAAATCTAAGGCTGAAGTAGGCCAAAAAAAGATTGCTAATCTGGAGTATAGTTAGGGTCAGTTGACCAAGAGGATCAAAGAGCAGGATTCTCAGATCATAGATATGGAAAAGAAACTATCTGAGGTCGAGAAGTCTTGAGAGGATGACAAAAGATCCTACCAGAGCATGGCGGGAGAATTTCTCAAAGCCTACAGATCTAAATGTAGAAGTATCATGCTCTCTCAGAATCCAGAGCTTGACTTGGCAGAGCTAGATTGGATAACGCTGGCTGACATGGCGAAGATTGTTGCTAAAGAGGATGCTCAGCAAAAGGCAACTTCCCTTGTGCAAGGGATATTTCTAGATCTGCTAAAGGTTCCTCTACAGAGCTTACTGCGCCTATCAGTGCTGCTAATATTATTCCTCCTCCCGTCTCCTAGCCCGATGGTTCAAATGTACAATTAGTAGAATAGAGATTTTTTTTTATAATTGACCTGTGTAAGATGATTGTTTCTTCAATGAATAGAGACACTTTATTTAATATCATTCCAAGTACATTTTTTGATAGTATTTCTGAAGGCAGTCCAAGTTTTAAAATTGTGGCAATTCTTTACCTTCTCTGTGTTTTAATTTGTATGCCTGTTTAGATGTGTGCTTTATGACCTGATAAGGGCCTTCCCAATTTGGACCCAGTTTGCTAGTACCGGAGTTGCCTCTGCCAATATTTGCCCTTCTGAGTACCCAGTTGCCTACTTTGAACTATCTTGGGTGACTACGCCAGAGATGATACTGTGCTACCCTCTGCTTATGTGCTTTAGCTGTGGCTGACGTCCGCTCTCATCTTTCTTTTAGTAGGTCCAGACATATTCGGGTATCAATGTTGTTGATGTTTTGATTAAAGTTGCGATTGATCCTGTAACTTGGTAAACCAATCTCTACCGGTATTACTGTGTCCATGCCATAAGTTAGTTTGAATGCTGTTTCATCTGTGGATGATCTGGGGGTGGTCTTGTTAGCCCAAATTATGTTATTAAGCTCTTCGACCCAATTTCCCTTTTTCTCATCGAGTCTCTTCTTTAATCTTTGCATGATAGTTCTATTGGTGACATCTGTTTGAGCATTTATTTACGGGTGAGCTACCGAGGTGAAATGAAACTTTATTCTAAGGTTTGAGCAGAACCTTCTAAACTTTTCATTGTCAAACTCCTTGCTGTTGTTTGTGATCAGGGTGTGAGGTAGGCCAAATCTGCAGATGATTTCTCTTTAAAAGAAATGTTGAATCCGAGCTTTTGTGATGGTTGGAACTGCTTCCATTTCTATCCATTTAATGAAATGGTCTATTGCCACAATTAAGAACTTTTTTTATGAAGTGGAGGTTGGGAAGGGACCCAGGATGTCCATTCCCCATATGGCGAAGGGCCATGGGCTGTCGATCGGATGCAAGGGGTGGGAAGGCTTGTGATTGAGATGAGCGAATTGCTAGCACTTATGGCATTCTTAAGTTAACTTCCTGGCATCATTAGATATGGTGGGGCAATAGTATCCTTGAAGAAGTACTTTCCTGATTAATGTGTAGTGGGACTTATGCGCTCCATAAATTCCTTTGTGGATTTCCCTAAGTATGTAATTCCCTTCCTCTGGGGATATGCATTTGGACCATGGGTGTGAAAGGGATTTCCTGTAGAGCTCCCCATGGTGGATAAAGTAATGAGCTACCTTCATTTTCAATTTTTGAGGCCTCAGTTTATCTTTTGGAAGTGTTATGTTTTCCAAGTATTAGACTATCATTCGTATCCATTCCAAGACTTCCCATACTTCCATTATATCGGGGTCATCAATACTGGGTTTTATCAGTGCTTCAATGAGTTCTATACCCTTAAACACTTGATTATCTTCAACTGCCAATTGGCCAGGAGGTAGGCCTCAGAGTTTTCATGTTTAGGTATCTGGACGATCTCCTACTATCCCCTTTTTTATTTGATCTTCTTCAAGAGTTGCATAACTTTGCCCGCATATCTGGCAATGCTTGGATCCTTGATCTGGAATGTCTCATTAACCTAGTTTACTACTAGTTGAGAGTCCAAGTGTATTATGAGGTGTTCAGCTTTGAGTTTGACAGCTAACTTAAATCCTATGATGAGTGCCTCATATTTCACGGCATTATTGGTTATGTTGTACTCTATTTGAAATGTATACTGGATGTGGATTTTATATGGTCCCTTGAGGATAACTCCGGTGCTAGATCCTTGAGTGGAGGATGCTCCGTCAACATAGAGTTTCCATTATGGTGCCTTGGTCATGATGAGGTCTTCCGATGTCATTTCTTGAATGAAATCTGCTAATGATTGGGCTTTCACTTGCGAACGGGGCTCATAATCAATGTTGAATTCTCAAAGTATTACTGACCATTGAACCAATCTACCTAAAGTATTAGGCCTTTGTAAGATTTTTCGCAAAGGGAAGTAGAATCTGACAATGATAGGATGAGCCTGGAAATAGTGTCTGAGCTTTCGGGATATATGGACAATAGCCATGGCCCACTTATCCAATCTTAAATACCGAACCTTGGATCCTCAGAGTATTTTATTGATGTAATATATTGGGTTTTGTTGGCTCTCTTCTTCTTTTACTAGCACCGAAGTGATGCATTCTTGACCTACCGAGAGATATAAGTACAGTGTTTCCTTTGGGATCGGTATGCTGAGTAGAGGTGGTGAGGATAGGAATTTTTTGATGTCTTCAAAGGCCACCTGGTGGTTTGCAGAATTTCTTGGATTTTTTAAAGCTCGGAATAGTGGTAGACACTATTTGGTTGAGTATAAAATGAAATGTCCCAAAGCCATGATTTTACCATTTAGCTTTTGTAACTCGTAGATAGTCTTTGGAGCTTTCATGTTAAGAAGTGTAATATCCCGTGTTTTTAAAATATTTTTACACTGTACCGGGATATGCAGTGTTAATAATTTATGTATATTATATGATATTTTTACGAGTTAATATGTATTTAAAATCTATTTTTATTACGGTGTATTATTTTCAGTGTTTTACGTAAAATTTTTCCGGGACTTGCATTTTCGGGGAAATTTTCACGTAAATATTTTAATATTAATTATTTTAAATATATTTTCGGACTTGCATGAACTCATACGTATTTTTAAATACTAAATAAAGCCTACGTGTGTGTATATTTATTTAATTAGGGTTTAACCCTAATATTGTATTATTTATTTATTTATTATTATTTAATTATTTTATTTATTATTAAATTATTAAAATTTATTTTTTTATTATTATTATTTTATTAATATTTAATTATTTTATTTTATTTTTCTTTTTCTTTTTTTCTTTTTTTCCTTTTTCTTTCTTTTTCTTTCCTTTTTCTTTCTTTTTCTTTTTCTTCTTCTCCTTCTTCCTTCTCCCGCGCCCGACGACCACCACCCATTCCCTCCCGCTGTAACTCCGGCCACCTACCGTCGGTGTGCCTCCCGGCTTGCCACCACCGTTCCCAGCCGTCCCCCGCCGCCAGCATCTCCTTTCCCCGACGCCGGCAGCTCCATTCTTCTTCTTTTGGTCGAAAATCAACCCATCGCCGTTTCTCCCTCCTCCGGCCACCGTTTTTGACACCGCCGGTATCTTTCTTCTCCTTGAGCTCCGATGAGTGTGATTCTAGCTTTGGTTTGAGCTAAAATGGTCTAGAATTGCTTAGGTTTCGATTTTTCCAATTCGGTCACATTAGGGTTTTTGCTTTTTTTGAGCTTCGAATTGATTGATTCATGAAAACTCCCTTCACAAATGTTGTTCCTAGTAGCTCAATCTACATGTATGAATTTTTGTAGAATTTTTGGAGATTTTTTGGATTTTTGGGTATTTTTGAATATTTTAATATTATTTTCTAATTTTCGGAAATTAATTATTTAAATTATGAAATTGGAGTTTATGGTTAAATTAGGTATTTAAATGAATTATAGGAATTTATTTGGAATTTTTATGAATTTCTAAGTATTTATTTTGAATTATTGAAGTTTATGTGATTTTGAGAAATTAGGGTTAATTGTGTTTTAAATTGAATTTAATTGGTTAATTGAGTTTAATTATTAATATTATTGATAAATATGTTGAGAAAATTAATTTTGGATAATTGTATGATTTTTGGTGAATTTTTGAAGTAATTTAAGTATATTTATATATATAGGGGTATTTTGGTAATTTTACCCTAAATTGTCTAAAAATATAATTTAATTGGTTTTAATAGTTATTTAAGGTATAAAAAATGATTTCTATAAATTATTTAGTATTTTTAACTAATTAAAACTATTTTTCGTGAATTATTTTCAATTATATATATAATATACGGTTTTTCTAATAAAATGAGTTTTAATCGGTTTTTACAGTGTTTCAAGGTTAATTATGTAATTTTTACCTACGAGATGTATTTCTATGTTGTGAGGATATTTTTGGTATATCTGAAATTATTCTGTGTTTGTGGACCCCGGTCGGTGGACTGTAGTTTAGAGTCCGACCGTGGGATTTTGATTGTGTTGAGCTTGTGTTTTTTTGAAGTGTATTTCTTTGCAGGGTCGGCTCTACTCTTTTGAGTAGAGAGATGTCCGTTTTACAGGGGAGGTTCTGCCGGATTTTTGGTAGAATTCTCGTAAAACGTGATGTCCAGTCGAACCCTAATTCTGTTTCCGTATTTTAATATTCTAGATTGAATTTTAGGATTTCTATTAGGTTTATTCTGATGTCGATTATTTATTGCTTGTTTAGTTGCGCCGAGACCGAGGGCTAGTGGACCAGACCCGTCGGACCTGTCTCGTGGAGCGCATTAGGTGAGTTACTATACTATATATATATACTTAGGATGCATGATTTAGAAATGCATGTTTTATGTTGATTAAATATGCATGAATAATTTGATTATTTCTTAAGTTTATATTAAGTATATTTTTAGTTTATTTTTGGTATATATTAAATTATATACATGTTTTGTAAATAAAATATACTTAAAATGTTTTTAAATATATTTCCAGCTTAATTTATAATGTGATTGAATGCATTTGACGTATATATACTCGAAATATACCTGGTTTACTTTTGGTATATTTCTGGTATATATATGGATTATATTGTTATTTCATTTACATTCATGCATCATTTATTTTTGTGAATGAATGTTTTATATTATTTATTAATGAAGGATATCAATAGAACGTGCTACCTAGTGGGCAGCACTAGGACCGAGTACGTACCGGTACGCCTATAGTATTTAGGCTATAATACTAACTTATTTGTGGATATTGATTTGATTATGATTATCGAGATGTGAGATGTGGTTTGGGTATGATTGTTGAAGCTCGGTTGACCAAGTGTCTCGGGGCCAATCACACTGGCAGTCAGACTGCTGGAGCTCGGTTGACTTAGTGTCTCGGGGCCAGTCTACTGTCCAAATGGATTAAGTGGATATATTTGGAATAAGTGAGCCTGTATGGCCAGAGTGTTGTTTAACACTATTTCTGAGGTTGCGATATTCTAGGGTTCTATGTGATCCTTCATAAAAGATGATTTTTTAATGAAAATATATATAAAATGATTTCATTGCATCTGTGTGCAATTGTCTGTATATATACATATTATATATACTGTTGACTGTATGCATTATCACTTAGTGTGTATGTATATATATTATAGTAATTCACTCAGTGAGGTCTGACTCCCCTCCGTTGACTATTTTTCAGGAGAGTCAACATCCTCAGACCTCAGTAGCAGGTCGATACGCCGGATTTCTTCCGCCCCGGCTTCTTTATGTAAATTGTCTACTTGAGTCTTATTTATTTTATCTAGACACTGCAGTAGTTGTGAATTAAAGTATTGGATTTTATGTATTTTATTTTAAAGAGATGTATTATATTGAAACTGAATTTATATTAAAGGGATTTTATATATGTGATGAGATTTTGATTTAAATCCAGTTGATGTGGATAATATTATGATATTATGACTTTTTTTATTTTCGCTGCATATTATATTGTTACTGTTATTATGGCATGATTTATTTTATTTTTAGGCTTGCTACGGGTTCCGGATTTGAAAGAATTCCCGTTCCCTAGCGCCGGTCATGGCCCCTGTTTTGGGTCGTGACAAGAAGGGCTTTCATTTTTTTTGGGTTGGCTTCAATACCTCTGTGAGATATCATGAATCCTAGGAATTTGCTAGCTTTGACTCCCAAGATGCATTTTTCTGGATTTAGCTTGATCCCAGACTCGCTCAGCAATTGGAGGACTTGATCCAGATTCGCTGGGTGTTATTTTGCATGCTTGCTCTTAATAATAATGTCATTTACATATACTTTCACATTTTTCCCAATCTAGTCCTAAAGTACATAGTTCATCATTCTTTGATATGTTGCTTTGGCATTCTTTAGTTCGAAGGGCATCACCTTGTAGCAGTAAAGACCTTCGTGGGTGATGAAGGACGTTTTCTCTTGATCTTCCTTCTTCATTGGTATCTAGTGATATCCTTGCACCGCATTAACAAAACTATATAGTCTGTGGCCGGCATTGAAGTCTACTAGATGGTCAATTATAGGTAGTGGGTAGTTGTCCTTAGGACATGCCTGATTAAGGTCAGTATAGTCCACACACATCCTATACTTTTTGTTCGATTTCTTGACGAGTACCACATTGGCCACCCATTATAGATGAGTAACTTCTGTGGTAAACCCAGCTTCTAACAATTTCTTCGTTTCCTCAGCGATTATCTTTTGCCTCTCCTATGCAAAGGTTCTTTTCTTCTATATTACTGGCTTTATCCCTAGTATGATGTTCAAACTATAACAAGCAACCTAGGGATCTACCTTAGTTATTTTAGAGGCCCGAGAAGTGAAGTCTTCCGAGTGTTTAGTGAGGACTTCCCTTATTCCTTACTTGATGTCACAGTCGAGCTCTTTATCAATTTTCACCACTTTCCTATTAGCAATTTGCAACATTTCAATGTCATTGACCGGTTGTGGTCCAACACCTTATTTTTCTATTTCCCATGCTTCTAAGGGAAGGCCTCTGTCTGAGGCTTTATGGCTATCTGGTAATACTGTCTGGCCATATACTGATCTTCATGGATAGTGAGAGTTCCACCCGCGATTGGAATTTTAATAGTTAGGTGTCGGATACTAGTGACTACATCTGCTTCATAGAGCATAAGTCATCCTATGATTCCATTGTATGCCAATGGGAGATCCACCACATTGAACAGGGTTTTAATAACTTTTGTTTCTTCATCCTCTCGATTTCCAAATTATAGATTTAACTCCACAACTCCTATTGGCTGTATAGTTCCTCCACAAAAGCTTGTAATGGGATTCTAGAAGGCTTTTAAGTTAGTGACGGAGCCTCCTATTGCTTTATAAGCGTTCCAAGACAATGCATTGATGGAGCTTTCACTATCAACCAATAACCTCTTTACCAAATAATTATTTATGTATGCATTTATCATCAGGTGTCACAGTGGGAATGACGAACATGTAAACCATCTTCTAAATTAAATACGATCTCTCTTTTTTTAAAGGTCGACCCTTCTCCATGACTCCATTTAGGTTTCTGCTCAGTGTTTTCCCCACCAATAATCATGTTAATAACACCAACTAGCTCATTTTGAGCTTTCTTTGCTTCTAGCCTATCTTGCGCATGAGCTTCTAGGTTCCTACTCCCTCTGGATGTGTCTGTGAAATTATTGAGTTTATAATTCTGCACCAGCCTTTCTATGGCATTCTTCAGTTCTCTGCAAGCCTCAGTGTTGTGCCCATATTCTTGATGATATTGGTGATAATGTCCCCTATCTTGCGTGGTTCTCTAACTTGAGCTTATTTTTCTAGCTGGGGTAATTCCTATACCATTCTATTTGACCCACATGAGAATTCTAGATTGAGAGGTATTTAGAGGTGTGTACATGTCTGCTTCCTTGTCAAATCTTTCTACCAAGTTTCTAAAATTTATTTTTAGGAAGCTTGCTTATCTGGATCTTGATCTTTCATCTTTAGTTGGTGGTTTTTCCTCTTCCCTTCGCATCCTTCTATCATCATCCATCTTTATCATTTTGACCGCTATAGCCATTACCTCCACAAAAGTGCTAGGTTCATTTGTCATTATCTTATCTTTAAGCTTTCTGAGTCTAATGCCATTTTTTAAAGCTTATATAACAACTTCATCCATAAGGTTTTCGATCTGCATGGCTAACTTGTTGAACTGATCAAGATAGCTTCGTAGTGACTCATCGATCTCTTATCAGCACATTCGAAGATTATTGATGTTTTTAGCAGGGGGAATGTTGGTGATGAACTTGGTACGAAACTTTTCTACCAGATCCTTCAAAGAGGTGACGGAGTTCTCCAGGAGTTGATGAAACCACTTTTGATCATTCTTTGTAAGTGTGCTTGGGAAGACTCTACACATGATTCCATTGTTAATGTTCTAGAGCAACATTGTTGTTCTAAACATGGATATGTGGTTGAGGAGATCTCCGGTCCTGTCATACTGATCTAATGGTGGGATTCTAAACTTGGTAGGGATCTCTGTCCGGATTATCCTTCTTATGAATGGCATTTTGCTTCCATGATACATTCATCTTCCTTCCTTGGTTTCATATAGGCATTGTGTATAACTTCTTCTACCTTTTGAGTTAACTTTGAGTCATCGAGAGTTGGAATTGTTAAACTATATTCCCCTTCCAGTACTTTATTCTTCCCCTTATTCACCTCAGGTATCTCCGGAGGTGTTATGTTATTATCCATATGAGCTAGCCCAGGGTTGTCACTTTGAATTAAGGTGTTCAACTGTTGTTGTATTAAAGCTATCTAGGTTTGGATATTTTGTATCATTGCTTCCTTACTGGTTTAGGTGAGGTTGAGTTTTTCGATTACAGTGTTCAGGTTTGACATTGTTACAGCTGGTGTATCTATTAGGCTTGAAAAAGGTATAGAAGGTATTGGACAGTGGTAGTGTTGCAATGGAGCATAATATAGGAAGTCAATGCCCAAAGTCGGCCAGCCCTGGGTATTTCCAAGAGGTAAGTATGTATTTTAGGATGAAGGTTTGGCAAACTGAAAGGTTGCTGGAAGTACTGCTGTTGGGAGAGGTGTTGACAGATTAATTGGAGGAATAGGTGTCGAGAGGTTAATGTGAGTTTCAGGAGTCGAGATTAGTGGTGGGCTAGAAGTCATGGTGTTGATGTCTTAACTTAGCAGATATACGAATGGCTTTTTCCCAAGAGTTCCCATAGACGGTGCCGCTTGATAACTTATTTCTGGAACTCTTGAGCTTAGAATCCTACAAATAACTAACAAAAGGCAAGACGAGAGGTGGGGAGGATCCCTATAAACACTCAAATGTTATAGACAGTGGGGTTTAATGCTCGTCCAAGATTTTAGCAACTGCAACACTGTTTAGGCTCAGGGCCTTAGAGAACACACTAACCACTGTCACAAAGACATGGTGTGAAGATGAGGAGTCGCCACCTAGGGTAATAACTGGGGCAAATCAAAAAGGTGGTACTCGATTCCCTAAAAGAAAGCTAGCACCACAACCAGGAGATTCTGGATACGGAATACTAACTTCTCTTAGTCTCGTGTTCATTTAGAATAATTTTATAAATGATTATTTCATCATCTACTTACATGCAATTTTATTAAACCCTATTTGACATCCATTTAACCTTAGACATCTAGTCAATAAAATTACATATAAAAAATGCACTCAAGATCACGTTGTCCCTAAATCTAAACTATGTTAATTTTATTAAAAAGTTAGCTAGATTTACATTTTATTTACAAGTGAGAAAGAGACTAAAAGTGGGCCTACATTTTTAATTAGTGAGCTTAGATCTATTTATTTTAGTTTATCTAAAGAATAGGCTTAAGTCTTGTCATGACCCAAAACAGGGGCTATGACTGGCGCTAGGGAACAGGAATTCTTTCGAATCTGAAACCCGTAGCAAGCCTTAAAAATAAAATAAAATAAAATAAAAACATGCAATAATAATAACATAAATAAAATGAACTCGCAGCGGAAATAAATCTCATGAATAAAATAAAATAATAATCCGCCACTAGATTTAAATAAACAAACTGATCTCATATATAAATAATCTTTTAATACAAATCTCAGTTTAAATCTTTAAAATACATATCTCATACAACATAGTACATAAATCCTACAACTGACTATAACTATTACAGTGTCTAGATTATAAAATAACATCAAGTAAGCAGATTACATAGTAAAGCCGAGGCAGAAGAAATCCGGCGTATGGGTCTGCTACTGAGGTCTAAAGACGTAGACTCTCTTGAAAAATAGTCAACTGAGGAGAGTCAGACCTTACTGAGTGAATTGTTATAATATATATACATGCATAGCTAAATGACAATTGCACACATTTAATAATAATATATATACAGACAAAATCACACAGATGCAGCAAAATCATTTTATATAAATACTGAAAATAATATCCGATTATGAAGGATCAAATAGAACCTTAGAAAAATCGCAACCTCAAACAGTGTTAGATAACACTCTAGCCATACAGGCTCACTTATTCTAAATAAATTCACTTGTTCCATTCTGATAGTAGACTGGCCCCGAGACACTAAGTCAACCGAGCTCCAACAGTCTGATTGTCAGTGTGATTGGCCCCGAGACACTTGGTCAACCGAGCTCCAACAATCACACTCTCAAATCATATCTCACATCAACAAATAAATCCGATCAATATCCACAAATAGGTTAGTAATATGACCTAAATTCTATCGTCGTACCAGTACGTACTCGGTTCTAGTGCTGCCCACTAGGTAGCACGTTCTACTGATATCCTTCATTTAAAAATAAATCCATACATTCATGAAATAAATGATGTATGACTTTAATTAAAATGGCAACATAAACTATATATATACTAGAAATATACCAAAAATAAATGAGGTATATTTCGAATATATATATGTCAAATAAATTTAATTTAATTATAAAATAAACTATAAATAAACTATAAATATACTCAAAAATATTTTAAGTTTAAATTCATAATTAAACATGCATATAATTTAAAATATACCATGGATATACCAAAATATACCAAAAATAAACCTAAGCAATAATTAAACCATTTATGCATAATTTATAAAATAAATCATATATTTCTAAAACATGCAATCCTAATACAAATATATATAGAATAACAACTCATTGTTATTGCGCTCCTCGAGACGGGTTCGACAGGCCTGGTACACTAGGCCTCGGTCTCGGCACAACTAAGCAAACAAACGACAATATGACATTAGAATAAATCTATCGGAATTCTAAAGACTCGATCTAGAATCTTAGACATATAATTAGAATAGGAATTCGACCAGACATCACGTTTTATGAGAATTCTACAAAAAATTCATCATAATCTCCCATGTAAAACGAACATCTCTCTACTCAATGAGTAGAGTCTGTCCTGCAAAGAAACACACTTCAAGAATAAACACAGTTCACAATCCCTTGGTCGGACTCCAAACTACAATTTCACCGACCGAGATCCACATTTCACGAAATAATACAAAACACATGAAAAATTCCAGAAAATACCAAAAATACCCTTTATACTCAAAATTTAGCAAACTAGGTATTTAAAACACTGAAAATAATCGTTTATCCGATAATTACAATAAAACCCTAATTTTGATTAAATATTATTAAAAATCAATAATTCTTAATCAATTCATAAATATTGACCAAAATACATTCTATAAATCCAAATTACATAATTAACCCTAAAACATACTAAAAATCAATAAAAACTCATTTATTTAGAAAAAACGTATATTATATATAATTTGAAAATAATTTACGAAAAATAGTTTTAATTAGTTAAAAATACTAAATTATTTTTATAAATCATTTTTATACCTCAAATAACTAGTAAAACCAATTTAATTATATTTTTAGCCAATTTAGTGCCAAATTACCAAAATACCCCTAGTTATGTAAATTCACTATAATTAATAAAAAATTCACAAAAAATAATATAATTACTCAAAATTTAATTTCTCAACATATAATTCAATAATATCAATAAATATACCCAATTAACCAATTAATTTCAATAAAACACATAATTAACCTAATTTTTCAAAAATTACATAAACTAAATAAATTCACAATAATTATATAAAAATAAAAAAAATTACAAATAAATTCTAAAATGCATTTTAACATCTATAGACACCATAAATCACAATTTCATAATTTAATTAATTAATTTACAAAAATTAGAAAATATTAATATAATAATCAAAAATTCACAAAAATCAAAATAATTGCCAAAAATTCTAGAAAAATTCAAAAAGGTAGATTGAGCTATGAGGATCAATGTTTGTGAAGGAAGATTGCATGAATCATTCAAATCAAAGCTCAAAAAATTCAAAAATCTTAGTAGGCTGAAAATGAAAATTCGTAACCTAGGGAAATCTAGACCATTTCAAGTGAAACAAAGCTTGGAAATGTACTCACCCGAGCTCAAGGAAGAGATAGAGACTGGTGGGGCTCGAAACGGTGGCCGAAAAGTCGATGAACGGTGTTGGGATCGATTTTCGGCTTCTCACTGAAAATCCAGCCAACCCACATCAGAGAAAAAGGTGGCAGGCTGGAAATGGTGGTGGCACACCAGAGGGCACACCGATGGGAAGAGAAAGAAGTTGCAGCGGCTAGATGGGAAGGAAAACAATCGGGAGGAGGAAGAAGAGGGTAATGGCAATTCTGTAATTTTTATAAACTTTATTTTTGATATGAATATTATATGTATATATGTATATATATATATCTAACGTTATATTATATTAATATTTAATATAATATACACAGTAAATATGCACCGTACAATTATTTTAATAATATATATACACACATATATATATATACACACTTAATTAATTAATATTAAAACTATATAATTTAATTTAATTTAGTTAAATAAACCCTAATTTTAATTTAAATGCATGTACGTATATATATTTTATTTGACACTCTAAAATCATGTATGAACTCATGCAAATTCACTAAACCGCTTAAAATAATTAATATTTCATTATTTACGTTTTAATTTTCCCGAAAACAAAATTCCCGAAAAAATTTTTCGTAAGGACTTAAAAATAATAAAAATAATTAAAAATGACTTAAACTCATTAAATAATCACAAATATATATAAAAATTATTAACACTGCATATCCCGATACAGTTTAAAATTATTTAAAAACCCGGGATATTACAAGTCTATTCAATTTTAAAGAAAAGTTAAATTAGTGGGCCTAAGTCTAGTTTGGTTTTATTTTAAGTGAAATGTGAGCATAGGTCTATTTATTTTAAAAGAAATGAATTTAAGTGGGCTGAGCTAAGTCTAAACAAATTTTAATTAACTAAGTGGGCCTAAAATCTAATTAATCTAATGGGCCTAAATGAATTTTAATTATTTAAAATCCAAAATCATTTTTAAGCCTATTTATTAAATGTGTTAGACCTAAGAGTGGGCTTGAGGCCCAAAAACATAAAAATAAGCCCAAAATAAATAAAACACAAAAATTGGATAAAACAAACATTATAGTGATTTTCTAGAAACCCTAAATTAATTACATGCAAACCTTAAATTAAGCTACTGCCACCATTAATTTTAATTAATTTTATCCAATTGAACCTAATTACTAATTGATTTTAAATGTAGAAAATTAAATCGTTTACTATTCCCACTACTAGGGCTATTTCAAACTACGTATAAAATTAAAATTAAACAATTATACACCCATGAATTGAAATAACCACACAGAATAGCAAAGTGAAAAATAAAGATAAACCCTAAATTCTAATGGAAAATAACACAGGCTCTTCCATGACATTCCATGGACTTTCTGTTCAGTTTAAACGCAAGCAACATCCTCCTCAATCCACATTCGCACATCAAAATGAAAACACAAAAATAATCATATTAGTAAAGAAATTGAATAATAAAAACAATAACGAAATATAATAAAAATCACAAAAGAAAAGAATAAAAAAGAATAAGAAAAACTAATGATTTTAGATGTTGTGCAAATGCCCTTAAGATAGCCCCTCAGATTGGATTATCACCATTAAAATTGACTTAGTATTGATTTGATTCTAGACTGGGATTTGATTGCGTAACCCTCTTCTCTCTTTCACAGTCTCTTTTTTTCTTCTCTCATTTTTTTAGTTTGTGTGTGTGAGTCTCTCTGTGTCTATGTAAAACTCTCCGTCTTTTCGTGTCTCTCCCAAAAAATTCTCCACATGCACGCATGCAAACTCTGCTTTTAAATGCAGAGTCTACCTGCGTACTGACTTCCTTCTTTGGAGGAACAGATTTATTTCCTCAAAACAGAGTGATAAGATAAGGATTTGATTTTTGAAAGTTTTGTGTTTTGAATGTGTCAAAATCTTTTCTGGATAAAAATAATAATAAAATTCAATTTTTAACCAATCAAAACATTGAAAAATAGACAAAAAATGAAAAAAATATGCGAAAAATTTTAAAAAATAGGACTTTTACGAGTTAGAATTGTGCAATACCGATTGGCATTTAATGCCAACCCTTTTTTTTACTTTTAATTACCAAAAGACCTTTGAAAAATTGGCTTCCTTGTAATCAAATCCTAAAAAGCGTTGCAATTTAGTCCCTAAAATCCAGAAAATCGACAACCAAGTTCAATTTTTGAATAAATTTCATCATAGGGGCTTACATCACAATTATGTACAATTGCATCCCGAAATTGGGTGCTTACAGCTGCCCTTCTTTATCGCTGTTTGCTTGAAAAATTACGGCAAAGCAATAGAAGCACACAATTTTGAAAAAAATAAATTAGGACACTTGATTGTATCCTAAATGATAGATTAATGCTCAAATTGCTAAGTAAATATTTGACAAGTCTCACTATATTTCCTACTGAACGTCTAGTGGACTTTGTGCAAATGAGTTTTTGCTATATTCCCTATGGGACGTTTAGCGATGATAAATTGAAAACTTGCTATAGTTCTTGTGGAATGTCTAGCAATGATGAATTTCGTTATATTCCCTGTGGGATGTCTAGTAATGATAAATTGAAAACTTGCTATAGTTCATGTGGAATGTCTAACAATGATAAATTTTTTTATATTTCCTGTGGGATGTCTAACGATGCACATTATATTCCCTGTGGGATGTCTAGTGATGACAAATTAAAAACTTGCTATAGTTCCTGTGGAACATCTAACATTGATAAATTTCATTATATTCCCTATGGGATGTCTAACGATGCACACTATATTCCCTGTGGGACGTCTAGTGATGATAAATTAAAAATTTGCTATAGTTCATGAGGAACGTCTAGCAATGATAAATTTCGTTATATTCCCTGTGGGATATTTAACGATGCACACTATATTCCCTGTGGGACGTCTAGTGAAGTTGAATTAAAAATTTGCTATAGTTCCTGTGGAATGTCTAGCACTAATGAATTTTATTATATTCCCTATGGGATGTCTAATGATGAACACTATATTCCCTATGGGATGTCTAATGATGATAAAGTAAAAACTTGCTATAGTTCCTTTGGAACATTTAGCACTAATGAATTTTGTTATATTCCCTGTGGGACGTCTAACGATGCGCACAATATTCCCTATGGGACATCTAGTGATATACATTATATTCCATGTGGGACGTCTAGTGAAGTTGAATTAAAAATTTGCTATAGTTCTTGTGGAACGTCTAGCACTGATGAATTTGAAAGTTTACGTCATAACTGCTATGCAATACATAACATAATGAAGGTTATGACTACTGTGCAACTCATAATATAATCATTTGAAATTCATATCATAGCTACTGTGCAGCATATGAATCCTTTGATTGAAATGATGGATGTAAAATGCAAAAAAATGAATTTTATAATCTTATTCTCTATTCTGTACTTGACAAAAAATTCAGAATCACAAATTGATTATGAAGTTTTAATAATTCAATGAATTATTAATTTGATGAATGTCATGATTTAATTAGGAACATGTTCTTAATCCAAATGCAATTATGGACCAAATTGCAAGAAAGAAAAGATGGATAAAAATGTAAGTAAATTGGAAGGATTAAAATGGATATTTTCCATTTTATATATCCTTTCTCTTTTGTCGATCACTTCCCTTCTCTTTCTATTCTTTTCTTCTTTTTTCCTTCCAATTGATTTTGATTTTTCTTTTCTTGATTTCTTGACCATTTGTCATCCGATTTGTAATCCATCTGATCCTATGGCCTCCTCATCACACGGATAACATGAAGGAGTTAAGACTTCAGAATGTTAGAGGATTCTGCCTCCTTGTTTTTCTCAGAATCATCATGGACTTTGAGAAGACTCAACTATCTTTCCTTTGACCCATTTACATGCCCACAAGTGCAGAGATGTGGGTAATGAGTTAACTTTTCTTGCTTCTGTTTATTTCTGCAAAAATATCACCTGTATAATTAGTAATCAAAGTTAGTTTCAGAGTAGAGATTGACATGTATATTAGTTAAAAATTAACATGAAAATGCATGATAAAATTGAAATTAAACTCTAAAAATATAAAATTTAGCCTCTAGGTTGTCCGAATGACTAATCAGATGTCTAGAATTCCAATCGTAATTCCAGATTTTGATCGGATAGGCTAATGTCGATCGACAATCTGTAGATTGTCGGTTGGCAATCTACATTACCAATCAACTCTAAATTTTTTTTAAGGGTCAATTAATTAATTAATTAACTAATCAAATCCTCCAATTTAAATTCTTTGATTAATTAATAATCTTTCAATTAATTAATTATTATTTTGAAATTGAAATAGCGTCTGATGAAGTTCACGGGCTGTTTCAACCTAGCTCGGGAATTATTTCTGTAATATCCCGTGTTTTTTTAAAATATTTTTTTCACTGTACCGGGATATACAGTGTCAATAATTTTTATGCATTATACGATATTTTTATGAGTTAATATGTATTTTAAACCTATTTTAATTACTGTCTATTATTTTCAGTATTTTACGTAAAATTTTCCCGGGACTTTCATTTTCGGGGAAATTTCCACGTAAACAATGTATTATTAATTATTTTAAATGTATTTACGGGTTTGCATGAACTCATACATATTTTTAAATTATTAAATAAAGCCTGTGTGTGTATATTTATTTAATTAGGGTTTATTATTACCCTAATATTTTATTATTTATTTATTATTATTTGATTATTTTATTTATTATTAAATTATTAAAATTTATTATTTATTATTATTTAATTATTTTAATTTATTTTATTTTTTTTTTCTTTTTCTTTTTTTTTCTTTTTCTTTTTCTTTCTTTTTCTTTTTCTTTCTCTTTCCTTTTCTTTCTTTTTCTTTTTCTTCTTCTTCTTCTTCTTCTTCCCGTGGGTGCCGCCGGACCACTACATTTTGCCACCGTCGTTTCTCCCTCCTCCGGCCACCGTTTTCGACACCGCCGGTCTCTATCTTCTCCTTGAGCTCCGGTGAGTGTTATTCTAGCTTTGGTTTGAGCTAAAACGGTCTAGAATTGCTTAGGTTTTGAGTTGAATATTTCGGCCACTTTTGGTTTTTGATTTTTTTGAGCTTCGATTTGGATGATTCATGGAAACTTCCTTCACAAATGTTGTTCCTGGTAGCTTAATCTTCATGTATGAATTTTTACAGAATTTTTGGAGATTGTTTGGATTTTTGGGTATTTTTGAATATTTTAATATTATTTTCGAATTTTCGGAAATTAATTATTTAAATTATGAAATTGGAGTTTATGGTTGAATTAGGTGTTGAAATGAATTATAGGAATTTATTTGGAATTTTTATGAATTTCTAAGTATTTATTTTTAATTATTGAAGTTTATGTGATTTTGTAAAATTAAGTTAATTGTGTTTTTATTTGAATTTAATTGGCTAATTGAGTTTAATTATTGATATTATTGATAAATATGTTGAGAAAATTAATTTTGGATAATTGTATGATTTTTGGTGAATTTTTGAAGTAATTTAGGTATATATATATATATAGGGGTATTTTGGTAATTTTACCCTAAATTGTCTAAAAATGTAATTTAATTGGTTTTAATATTTATTTAAGGTATAAAAATGATTTCTACAAAATATCTAGTATTTTTAACTAATTAAAACTATTTTTCGGGAATTATTTTCAATTATATATATAATATACGGTTTTTCTAATAAAATGAGTTTTAATCGATTTTTACAGTGTTTCAAGATTTATTATGTAATTTCTACCTATGAAATGTATTTTTATGATTTAAGAATATTTTTGGTATATTTGAATATATTCTGTGTTTGTGGACCCCGGTCGACAGATTGTAGTCTGGAGTCCGACCGAGGGGTTGTGATTGATTGTGGTGTTTATTTTTGAAGTGTATTTTCTTTGCAGGGTCGGCTCTACTCTTTTGAGTAGAGAGATGTCCGTTTTACAGGGGAGGTTCTGCCGAATTTTCGGTAGAATTCTCGTAAAACGTGATATCCAGTCGAACCCTAATTTTCGATTCTGTATTTTAATACTCTAGATTGAATTCTAGGATTTCTGTTAGGGTTATTCTGATGTCGATTAATTATTTCTTGTTTAGTTGCGCCGAGACCGAGGGTTAGTGGACCAGGCCCGTCGGACCTGTCTCGTGGAGCGCATTAGGTGAGTTATATTATATATATATGCTTAGGATGCATGATTTAGAAAATGCATGTTTTATTTTGACTGAATATGCATAAATACTATGATTTATATTCAAGTATATTTTTGGTATATAATAAATTATATACATGTTTTATTAATAAAATATATTTAAAATGTTTTTAAATATATTTTTAGTTTAATTCATGATTTGATTGAATTTATTTGACGTATATATACTCAAAATATACCTGGTTTATGTTTGGTATATTTTCGGTATATATATGGTTTATATTGTTGATTTATTTAAATTCATGCATCATGTATTTGTGAATGAATGTTTTATTATTTATCACTGAAGGATATCAATAGAACGTGCTACCTAGTGGGCAGCACTAGGACCGAGTACGTACCGGTACGCCTATAGCTTTAGGCTATATTACTAACTTATTTGTGGATATTGAATTGATATGATTATTTGATATGTGAGATGTGGTTTGTGGGTGTGATTGCTGGAGCTCGGTTGACCAAGTGTCTCGGGGCCAATCACACTGGCAGTCAGACTGCTGGTGCTCGGTTGACTTAGTGTCTCGGGGCCAGTCTACTGTCCATATGGATTAAGTGGATATATTTGGAATCAGTGAGCCTGTATGGCCAGAGTGTTGTTTAACACTATTATTCTGAGGTTGCGATATTCTAGGGTTCTATGTGATCCTTCATAAAAGTTGATTTTCAGACAAAATATATAAAATGATTTTTCTGCATCTGTATGAACTTGCCTGTATATATACATATTACTCATATACTGTTGACTGTATGCATTATCACTTAGAGTGTATGTATATATATTATAGTAATTCACTCAGTGAGGTCTGACTCCCCTCCGTTGACTATTTTTCAGGAGAGTCAACTTCCTCAGACCTCAGTAGTAGGTCAATACGCCGGATTTCTTCCGCCCCGGCTTCTTTATGTAAATTGTCTACTTGAGTCTTATTTATTTTATCTAGACACTGCAGTAGTTGTAAATTAAAGTATTGGATTTTATGTATTTGTTTTAAAGAGATGTATTATAGTAAAACTGGATTTGTATAAAGATTATACATTTATGAGATTATATATGTGATGTGATGAGTTTTGAATTGAATCCAGTTGATATGGATGATATTGTAATATTTATGATTTTATTTTCCGCTGCATATTATATTTTTATGGTTATTATTGCATTTTTATTTTATTTTTAGGCTTGCTACGGGTTCCGGATTCGAAAGAATTCCCGTTCCCTAGCGCCGGTCATGGCCCCTGTTTTGGGTCGTGACAATTTCATGGATTGCCGGAGTAGGTGACATATCTGATTTGGGCCTCCGAATTCAGGCATTTCATTGCTGCACTTTCGACTGTTCGAGGCTGGTCTGACTGTTACTCTTTGTTCGCTTTGATCGTATGATGGATGGATACTACCCATACTTTTCATACTCATGTGGGTGAGCTGACCATTTCACCTATGAGTTTTTCTACTATCACTGGGATTGCCTTTGGAGGATCCCCAGTTCCATTTGACGTCAGCTATTGTAGTCTTCCAGAGCATGCACGGAGTCAGTACATGTGAGATTTGATTGGGTTCGCTCCAGGGTGGAAGAATCGAAAGAATGTTCTTCTTTCATTCTTAGTTGAGGGATTTAGATGCCTTCCTATTTTTACTCCTCGTCAGACTATCCATAAGGCAAGGTGTTTCCTTTTGATATTATTAAGCATGACCCTCTTTTGTGAGACCAGTCATGAGGTCAGTATTACTCTGTTGGGTCCTCTTCGTGACTTGGATCGAGTTGCCACACTAGATTGGGGATCTGCTGCACTTGCTTATATTTATTATAGACTGGACACTGTCTGTAGAGTTGCTATCACGATGTGTGGCTTTTGGCACGTCTTGCATGTATGTTCTCCTTCCTTTGAAATATATAGTCTTGCTTTTCTTTGCTTTTTTTTGATATGTTCTCTTTCTTCTAGATCTGGAGCATAGAGGTTGGGCTTATTCGAGGCTTTGACGCTATCGGTTCTGATAGGACCTTTCCTCTGATGATAAGATGGGGTTCTTTCTGCCTTGCTAGGAACAGGAATACTTTGCAAACGTATCGTGATCAGCTGAACACTGTCGAGTGGCACCTGGTAAGAAAAAATAAAATAAAATCATTAGTATGTTACAGTTTAATAGAGGTTAGACTTAATTTATATAAATTGTAGATAAACTCTGATTGGTTGGAGGGTGCTAAGGACATCCAGCGATATGATTTCATGGCAGCTACAGTTGCAATGTAGTCCCTAAAGTCCAAAAAAATTACCAAAAGACCCCTAAAAAATTGACTTCCTTATAATCAAAACCTAAAAAGTGTTGCAATTTAGTCCCTAAAGTCTAGAAAATTGACAACTAAGTTCAATTTTTGAATAAATTTTATCATAGGGGCTTACGTCGCAATTGTGCATAATTGCATCCCAAAATTGGGTGCTTATAGATGCCTAAGTCAGAAAATAAAGAGAGAATTTAGAGAGAAAGTAAGGGACAATTAGAATATGAGAAAATATGATGATTGAAAATGAGGGATATGGGGTCCTATTTGGAGTGATACTTAGACCTGAAAAGAGTAGGATTCCTCTTGAGATAGGAATCCTAAACCAAATAGGAGATTATTCCTTCTTCGTCTAGGAATCTTCTTGAGGTAGAGTCCTTTCTTGAAATGGATTCGGCTGTCTTCCCTTTTTTAGTAACCCTAGTCAGGAAATAAAGCTCTTTAATTAAATAGGAATATATATGTGCGGTATCATTAAGTAAGTTAATAAAAGAAATGTATGTAGTGTGAAAATCTCCTTTAAAAATATATTTTATAAAAATATAAATTTATAATTTGTAATTTAAAATATTTGATTTATTGAAATCCTCTTTTATCGAACTAAAGTATTTAAAATCATAAAATACTATATAAATATAATAAGCTTTCTTAAATCATTTTTATAAGAAAACTAGATAGAACCCTAGTCCATAATTTTAATAGTCTTTCGGCTCTTTTAAAATCCAAAAATTGCTGGTTCCCGAGAGTAAAGCATCCACCGAGCTACTAGCCACAATCAAATAACTTAAATCAATATTTACTAGCGGTTCCCAAGAACAAAACATCATCGAGCTACCAACCCCAATAACTTATAAATCACACTCGAGAGTAAAGTATCACCGAGTCTTATATATAATCTCATAAAATCATGCACAAGAACAAAACATCACCGAGCCATATAACCACCAACACTCACACTCAATCCTACTGGTGTGTATATGGTCCTGATAAAATCCATTAGGTAACCTGTTCTACTGTAGTTCATTTTAAAATAAATAAAAGTAAATAAAATAAAATAACAATTAGCTAATCATATGAAAATGTAATATAAACATACTTATATAACCATAGCAAATAATAAGAGAATTTAATCCAAGTGTATTTTGTAATAATATAATTCTTTTAATAGATTCTCCCATTTTATCACAATCAATGAATTTATATTTTTACTATAAAATATCCTACACACAGTTCATTTATTAACTTATAGTTTTAAATGTGCTCCTTTGCGCAGTCATACTCGACCCTGACCTGTTGACTCGACTAGAAGCATGGCTAAAGAAAAGAAATAAATAAAAATTGTATTAAAAATGGAAATCCTATAAATTATAGATTTCGAATGAGAGACTCGATTAAGAATATGACTCTACTAAATTTGACCCGAGATCGCATTTTATGAGAAATTTACCGAAAATTCGACAGAGTTTCCTCGGTAAAACGGACATCTCTCTACAAAAGTAGAGTTAATCCTCCACAGAAAAACACTTCAAATACCAACAACAACTCCAAATCTCGGGTTGGGCTCCCGAACTGCACTTTATGCCCAACCAAGAACCAATTTCACAAATCACAATTTAATTTCCTTTTAAATACCAAAATTAGTTTATTTACACAATAAAAGCATAAAAGACATTTATTTACAAAATAAATAATAAAATCCACATTAATAATCAAATTATATTATAAAAGTCATTATTCTAATTTTTAAAATTAAATAGCATTTAATTACTGATAATCGTTTAAATTATTCAATTATATAATTAAGCAACCAAAAAACTCATTTAAATCTTAAAAATCATAAATATAATTTTTTTTATTCGGATATTATTTCGATAATTACTAATAATTAGCTTGAAATAGGAATTAATTCATAAAAATTATTTTAATATTATTTATTGCTCAAAAATTATCCAAAACATAATAATTCACAATAATTTAAATGAAAATATAAAATTTACTAATTTATACTAATTTTTTCAAAAATTCATTTTCGACATAAACATTTAAAAATTTATAATAAAAATTCGGTACATATTTTAATAAACTACAATTTTAATAAACTTCCTTAACAAAACTTGCTTAAAATAATTAGTAAAATTTATTAAAAATATAAAAAAAATTTCGGCTCGGGAATAGTGTCATGAACAGTAACCCCGAGACCTTGGGAATTTGAAAATTCATAAAAAAATTATTTTTAGAAACCTTACAACATCCACAATATTTTGCTCTAAAGAACTAATATCAAATAAAATCAAATTGACATTCAGTTTCAGAATTTAACAAAAATACCCAAAATTAAATTTTGAGAAATTGATGTTGTTACTAGTTAAATTTCTTGAAATTGATAAAAATTTATCGAAAGCCGAGTCAAGAGCTTCAATTTAAGCCCAAGCTTGGTTGGATTACTTGTCTGAATCGCATCGGCCTCCCTTTCTCATTCCAGTGACTATGCGATCATGCAAGGAAAAAGACGACTGACAGCTGTTGTTGGTGGAGTGACAAATGACCGAGCGACGACTTAAAGAAGGCGGTTCGGCATGTTGCTAGTGGCGGGGTGGCGTGCGGTGCCTGCTGACAAAACCGGGAAGAAGAAGAAAAAAAAAGGGGAGGGAGGGAAAAGAAAAAGGAAAGAAGAAAAAAAGAAAAAGAAAGGAAAGAAAAAAGAAGGGGAGGGAAAGAAAAGTGGGGAAAGAAATAAAATAAAATACATCCAAAATTTATTTATTTAATTTATTAATATTTAAATAACTATAATTTTAATTTACTCATTAAAATTCATAATTTTACTTAATAATAATAATAATAATAATAATAATAATAATAATAATAATAATAATATTATGAGAAACTCATTTAATTTTTACAATAATTAAATATTATAATTTAATAAAATAAAATAAAAATTATTATTAACACTGTAAATTTCATAATTTAATTTATAAAAATTGAGATTATTACATTAACAATAATATTATAATTATAATCATCATTTTTTTTGTCTTTTAGTTTTAACATTGTTAGGGTTATTTTAATTGAGTGTATTATTATTATATTAAAAATAATATCATAAGTATATTAATATTATGATTTTTTTTGTTTTTTTATTTTAATTGAAAAATTATAATAATAATAATAATAATAATAATAATATTATTATTATTATTATTATTATTTATACATTTTTTTTATTTTCAATTTTAATATTATAATAATTATGCATGAGTGTTATTTGTTTGAAAATGGATAATTGCATGAGTGCTGGTGTGTGTGTGTGCATGTGTTAGTATGCGTGCATGAGTGTTATTTGTGTGTAGCCATTTCACGTTATTGATGTGTGGGCCATTTTGCTATTACAAATAGCGATTTAGCTTTTTTTTTTTTTTTTAAACACTATTTCACCATTTTGAGTGGTAAAATGAGTGAGCTAATTTTTGTCATTTTCCCATTTCGACATTCAAAATTGCGAGATAATTTTTTTAATAAAAAGAAGTATTATAAAATAAAAAATACTTTTAAAAATATTATAAATTAAAAAATAGTTTTATTTTTTACAATAAATAGCCCCTTAACCTCATTCTGGGAGAATACTGGCGTTTGAATTTAAATTGGAGTTCTGTCCGATCAATAATTGCAATCCACCCTACAGCACACAATTGCCCTCCTGCTTTCGACCATATTTCGTGTCAGTTTCAAGATATGTGTATAGGGCTCATGGGCATCACACAATCAACAGCAAACATGTGCACGTTTTGGGATATCAGAATCCTCAAAATCAATAATAAGTCCCGACTTGAAGATATAGCTCCAAGTGGCAATGGCTTTGTTTATTAAGAATTATCAAATTATAATTATAAAAAATGTAAGGACCAAATTATACTTATAAAGTAGTATAAGTCTTAAAGATCAATCCAATAATCAATAAAAATTATTTTAAAAAAATCAAATTTCATTTTTTCTTTAAACTAGATAAATGTCCACGCTGTACAAATGAATTTAATTTTTAATAATAAATGTTACACACGTTGTTGGGATTAATTTTATCAATAATCCTTCCTTGAGCTTCAATATTCAATTTTTTTTTTTTTAGAAATGCCATGCCATTTTCTTGTCCGTATTAGGTCCAGAATTAATTACATTATTGTATTAGATTAACGCTCTAATTTTCATTTATGACCAGACCCATTTTCTTTTTTCAGATTTGTTTTCTATGCTTTCATTTATAACCTCCTTTTGGTGCATTTTTGAAATCATGTTCAGTGTTCTCCATTTTTTTCTTTTTTTCTTTTTCTATAATTCTTTTTTTATTTATTATTCTTAAAGTCATCTTTTTAATTTAAGTTTATTGTATGTAATTATTTGATTTGTATATTTTAAATAAATTAATTTTATATGTAAAATAACATTTTATTTAATTTTGAAACTTATTATTATTTAAAATATAAAAATTATGCTAATTAAACTAAAAATTACTCATAGTCTTCAATAATTTTTTTCATAATTATTTAAAATTTAGAAATTATACTAATTAACGTAAAAATTACCCATAGTATTTAATAATTATTTTTTCAATAAAAATGACAAAAAAATTATGAAATATATAAAATAAATTATTATTTTATTATTGATACTAATAAAAGTAAAAATTATATTTATAGTCTTAATTTTATTATTAATGATGAAAAAACTGAAAAAACAACAAATAATAATAAATATCAACAAAAATCAACAACTGCAATTTTTTGTTACTTTTGTTGATTTTAGTTGTTTCAATTGTTTTTTGTTGTTTCTATTTGTTGATTTTTGTCAAAAATACAAAATAACAACAACAAAAATAAAGGTTATGAAATATGTCAAAAAATTATTATTTTTATCATTAATACTAATAAAAAGTAAAAATTTTATTTATGGCCTTAATTTTATTACTAATAATGAAAAAATAATTAAAAAAATAAAAAAAAAACAACAATTTGTTGTTTTTTGTTGTTTCGGTTTGTTGAATTTTTTATTTTTTAGTGTTTTTTGTTGATATTACAAATACATCATAAAGATCGTAAACTTGTTACATATTGATGATCGATAAGTATAAAATAATTTTATGTTTTAAAAAAAAGTTGTTAGATATTTTAATGAACAAACTAAAGTAAAAAATAATAATAAAATCCTTATTCTTTAAAAATATAAAATGAGAAAATTTTGTTTATATATTGTTATTATAACATTTGAAGATATTTACTGTTTGGTTTAACAATAATTGAAAGATGTTTATTTCATAATTATTTTTTTTTTTGAAAAACAAAGTCTTAAGATAAAAAGAATATTGAGCTAAAAAAAAAAGAAAACATTGAGAATAAAATAAAGACAGTACCTTAAAAAAAATTGAGCAAAAAAAAGTTGAGAAAAAAAAAAAAGATGAAGACATTAGAAAAAATCTTAAGAAAAAAATAAAGATAGTACCACAAAAATTAAACAAAATATTTAGCAGAAAAAAACATTGAGGGAAAAAAAAGCAATACAGTAGAAAAAAAATTGTTAAGAAAAAAAACATTGAGAAAAAATAGGTGGAGACAATATAAAGCAAAAAAAATGTTAAAAAAAATAGAACAAAGAATGTTGAGAAAAAAAGTATGAAGCAAATATGAAAAAAAAAATCGAAAAAAATTAATAAAAAGGAAAACGTTGGAAAAAAAAGGAAAGAAGAAAAAAATGTTAGAAAAAAAATAACTCTAAAAATAAGGGTGGTGGTCTAGGACCCAGCTCATCATGTCTAATTGAAAAACTAATCTAATAATAGTTGAACAACTAATTGAAAGGAAAGAATCTAAAAACTTAAAAAGAAATAGGTGAACCCTTCATATCCTAATTTAAGGAAATCATATCTTATAATTAATTAATTATTATTTTTACTTGTTTTAATTTAATTGGCTTGGTTTTCCAACTAAGCAATAATCCATGACTATTATATAATTTCTCATGGTAAAGGGAGTGGTTATATTTGAAAGAAAAAAGTTAGAAAAATTAGTTTTGAATTTTTTTAGTGAACAATATTTGTAAAAAGTTTTTTAATTTTTAGTATATTTATATAAAGAACCTTATGCCTATCCTTTGTATTTTTCTTTGTCTTTGAGTTTTCCATTTCAAAACCATCATTATCTTTTTGTTTTCGTTTGAATAAAAATTGCAAAATTGCATTTCATGATTAGCTATTAATAATAATGTCTAATTAAATATTTACTGGGAGATGTATTCTTAAATCACTTTCAATTTGATTTATATTGTATAATTGGGGAATTTTGTCTTAACCCAGTAAATATATCCATTGCAAAATTTAAAAATTGAAAATAATTTAGTGTTTGTATTGCCTACAATATCCATGCTTGATGAGCACCATTCCTAACTTAACTGGTGCGATGGTTGTGCAGCATTATATTTTACAGCCACAAGCTAAGCAGAAATTTAACAAATGAAAACAACTAATTTTTTTTTTTTTACAAATATCATATTACAAAATTGGATTATATATATATATATATATATATGTGTGTGTGTGTGTGTAACCAACCCATTGAACTTGTCCATTTTTATCATTTTTATCACTATACTTATATTTTTTTTATTTAAACCATTGAATTTGTCTAATTCGCTATTTTTGAACTACTATGTGCATATGTGACACAAAATGTGAACTTAGTCGTGAAGGAGCACATTAGAACACGGAGAAGACGATTTATAACAACTGCTTGTGCTTTTTCTTCCTCTTTAATGAAGTAGTTCTTCTTCTTCTCCCTCCTCATCTTCCTCCTTTGATATTCTCTTATTTTCGATCAAAAAAAATATTTTCCTCCCCCATATTTCTTTCGATAAGTGCCATCATCTTCATCAATTTCTTTTTTTTTGTATTCTGATTCTTCCTTTTCTGGGCACCCTCTTTCTTGTAAAAAAAGCTTTTCATTTCTGTTTCTCTTTATCTTGATTGAGGTAAGTGTAGACACCCAATTCAATCGGCCTATGATAGGGAATGAATTGTGGACGCTCAGTTTGATCGGCTCAAAACAAAGTCTAATGATGAAAATCTAAGCAAAATGAGCTTAATAGTGTAGAGCTCAGTTTTTTTCCCTTGATGGGCCAAAAGCTTAAGCCCAAGCCCAAAAGTAATATATATATATATATATATATATATATATATATATATTATTTAAAAAGGTTGCTTAGTGGATACATCTGATGCACATCTGCACAAGTCGTGATTGTAGGTGAACCTTTTCAAAAGGGAGAATTTGAAAAAAAGAAAAGAAGACTGGACAGAGAAGAAAAATAATTAAAGAGGATGGATTGGACTAAAAAAAAGAAGAAAAAAGGACACAGAGAGGAGGCGAGCTAAAAAAAAGAGAGGGAGAGAAAACGATCTGCAGAGGTAGAATGAGCTGAAGAAAAAAAAAGAGGAGACAGAGTAGAGGAGAGACTGAGAGGACAAAAAAGAAAAGAAAGGATAGAGAGGAGGCGAGCTAAAAAAAAGAAAAAAAAGGGAGAGAAAATGAGTTGCAGAGGTAGAAGGAGCTAAAGAAAAAAGGAGAGAAGATAAAGTAGAGGAGAGATTAAGAAAGAAAAAAAAGAGATTTAGAGGAAACAAGACGCATAGAGAAATAGAGATAAATATGTAATATCTCGAGTTTTTAAATATTTTTATACTGCATCGAGATATGCAGTGTTAAGAATTTTGTATATAATTATGATATTTTTATGAGTTGTTATTTAATTAAAACTAATTTTAACTGTTTTATATTATTTTAAGTACTTTACGTAAAAAAATTTCGAGAATTATAATTTCGGGAAAATTGACACGTAAATAATTTAATACTAATTATTTTGACTAGTTTTATGAATTTTCATGAACTCATATATATTTTTAAAGTTCTAAAATAAAGTGTATATATGTGTATATATTTAAATTAAACTAGGGTTTAATTAATTACCTCAATTTTTATTATTTAGTTTTAATATTAATTATTATTTTTAAGTGTATAAATTATTAAATATATTAAAATATGTGTGTGAGAGTTTATATTATTATAATATATAGTGTGAGTATATATATATACATATATACATAATATATTGTTAAAATCAAAAAGTTTGCCAAAATTACAACTTTGCCCCTGTCTTCTTCCTTCTCCCTCCTGATCGTCCTCCTCACCATTCCTCCGCCTGTCACGCCGTTTTCTTCCCGTCGGTGTGCCTCTAGGCGTACCACCTTCATCCTCAGCCATCCTTGCCACTTGCAGCAGCCGTTTCCGGTGTCGAAGGAGCTCGAAATCGTCGAAAACCTAAAACTTCTTCTCACCGTCGATCAAGCACTTTTCGACGATCATTTTCAACACCGCCAGTCTCTATCTTCTCCTTGAGCTCTGGTGAGTGTGATTCCAAGTTTTGTTACACTTAAAATGGTCTAGATTTCCCTAGGTTTTGATTTTTCAATTTCCGCCTATTTAGGGTTCTTGATTTTTTTGAGCTTTAATTTGATTGATTCACAAAAACTTCCTTCACAAACTTTGATCCTTGTAGCTCAATATATAACCTTTAATTTTTTTGGAATTTTTGGAATTTATTTTGATTTTTGGGTATTTTTAATTATTTTATTAATATTTTCTAATTTTTGAAAATTAATTAATTAAATTATGAAATTGTGTTTTATGGTGATTATAGGTGTTTAAATGAATTATAGAAATTTATTTGTAATTTTTTTGAATTTTTATGTATTTATTTTGAATTTATTTAGTTTATGTAATTTTGAAAAATAGGGTTAATTATGTGTTTAATTGAAATAAATTATTTAATTGAGTATATTTATTGATATTATTAAATTATATGTTGATAAAATTAATTTTGAGTAATTATATTATTTTTGGTGAATTTTTTTGGATTTATTTTAGTATATTTATATATATAGGGGTATTTTGGTAATTTTACACTAAATTGGCTAAAAATGTAATTAAATTGGTTTTAATAGTTATTTAGGGTATAAAAATTATTTCCACAAATTATTTAGTATTTTTAACTAATTAAAACTATTTTTCGTAAATTATTTTCAATTATATATATAATATACGATTTTTCTAATAAAATGAGTTTTCATCAGTTTTTACTGTGTTTTAGGGTTAATTATGTAATTTCTACTTATAAAATTTATTTTTATTTTATAATGGTATTTTTGTAAATATTCCGTGAATTGTGGACCTCGGTCGGTGAATTGTAGTTTAGAGTCCGACCGAGGGGTTTTGGTTGTGAATTCTGTTTTTATTTTCGAAGTGTATTTCTTTTCAGGGCCGGCTCTACTCTTTGAGTAGAGAGATGTCCGTTTTACAGGGGAGGTTCTGTCGAAATTCTCGTAAAACGTGATATCCGGTTAAATTCTGATTTTAATTCTGTGTCTAGTAATCTAAATCGAGTCTTTAGAACTTCTGTTAGATTTATTCTGATTTCTGTCATTATTTGTTTGTTTAGTTGCGCCGAGACCGAGGCTTAGCGGACCAGTTCCGTCGAACCCATCTCGAGGAGCGCAATAAATAGTGAGTTGCTATTTTATATATATATGCTCTAGTGTAATATCCTGTATTTTTAAACATTTTAATATTTCATTGGGATATGTAGTGTTAATAATTTTTGTATATATTTATGATATTTCATGAGATGTTATTTAATAAAAATTGATTTTTTATTATTTTATGATATTTTAAGTATTTTACGTAAAATTTTTCCGGGACTTGCATTTTTGGAAAAATTTTTACATAAATAATTTACTATTAATTATTTTAAGTAGATTTACGGACTTGCATAAACTCATATATATTTTTAAAGTACTAAATAACGTATATATGTGTATTTATTTATTTAATTAGGGTTTAATTAATTACCCTAATATTTTATTATTTATTAATTAGTTTTAATAATATTTAATTATTTTAGTGTATAAATTATTTAAAATATTAAATTATATGTGTGTGGTGTATATTTAATGTGAGTGAGATTTATATTATTATAATATATAGTGTAATGTATATATATATACATATATACATTTAATATTAAACAAAAATATAAAGTTTGATTTATTTACAACATTGCCATTCTTCCTTCTTTAACGTTCCCGATCGCTCCCATCATCGTTCTGGTCACTGCCATCCCGTTTTCTCACCATCGGTGTGCTGTCCGGCGTGCCACCTCCTTCCCTAGCCTTCCCGTCGCTAGCAGCGCCCTATTCCATCGAGTTTTGGCCGGAATAAGCTCGGGAAGCCGAATTCATTCTCACTGTCGATCACGGCGTTTCTGGCCACCATTTTTGACACCACCAATATCTTTCTTCTCCTTGAGCTCCGGTGAGTGTGATTCCAAGCTTTGTTTCACTTAAAATGGTCTTGATTTGCTTAGGTTTCGATTTTGGTAATTCGACCATTTTAGGGTTTCTTGATTTTTTTGAACTTTGAATTGATTGATTCATGAGAAATTCCTTCACAATGTTGTTCCCCTTAGCTTAATCTACATGTGTGAATTTTTTTAGAATTTTTGGGAATTATTTTAATTTTTGGGTATTTTTGAATATTTTATTATTATTTTCTAATTTTCGAAAATTAATTAATTAAATTATGAAATTATGTTTTATGATAAATATAGGTGTTGAAATGAATTATAGGAATTTATTTGGAATTTTTATGAATTTCTATGTATTTATTTTGAATTTAATTAATTTATGTAATTTTGGAAAAATTAGGTTAATTTTGTTTTAATTGAAATTAATTATTTAATTGAGTTTAATTATTTATATTATTGATAAATATGTTGAGAAAATTAATTTTGGATAATTATACTATTTTTGGTGAATTTTTGGATTAATTTTAGTATATTTATATATATAGGGGCATTTTCGTAATTTTACCCTAAATTGACTAAAAATGTAATTAAATTGGTTTTAATAGTTATTTAAGGTATAAAAATGATTTCTACAAATTATTTAGTATTTTTAACTAATTAAAACTATTTTTCGTAAATTATTTTCAATTATATATATAATATACGATTTTTCTAATAAAATGAGTTTTTATTGGTTTTTAATGTGTTTTAGAGTAATTTTGTAATTTCTACTTACTAAATGTATTTCTGTGATATAAGGGCATTTTTGGTATTTCCATAATTATTCTGTGATTGTGGACCTCGGTCGGTAAACTGTAGTTTAGAGTCTTACCGAGGGGTTGTGGATGTGTTATGTGTCTATTTTTTGAAGTGTGTTTCTTTGCAGGGCCGGCTCTACTCTTTGAGTAGAGAGATGTCCATTTTACAAGGGAGGTTTTGCCGGATTTTTGGTAGAATTCTTGTAAAACGTGATGTCCGGTCGAACCCTAATTTTGATTCCATGTCCAATATTCTAGATCAAGTTTCTAGGATTTTCTGTTAGGTTTATTCTGATGTCTGTTATTTTTGTATGTTTAGTTGCGCCGAGACTGAGGCCTAGTTGACCAGGCCCGTCGGACCTATCTCGAGGAGCGCACTAAGTGTGAGTTACTATTATATATATATATGCTTTAGGGTGCATGATTTAGAAATATATGTTTTATTTTGATTAATTATGCATAAATAATTCAATTAGTACTTAAGTTTATTTTTAGTTTATTTTTGATTTATCTTTGGTTTATTTTGGTATATCTTAAACTATATGCATGCTTTATTAAACATTTTATATTTAAAATTTTTTAAATATATATTTAGTTTATTTTATGATTATATTGGATTTATTAGACGTATATATACTCGAAATATACCTGGTTTACTTTTGGTATATTTCTAGTATATATATGGTTTATGTTGCTATTTTATTCAATTCATGCATCATTTATTTTTATGAATGCATGTTTTATGTTTTAATGAAGGATGTCAATAGAACGTGCTACCTAGTGGGCAACACTAGGACCGAGTACGTACCGGTACGTTTATAGCATTTAGGCTATGTTACTAATCATTTGTGGATATTGATTGGATATGATTATTTGATATGTGAGAAATGAATTGGGAGTGTGATTGCTGGAGCTCGATTGACCAAGTGTCTCGGGGCCAATCACACTGACAGTCAGACTGTTGGAGCTCAGTTGACTTAGTGTCTCGGGGTCAGTCTACTGTCCAAATGGATCAAGTGATATATTGGAATAAGTGAGCCTGTATGGCTAGAGTGTTGTCTAACACTGTTTTGAGGATGCGATTTTCTAGGGTTCTATTCGATCCTTTATAAATAGTGATTTTCAATAAATATATAAAATGATTTTTTATTGCATCTGAGTGTATTTGCTTGTATACATACATATTATATATATTTTTGATTGTGTGCATTGGCATTTAGTATGCATGTATATATATTATAGTAATTCACTCAGTGAGGTCTGACTCCCCTTTGTTGATCATTTTTCAGGAGAGTCTTCTTCCTCATACCTCAATAGCAAGCCTGTACGCCGGATTTCTTCCGCCCCGGCTTTTTTATGTAAACTGCTTATCTGAGTCTTGAGTTTTATTTTTATAATCTAGACACTGCAGTAGTTGTAATAAATTATGGGTCTTATGTATTATATTTGTGTGAGTTATGTACTTTGAGTATTTGAACTGAAACTTGTATTAACGAATCTATTTTTATATATGAGATATGGATTTGATTTGAAATCCCGTGGTGGAATATTATTTTGATAATTATGATTTTATTTCCGCTGCATTAAATGTTGTTGCTATTATTATTGTATGTTTTATTTTATTTTTAGGCTTGCTACGGGTTCCGAATTCGAAAGAATTCCCGTTTCCTAGCGCCGGTCATGGCCCCTATTTTGGGTTGTGACATCTAGGGTGCATGATTTTAGAAATATATGTTTTATTTTGGTTAAATATGCATAAACAATTGAATTAGTACTTAAGTTTATTTTTAGTTTATTCTTGGTTTATTTTCGGTATATTTTAAACTATATGCATGTTTTATTAATGAATTATGTTTAAAATATTTTTGAATATATTTCTAGTTTATTTTGTAATTTAATTGGATTTATTTGATGTATATATACTCGAAATATACCTGGTTTACTTTTGGTTTATTTCTAGTATATATATGGTTATTGTTGCTATTTTATTTAAATTCATGCATCATTTTTTATGAATGTATGTTTTATATAAAATGAAGGATATCAATAGAACATGCTACCTAGTGGGCAGAACTAGGATCGAGTACGTACCGGTACGTTGATAGCATTTAGGCTATATTACTAATCTATTTGTGGATATGGATTGGATTTGATTAATTGATATGTGAGATATTATTTGGGAGTGTGATTGCTGGAGCTCGATTGACCAAGTGACTCGGGGCCAATCACATTGACAGTTAGATTGCTGGAGCTCGGTTGACTTAGTGTCTCAGGGCCAGTCTATTGTCCAAATGGAACAAGTGAATATATTAGAATAAGTGAGCCTGTATGGCTAGAGTGTTTTCTAACATTGTTTTGAGGTTGCGATTTTCTAGGGTTCTATTTGATCCTTCATAAACAGTGGTTTTCAGTGAAAATATATAAAATGATTTTGTTACATCTGTGTGTATTTGCTTGTATATATATTTATTATATATACTATTGACTGTATGCATCGACATTTAGTATGCATGTATATATATTATAGTAATTCACTCAGTGAGGTCTGACTCTCCTTTATTGACTATTTTTCAAGAGAGTCATCGTCTTCAAACCTCAGTAGCAGACCCGTACGCCGAATTTCTTTCGCCCCAGCTTCATTATGTAAACTGCTTACTTGAGTTTTATTTTATGATCTAGACACTGCAATAGTTGTTAATTGTTAAGGGGTTTTGTATTATATTTGTGTGAGTTATGTATTTTAAGGATTTTAACTGGATTTGTATTAAAGGAATATTTATATATATGAGATGAGAATGTTCGATTTAATATCATTGGCAGATTATTATTTTGTTTTATTTATGATTTATTTCCGCTGCAGATTATTTTAATTATATTATTATTATTATTGCATATTTTATTTTATTTTAAGGCTTGCTACGGGTTCCAGATTTAAAAGAATTCTCGTTCCCTAGCGCCGATTATGGCCCCTGTTTTAGGTCGTGACAAAAAGGAGACTCCTGTACTACTAAGACTCACTTTGTTGTCATTTTGAAACATTTCTGAGGGCAAACTATTTTAAAACAGTAAGTATAATTATTAGGTTTTTTGTTATTTTTTTTGTTCTTATTTTGTTATTCTGTAAGTTTATGTTTTGAAGTTCTCCAGAAGAAAATAAATAGTATCACTAGACACTACTTTACTATTCATCAAAAGTTGTTCTATAGCTCCAAATTATTTTCTGTTTTAGTCATTTTGAATAAAAGAACGAGAGGAACTAGCCCGTGTATTTGGTTTTTATTTAATTGGTTTGACAGTTAAAATTTTACATGATTGAAAATTTTGTATTAGTTTTGCCTAATAATTGCTTGGCATGTGTTAAATTCACAATCCAGCCCCTATGAATTGTAACACTCCTGAGGAGAACAAACCAAAAATTGAACCGACACTATTTGATTTGGTTCGGTTCAGTCCAATTCGGTTTGATTCTGCCCAGTTTGATTGTTTACACTTTTATAAATTTACATAATTTTTGGATTCATTTTTATATTTTTTTCTATGATTAAAAGGGTTGTAATCATTTCTCCTCTCTCCTTTCTTTGTATGCACATTATTATTTTTTTTTGTAATATCCCCCGTTTTTAAATATTTTAATACTGCATCGGGATATGCAGTGTTAATAAATTTTGTATATAATATTGATATTTTATGAGTTTGTTATTTAATTAAAGCTAATTTTAATTTTTTTTATATTATTTTAAGTACTTTACGTAAAATTTTCCCGAGACTTGCATTTTCGGGGGAAATTTTCACGTAAATAATTTACTATTAATTATTTTAAATAGATTTCCTCATTTGCATGAACTCATATATATTTTTAAAGTACTAAATAAAGTGTATATATGTGTGTATTTATTTAAATTAAACTAGGGTTTAATTAATTACCCTAATTTTTATTATTTATTATTTAGTTTTAATATTATTTAATAATTTTTAGGTGTATAAAATTGTTAAAATATTAAATTATGTGTGTGGAATTTATATTATTATAATATATAGTGTAATAATACATATACATATATATATACATATTATAGTGTTAAAATAAATTTTTTTTGCCAAATTACAATTCTGCCCCTCCCTCCTTCTTCTTCTTTCCTGACGCCCTACCCTCACTGTGCCTCCCGTTCTAGCATGCCGGACCGCCCTTCGCCGCCATCAGCTGCCGTCAACCTCCTCCCCCTTCCTTCCTCTTCCTCTTCGACGTGACCAGGTCACCGGAAGCTCGCTGGAACGCCTGAAATTTGTAGTGGCAGCGAGTGAAGCTCTTCACTGTCGATCGCGATTCCGACCACCATTTCATACACCGTCGGTCTTCATCGAATCCTTGAGCTCCGGTGGTTCCTATTCTAAGCTCCTTTTGGCCGGAAAACAAGTGGTTGATGAGGTTTGAGCTAAATATTCAATTTGGCCATTTTAGCTTTTTGATTTTTTTGAGCTTCAATTGATCGATTCATGAAAAATTCCTTCACAAATGTTGATCCTAGTAGCTTAATCTTCATGTATGAATTTTTGTAGAATTTTTGGAATTTATTTTGATTTTTGGGTATTGTTGATTATTTTATTATTATTTCTAATTTTTGAAAATTAATTAATTAAATTATGAAATTGTGTTTATTGGTGATTATAGGTGTTGAAATGAATTATAGAAATTTATTTGGAATTTTTGTGTATTTTTATGTATTTATTTTGAATTTAATTAATTTATGTAATTTTGAGAAAATAGGGTTAATTGTGTCTTTAGTTGAAATTAATTAGTTAATTGAGTTTATTTATTGATATTATTGATAAATATGTTGAGAAAATTAATTTTTGCATTTATATTATTTTTTGTGAATTTTTGAATGAATTTTAGTATATTTATATATATAGGGGTATTTTGGTAATTTTACCCAAAATTGGGTAAAAATGTAATTAAATTGGTTTTAATAGTTATTTAAGGTATAAAAATTATTTCTACAAATTATTTAGTATTTTTAACTAATTAAAACTATTTTTCGTAAATTATTTTCAAATTATATATATAATACACGATTTTTCTAATAAAATGAGTTTTTATCGGTTTTTACTGTGTTTTAGGGTTAATTATGTAATTTCTACATATAAAATGTATTTCTATGATATAAGGGTATTTCTGGTATTTCTATATTCTGTGAATTGTGGACCTCGATCGGTGAACTGTAGTTTGGAGTCCGACCGAGGGGTTGTGATTGTGATTCTGTGTCTATTTTTTGAAGTGTGTTTCTTTGCAGGGCCGGCTCTGCTCTTTGAGTAGAGAGATGTCCGTTTTACAGGGGAGGTTCTGTCGAATTTTTGATAGAATTCTCGTAAAACATGATGTCCGGTTGAATTCTGATTTTTAATTCTGTGTCTAATATTCTAGATCGAGTCTTTAGAACTTCTATAGATGTATTCTAATATTCTGTGGTTGTTTGTTTGTTTGGTTGCGTCGAGACTGAGGCCTAATGGACCAGGCCCATTGGACCCATCTCGAAGAGCGCACTAAGTGTGAGTTACTATTATATATATATATATATATATATATATATATATATATATATATGTTTAGGGTGCATGATGTAGAAACGTATGTTTTATTTTGATTAATTATGCATAAATAATTCAATTAGTATTTAAGTTTATTTTTAGTTTATTTTGGTTTATCTTTGGTTTATTTTTGATATATTTTAAATTATATGCATGCTTTATTAAACGTTTATATTTAACATGTTTTTAAATATATATTTAGTTTGTTTTACGATTATATTGGATTTATTTAACGTATATATACTCGAAATATACCTGGTTTACTTTTGGTATATTTTTAGTATATATATGGGTTATGTTGCTATTTTATTCAATTCATGCATCATTTATTTTTATGAATGTATGCTTTATATTTTAATGAAGGATATCAATAGAACGTGCTACCTAGTGGGCAGCACTAGGACTGAGTACGTATCGGTACGCTTATAGCATTTAGGCTATATTACTAACCATTTATGGATATGATTATTTAATGTGTGATGTGATTATTGAGTGTGATTGCTGGAGCTCGGTTGACCAAGTGTCTCGGGGCCAATCACACTGACAGTTAGACTGCTGGAGCTCGGTTGACTTAGTGTCTCGGGGCCAGTCTACTGTCTAAATGGAATAAGTGAATATTTTGGAATAAGTGAGCTTGTGTGGCTAGAGTGTTTTCTAACACTGTTTTGAGGTTGCGATTTTTCAGGGTTCTATTTGATCCTTCATAAACTGTGATTTTCAATAAAAATATATAAAATGATTTTTATTGCATTTGTGTGTATTTGCTTGTATACATACATATTATATATACTTTTGACTGTGTGCATTGGCATTTAGTATGCATGTATATATATTATAGTAATTCACTCAGTGAGGTCTGACTCCCCTCCGTTGACTATTTTTCAGGAGAGTCATCTTTCTAAGACCTCAGTAGCAGGCATGTACGTCGGATTTCTTCTGCCCCGGCTTTATTATGTAAATTGCTCACTTGAGTTTTATTTTATGATCTAGACACTGCAGTAGTCATAAAATTGTTAAAAGATATTGTAGTATATTTGTATGAGTTATGTATTTTAAGAATTTGAACTGGATTTGTATTAAAATAGTTTATTTATATATGAGATGAGGATTTGATTTAATTTCATTTGGTGGAAATATTATTTTGATATTTATAATTTTATTCCGCTGCAAATTATGTTATTATTAGTATTGCATGTTTTATTTTATTTTTAGGCTTGCTACGGGTTTCGGATTCGAAAGAATTCCCGTTCCCTAGTGCCGGTCATGGCCCCTGTTTTGGGTCGTGACAATTTTGCTTTAAATTATATAATGGATTGTAATCCCTAATCATTTCCCCAATTTGTTTAGTATCTATGGTTATAAATTATTATTATTTGTTTTATTTGTGATAAGTGTCGGCCTATAAGCATGAAATTAGACTAATGTGCACTTAGTTGTAAAATTTAGAAATTGCTTTGGGACAATTGTAATTTGTATGTAAATAAAGAAATAATTAAATAATTAAAGATAATAAAATATAAAACACAAATGGAGATGAACTGTAAGGTTGGGTGGACATTCAAAAGTCCATATGCAGTTTCCGAACCTGAATCTCTAATGACGACTTCTGGGAACCTCTATGGAATGCAGTTGTTGTACAGTGTGTCTCTATCTTCAATTTGGCTTTATGACTAATTTTATATTTCTTAGTGGGCTTCCAGCCCACACAATGTCATGGTTGCCAAACACTTAGGCGCGCACCAAGCTCTGCCGCCTATAGTGGCAACTCCACTGGGATAGAGAAACTGATTCCAAGTGCTTTATGTTTTATCATTTTTAATTATTTTCTTATTTCTTTTTGCATTTTTTGCATTTATAACACTTTTACATACAATGTGCAACCAATCCCGAATAACTTAACAATAGTTTTTGTTTTGCTGTTTATGTTTCACTCAAACCTAGTGGTGAAATATTTGACTACCGTCACTCATAGCATGTAATTATCTGTGTCACATGGACCCTTGAGTGGGGAGATGTAATGGAGGTATATCATTGTGGGAGCCGAAGCTTATTACTCGAGACTCATCTCATATAATGACTTAGCAATTTTTATTAAGATTTTTCCCAAATGCATGTGTTTGATGCGATATAGTAATTCTTTGAATAAGGCCCAAGCCCATTGCAAATTGACCTTATCCTAATAGGTCTCTCATGCCTATTCAATCCCATTATGAGTAAACCTTGTCAAAATGGGCCTTTTATGCCTATTCTTAGCCCATTTCAAAGGGATCTTGACAAAGTAAACTCTTAATGTTGGACTTGGCCAATCAAAAATGGACTTTGGAATTATTTGAAGGATTCCTACTTGTTTGCTCCATCTTGAGAATTAACTTAAATTCATCGGTTTTATTATCCCCTACTAATAATTAAAATTCAGATAAAAAATCCTAGGACAAGAAACTCATCAATAAATACATGTGTGGGAGAAATAATGGTGGAAGTGATCATGCCTAAATTCATTACTTATTTGTTTGTTTGTCTATTTTTGTTCATGTTATAAAAATTAAAAAAAAAATCTTACATTTCATGCATACATGACATTTATTTTAATTTTCAAAAAGATGAAAAAAGCATTTTTCTTAGCCGTAAGCCTCTTCTTGTTTGGAAGCAGATAAAGGGATTTGGCCCACTAATATCAATGATCCAATCAAACAGTTGAGATCACTTGACAAAGAGAGCAGGATGACAGGACCCTTTAATTTTGATGTTGAAGCTTTCAAGAAAAAAGCTATCAAAGATATCAGGGATGACATGCGACAAATGGTTAGGGACACATTTACGAAAATGATAGGAAAAATGCCTACGAATGGAGAAGACGTTGGAACTAGAACTATTATTGGTGAGCCATTCAAAGAACAATTGAAAGCACCGGTAGATCCAACAGAGTCATAATGGATTAAAGACACGTAAAGGAAAATGGATTAACTGCAGATTGCACTAAAGAAGCATGGATTCAATCCTATCTTTATCGAGATTGATCTAGATTTGGAGAATAAAGAACCATTGCCCCTAAAGTAAAAATTTTCGAATATGAAAAAATACTCTGGCATTAATGATCCTCATTTGCACCTGAAGCAGTATATCACTTACATGAAGGCCACTGGGTTATCAAAAGCTCAGATTGTCAAACAGTTTCCATTGTCTTTGGAAGGAGTTGCTATTAAGTGGTGCTACACTCTGAATCCACATATTCAGTAAGATTGAGAGGAGCTATGTTTCACTTTGATTAAGCAGTATGGGTTGATTTCATAATTTGAAGTCTCCCTTCAAGAGCTACAAAATACAACTCAAGGATCAGATGAAACTTTCACAAGCTTCTTAGATAGATGGAGAGGAAAGCTAGCTCAGATGAAGCGCAGACTTGCAGAATTAGATCAATTGATTATAGCTATAGAAGCTTGCATTCCACCTATGACTAATAAGTTGAAGAACATGGGCATAAAGGACTTCAAATAGTTATACCGCTTCAGAGTGTAAGTTGAAGCTTACTTGAATTTGGACATTCATGAGTAATTATTTGTCAGTTGAGGCTATAATAACTTAGGACCATATTTTCCTACTCCGTTTTGTCTTTAGTGCTAATGAATGTTTGATTGTCTAATTTGCATAAGTATGAATTTGTTATAACTATGCATGCAATCTTATACTTAAATGAGAGAGAGATTTAAAAAAAAACATAAAATGAGAGGACAAAAATGTCATAATTGACTTTCAAACTTTCCTTCGAGCACATTTAACCTCAGTTTTCCCTGAAATAAATTCCACACATTTAACAAAAAAAAAGAAAATGAGGGGAAAGAAAAAGGGAAATCTTTGTTTATGCGACCAATATTTGAAAAGTCGATTCTTAGTAATCCTTTGAAAGTCCTTATTCTTAAATAAAATTCCCACCAATTGTGAGCTGATAAAAATAGTTGGTCAGAAAACCTGCAAAGGGCTAACCAATAACAAACATAATGTGGCATGCCTAATTATAACAGAGGAGTAATCATGTAAAGATAGTCATGACTGACATATTGTTAGCACGTGAAGTGTCAAACATGGATTCATCGATTTTGTAGTAATCAACAACATGAGTGACATCAATGTCCGATGACCAGTAACAAGAATAGTTAGTAGTTAAAGTGACAACATGAACATCGAGCATAACACAAGTGGTCGATCATCATCATGAATTTACAACCACCTAGCTAGGTTTAAAACTCTTAGAAAGAGAGTGACCTAGGCAAAATAGGGAAAATAAAAAAATGAATGAAAGACCCAGCTAGGTTAAAAAACTCCTAGAAAATGAGAGACTTAGGCAAAAGAAGGAATGTAAAATAAAATCAGTTGCATTTTTATTTTGAGAAGAGCAATTCAAGAGATCATAAGATTTTACTTGGTGGTGCAAAAGTGAGAGAGTCTATCAACTTCTCAACTATAGGGAAATTTTTTTAGATAAGTTGAGCTTCATAATGAGTGACAGAGATTTTTTAACAAATCCTTAAACTAGGGGGCAGACAAAGCATTTTTCCTCACCTTTAGAGTCAAGCTAGATCATCCTATAATACCAAAGCATCCTATGAAGGTGACTGAGCAAGGGGACATCTGTTGTTATTACCCCAATTCTACCATGAGAGGGTCCTAATTTTTGTTCTATTTGGATAGACTCAACTTTTGGATTCAGATTCGGATTCTTTACTGGAAGGAGGACCAGTTCCCAAAGATTAGGTTTAAATAGAAAAGGCATTTAGCTAAATCATTTAAGATTTCTTATTTTCTCTTAGCTCATGCATGCATAAAATTTTCACAAGAATTATTTTGACATCTTATACATATGTGCATTAGAATAAATGCATGCTTTCCATAAACATTCCACACACCACACGAACTTATGTTATCATATTTTTTTGAGGATTTCCAAAGACCACGATCATGCATGCATCAACATTGAATATTTTGGATGTGTTTTTAGAGTAGGCTAGCTTTGATGCATAGGATATAATCTTGCTTTGTTGATTTCGCTTGACGCTTATGATGCTACATGACTTATTTTAAATTGTTTATTTAATTATCTCTACCTAATGTCCCAGAGGCTATATGGCACATTGTGATTGTCTTTGTTTGATGCATGTTTTATTTATTGCCTATTTAACCTGATGCCCCTAAGGCTATAATTGTATGTTATGATTTCGATCGACGCTAAAGTGGTTATATTGCCTATTGTGATTTCATCTGCCTGATGCCTCAGATGTTATATGGCATTTTCTATTTAATCTTATTTTATGTTTTTTTTATTTTTAGATTTTACTTGATGCCCCTAAGGCTATACGATATTTTTTGTTGTTCTTGCCTGACCCCAATTTGGCTATAGGGCTTTTCTTTGTAGTTCCTGCTTAATGCCTGCATGGTTATATGGCTTCTCTTGTGTTTTTCTGCCTGTCACCTGTGTAGTTATATGGCTTCTCTTGTATTTTTCCACTTGACGCCCGTGTGGCTATACGGTTTCCTCTATTGTTCTTTTTTCTTTCCCCATGTTTGCTTATTAGAGTTTAATGAGTGACTAGTCGGGTTTGAATCCCCAAAGTTTACATCAATAGAAAGAAGCGTCTATTTGGGTTTGAATCCTTAAAATGCATGAAAGAGAAAGCATTTAGTTAGGTTTGAATCCCTGAAGTGCACGAAAAAATAAGCGTCTGGTCGGGTTTGAATCCTCGAAGTGTGTAAAAGAACAAGCATCTAGTTGAGTTTGAATCCTTAAAGTGTATGAAAGAAGAAGCATATGGTCGGGTTTGAATCCCCGAAGTGCGCAGAAGAAATAACATCTAGTCGGGTTTGAATCCTTGAAGTGCGCATCTCAAGAGGTGTTTGGTCGAGTTTAAATCCCCGAAGTGCATTTTCCTTTACTGAGTGAAGATCGGGCCATGCTCGGGATTCACAATAAACTATAATGAGGAATTTATCGGGCCATGCTCGAGGAATACGGTTACATTTCATCTGTCTCTATTGAGTGAAGATCAGGCCATGCTCGGGATCTATAACAAACTATAATGAGTAACTGATCGAGCCATGCTTAAGGAACATGGTTACGTTCACCTCTCTTTATTGAGTAAAGATTGGGCTATGATTGAGATTTACAACAAATAATGATAAGTAACTAATCGGGCAATGCTTAGGGAACAAGATTACATTTCATCTCACTCTATTGAGTGAAGATTAGGACATGCTCAAGATTTACAACAAACTATAATGAGTGGCTAATCGAGCCAAGAAAACCTGAGGATCACAATCACGTTTTCATCTATCCTTTACTGAGTAAAGATTGGGCCATGCTCAAGATTCATAAAAAATTTATAATGAGTGGCTGATCAGTCTAGGAAAACCTAAGGATCACGGTTACATTTTCATATGTCCTTTACTGAGTGAAGATTGGGCCATGCTTGAGAATTACATAAATCTAATATTATTAGTAATATTGTAGATATATAAAATGATTAGTATTTGACATAGTTATGGTACATCAAGATTCAAGAGTCTTAATTTTTGATACCCACTAAATTTTAAACCAATAACCTCTAAGATCATGGGTGTCTTCCTTTACCATTTAATCTAGGCAAGAGAAGAAAAACAACTATTGCTAACACTAAAACCATCAATAAATAATGATATTTACTTAGATTTGATGAGAGAAAATGCAAAAGTGAAAACCCTGTGGACTTATATGTTAAATTTTTTCTTTATCACTATTTCTTTGACCCATTTACTACAAACCTAGCATGTTAAAACTATCAAAAAGTTGTTATTTTAAAGAATTTTTTGACATGACATATGAGAGCATTATAGTTACTATTTTAAAATAGTTTTTTTTTACTAAAATTAATTGGTTAAGATTTTTTGAGTGTTTATTGTTAGTTGCAAGGATCCACTTTACCGATTAAATAATAAAAACACATGTTAATTTCTTTCATGAATTTTAAAAGGTACATCCATTTAGGGAAAAGCTTGCTAAATATGTTCGCACTGAAGTTAGCACTGAAATATGTTATGTTCAAAATTTGCAAACACACGGATCGTGAATTGCAGTATAAAAAGTTATCGTTCCCAAGAGAATTGGATATTGAATACCAATTTTCCTACTTATAATCTTAACTAGTAAATCAAATAAAAGTGATTAAACAAATAAAATATAAAATAAAATAAAATAAACTAAGAGAAAATCAAATAATTAAAACATAGAGCTTAGGTTTAGTTTCACTATTCCAATCAGATCATGAACACTTTAATTATTAAACACCTTGATTTTAGTTAAGGGTAATTGTTCTAAAATACCTAAAGACTCTCTCAAACTCAATTAAGCATGATAAGATTAAAGTTTAACCTACTCTCGGGATTATAAATAAATCTCTTGAATCTTGCATAAATCTCCTTCAATCTTTATTTGTTTTTTTTTATGTCTTCTAGGAATGAGGAATGAATACCCCTTTAAACCTTATTAATGCCCCTTTATATAGGAAAACTTGATAGTATCCTTAATGCCTTTGAATTCCTTTTCCTTTTTAAGTAGGAAAACCTCTCTTTTCTCTGATGTGGCATCAATATGGCCGTTCTGAAGTACAGCTTCAATACCATTTTAGCACGGGCGTGCTTCACTTTAAATCAAGATTCTAGGTCTTTACACAGTTTCAATAGGGGAACAACACCAGATGCACACCCCCATGCTTAAGCCCTATCATCCAATCCTTTGACTTTTTGGAATTCTTTGCTAAATCTCTTATAAAAAAGGAAACATCAATTAGACACTTAAACAAAAATTCTTATTTAACTGGAATTAAACCAAAAATAATAAAATCCTAAATAAGACTATAAAACAAATATATTTCCTAATTAAATTAAATTCTACCCAATTAACTTTTTTTATTATTTCAAAAGTCATTAAAATTCAACTCATAAATGTGTAAATATTACACACATCAAAACATTATTTATGTTCCTGTTTGCATAAAATAAATGTACGCATATGGTTTTATTATTATTATTTTTTTTGTCAAGGTACGTATATGGTTTCTCAATTACTTAAAAGAAATGTCTATTGATATATATATATATATATATATATATATATATATATATATATATATATATATATATATATATATATGTATGTATGCAAATAGTTATAGATGATAAGCTCTACATATAGACTTTAATATTTATTTGTAATATTTGTTTCATTGTTTGTTATAGTTGTCATTATCTCTTCTAAAGTTCACGTTCCACTGCACAACATTATATATGCTCTTTATAATATTCATTAAATGTGACATATACAAAAATACAAAAGCTAAAACTTTTACATGGTATCAAAGCTCTAATATGGCTGGGCAAATTATTCCTTCTTCTTCTTCCAATCTCTTTACCTCTACCACCACAAATCACTCACTCTTTATCAAATTAACCTCCCAAAATTATCTCACATTAAAGACATAATTCCTACCTCTTCTCAATTATCACAAACTCAATGGACTCATTAATGGTTCCATGATTGCACCTTCACCTATAATACCTTTACCCATAATACACTGAATGGGAACAAAAAGATCAACTCCTTATTTTTTGGATTTTTTCTTCATTATCTAAAGAAGTATTTCCCTATCTGATTGGCATAACTACTTCTTTTGCAGCATGGCAAGCACTAGAAAGTGCTTTTGGTTTAGTATCTTAGAATCGTCAACTCCAAATTCACATTGAACTTCAAGAGTTGAAGAAAAAGATTTAACATTCACCTAATATCTACAAAAGGAAAAATCTCTTGCTGATAAGTTAACTACAGCTGGTCGACCTTTATCTCCTACTAAATTTAATGCTAATATTTATAGAAACCTGGGATATGAATTTTATAGTATCATTATTGCTTTAAATCAATGTCCAATTCATTTTACTTTTCAATCACTTCATAGGCAATTGGTGCCTCATGAAATTTTACTTAAAAGCTTCCAAAAACAGCTCATTCCAAACCTTGCCAAATGCCATTTTTCAACTTTACCATCCTATCACCCACATCCTCCCTCCTTCCACGCAAATCCTAATTCGGCTACCCCTTATCACACCTTTCACCATAAATCTCATCCATTTCACTCTTTTTGTAAAAACAAAAATTCAAATGCTTGCCAAATATGTGGTTATCATAACCACATAGCCAATAGGTGTCAAAGGAGGCGTAACTCTCACCCATCATCATTTAATCCCTAAGCTAATTTTTCATCCAATTTTGGTCTGTTACAATCCCCCATCTTCAGCTTTACACTACACCAACACAATGTTCCCTTCACCAATCCAAGGTATTTAGATACAAGGGCTTCTTACCATATGACACTAGATCCTCATATGATCTCTCATTCTACCCCTTATATAGGTTCTAATCAAATTGTTATGGGCAATGGTCAATCTTTACCAATTGCAAACACTGGTACACATATCCATCCTTCACCATTTTTATATAAAGATTTCATTTTTAAAAATGTTCTTTATGTTCCAAAAATTCAAAAATCTTTACTCTCCATTCAAAAGTTTACTAATGATAATGGTTATTTATTTGAATTTTGGCCTCACCACTTTTCTATCAAGGATCAAGTCACCAAGGCAACCCTGTTATGAGGCCAGAGTGATAATGGCTTGTATGTGATGCCACCACCATCCCATCCCCTATTAAAACAAGCTCTTCTCACCGAAAATATCACCCTTGATGATTGGCATGCCTGTTTAGGCCACCCACATCAACGAACCATTGTAAGAATCATTAAAAATTGTAATATTCTGTGTTTTTAAATATTTTTATACTGCATCGGGATATGCAGTGTTAATAATTTTGTATATAATTATGATATTTTTACGAGTTGATATTTATTTAAAACTTATTTTAATTATTGTATATTATTTTAAGTGCTTTACGTAAAATTTTTCCAAGAATTCTATTTTCGGGGAAATTTTCACGTAAATAATTTACTATTAATTATTTTAAATAGATTTTCATATTTGCATGAACTCATATATATTTTTAAAGTGCTAAATAACGTATATATGTGTATTTATTTATTTAACTAGGGTTTAATTAATTACCCTAATTTTTATTATTTATTAATTAGTTTTAATATTATTTAATTATTTTTAGTGTATAAATTATTAAAATATTAAATTATATGTGTGTGGTGTTTATATTATTTTAAATTATTAAAATATTAAATTATATGTGTGAGTTTATATTATTTTAATATATAGTGTAAATGTATATATATATGCATATATATTTAATATTTAACAAAAAAATCAAAGTTTGGCAAATTACCATTTTGCCCCCGACTCCTCTTCCTTCTTCCCCGATCGCCTCCATCGCCAACCATCGTCTGTCACGCCATTCTCTTGCCGTCAGTGTGCCTCCTGGCATGCCACCTCCTTCCTCCAGCTGTTCCGCCGCCAGCAGAGCTCATTTCCAGCGTCGGAGGAGCTTGATATCGCCGGAGAAGCCGAATTCATTCTCACCGTCGATCACGACATTTTCGGCCACCATTTTTGATACCGCTAATCTCTTTCTTATCCTTGAGCTCCGGTGAGTGTGATTCCAAGCTTTGTTTCACTTAAAATGGTCTTGATTTGCTTAGGTTTCGATTTTGGTAATTCAGCCATTTTAGGGTTCTTGATTTTTTTGAACTTCTAATTGATTGATTCATGAAAAATTCCTTCACAAATGTTGTTCCCCTTAGCTTAATCTACATGTGTGAATTTTTGTAGAATTTTTGGGAATTATTTTGATTTTTGGGTATTTTTGAATATTTTAGTATTATTTTCTAATTTTCGAAAATTAATTCATTAAATTATGAAATTGTGTTTTATGATAATTATAGGTGTTGAAATGAATTATAGAAATTTATTTGTAATTTTTATGAATTTATATGTATTTATTTTGAATTTGTTTAGGTTTATGTAATTTTGAAAAATTAGGTTAATTGTGTTTTTAATTGAAATTAATTGGTTAATTGAGTTTATTTATTGATATTATTGATAAATATGTTGAAAAAATTAATTTTGTGCAATTATATTATTTTTGGTGAATTTTTGGATTAATTTTAGTATATTTATATATATATGGGTATTTTGGTAATTTTACCCTAAATTGACTAAAAATGTAATTAAATTGGTTTTAATAGTTATTTAAGGTATAAAAATGATTTCTACAAATTATTTAGTATTTTTAATTAATTAAAACTATTTTTCGTGAATTATTTTCAAATTATATATATAATATACGATTTTTCTAAATAAATGAGTTTTTATTGGTTTTTAATGTGTTTTAGGGTTAATTATGTAATTTATACTTATAAAATGTATTTCTATGATATAAGGGTATTTTCGGTATTTCTGTAATATTCTGTGATTGTGGACCTCGGTCGGTGAACTGTAGTTTGGAGTCCGATTGAGGGGTTGTGATTGTAAATCTGTGTCTATTTTTCGAAGTGTATTTCTTTGCAGGACCGGCTCTACTCTTTGAGTAGAGAGATGTCCGTTTTACAGGGAAGGTTCTGTCAAATTTTTGATAGAATTCTCGTAAAACGTGATGTCCGATTAAACCCTAATTTTGATTCTGTGTCCAATATTCTAGATTGAGTTTCTAGGATTTTCTGTTAAGTTTATTCTGATGTTTGTTATTTTTTGTATGTTTAGTTGTGCCGAGACCGAGGCTTAGTGGACCAGGCCCATTGGACCCATCTCGAGGAGTGCACTAAGTGTGAGTTACTATGCTATATATATATGCTTTAGGGTGCATGATTTAGAAATGTATGTTTTATTTTGATTAATTATGCATAAATAATTCAATTGGTATTTAAGTTTATTTTTAGTTTATATTCGGTATATTTTGATATATTTTGAATTATATGCATGCTTATTAGACATTTATGTTCAAAATGTTTTTAAATATATATTTAGTTTATTTTACGATTTAATTTGATTTATTTGACGTATATATATATACTCGAAATATACCTGGTTTACTTTTGGTATATTTTTAGTATATATATGGTTTATGTTGCTATTTTATTCAATTCATGCATCATTTATTTTTATGAATATATGTTTTATATTTCAATGAAGGATATCAATAAAACGTGTTATCTAGTGGACAACACTAGGATCGAGTACGTACCGGTACGCTGATATCATTTAGGCTATATTACTAACCATTTGTGGATATTGATTGGATATGATTATTTGATGTATGTGATATGATTTGGGAGTGTGATTGCTGGAGCTCGGTTGACTAAGTGTCTCAGGGCCAATCACACTAACAGTCAGACTGCTGGAGCTCGGTTGACTTAGTGTCTCGGGGCTAGTCTACTGTCCAAATGGAACAAGGGAATATATTTGGAATAAGTGAGCCTGTATGGCTAGAGTGTTGTCTAACACTGTTTTCGAGGTTGCGATATTATAGGGTTCTATTCGATCCTTCATAAACAGTGATTTTCAATAAAAATATATAAAATGATTTTATTGCATCTGTGTGTATTTGCTTGTATATATATACATATTATATATATACTTTTGACTGTGTGCATTGTCATTTAGTATGCATGTATATATATTATAGTAATTCACTCAGTGAGGTCTGACTCCCTTCCGTTGACTATTTTTCAGGAGAGTCTTCTTCCTCATACCTCAGTAGCAGGCCTGTACACCGGATTTCTTCCACCCCGACTTCTTTATGTAAACTGCTTATCTGAGTCTTGAGTTTTATTTTATAATCTAGACACTGCAGTAGTTGTATAAAGTTGTGAGATATGTACTTTAAATATTTGAACTGAATTTGTATTACCGGATTTATTTATATATATGAGATGAGGATTTGATTTAAATCCCATGGTGGATTATTATTTTGATATTTATGATTTTATTTCCGCTGCACAGTATTTTATTTAAATGTGTTATTATTATTACTATTGCATGTTTTATTTTATTTTAGGCTTGCTACGGGTTTTGGATTCGAAAGAATTCCCGTTCCCTAACGCCGATCATGGCCCTTGATTTGGGTCGTGATAAAAACAATAATTTACCAGTTTCGTATTTCAATAAAAGCTAGTTATTCTTCATGTCATTTAGGAAAATTAGCTAAGCTTCCTTTTGCTTCTGCGAAGCACACCACTGATACTCCTTTTTAAATTATTAACTTGGATGTATGGGGTCCATCTTCAATTACATCTTACCATGGATTTTGGTATTTTATTTTGTTTATTAATGATTTTACTAGGTTTACATGGATTTATTTTCTTAAACAAAAGAGTGATATCACTTTCTTAAGTAAGGAAAGTATGATTTTACCACCGGTACTCGTTTGTTTGAGTAACGATACAAGATTTTAATTATCGGTACAAAGTTCCTGATGTCACTTTCTTTATAGTGTGGGATTGAGCTTGGCACATGGCAATTCACATGAACTTTAAATATTGATAATTTTTAAAAAAGTATTATTGTTTATTTAACCAAAGATTAAGGGTAAAATGGTCAAATTGCCCCCTGAACTTGAAGCCAAAGGGCAAATAAGTCAGTTTTTCAATTTCTCGGCATTTAATGATAAAACATTGATTTTGTCATCCAAATTAACACAAAAATAAAAAATAGGAGTGCGTGATCATCAACACGACATATTCCCAATATAAAAAATTAATATATATATAATTAGGAGAAGACAAAATCTCTAAATCCCCAATTCCTAAAATAAAAACACTAAATTCCCAAATCACAGTATGAAGAAGCCAAAATCCCTAAATCTCCAACTTCTAAAAATATCATTTTTTGAAGGTCTTAATAAAGGATCAATGTTGTCATCATCTCAACGCTCAGTAATATCTTCTTTTCGATCTCCAGCAACATCACGCTCGGCTGTACATAGTTGCGTTGAGTTTGACTATGAAGGGTTGTGCTATTATGATTGTGGCGAGGTGACACTAAGGTGGTTCGCGTGGACTGAGAATAATGCAAAAAGAAGGTTATACTCTTGTCAATATTATTAGGTAATGTGTGTAGTTTAATTGTAGAAATTATGCTTATTTATACTGATATGAAAAAAAGTAAATGATTAAACTTTATTTCAATTTATTTTTTTAGCAGAAAAACAAAGGTGGCAGAAGAAGAGGTTGTAAATACTTTAAGTGGCATGATGATCCTTTTCATCCATAAGCAAATAAGGTGATTAAGGAGTTGCATAATGAAGTTTACTTTTTAAAATATAAGAATGAACAATTGAAGTGTTCCTATTGTGATAGAAGCAAGCATTGTGAATTTTATAAAAAGGAAGTTCAATGCGAAGAGTTGACGATGAAAATGAAAGCCATCAGAGATAAGAATGGAAAGAACAAATGTCAGCTTTGGTTTTTGGGGGCAACAATAATCTTCAATTAGGCATTGATTGTTGTTCTTCTATATGCTACACCTAAATGACTTGCGGGTTTAGTATGTATGGGTGGAATTTTTTGGTTTATGTTTCAGTTTGTTGGCTGCAAACAATGCGATATGTTTTTTATAGGTTAGTAATAGAATGGCAACCATAGTTAGGTATTTTGTAGTTATGGTTGAGCAAGAGTGTAACTAACTTAGAAATGACACTTTGTATGATTGTATGTAATCCATGAAGCTGCTTTCCAATTCAGAATTGAAAGATTAAAACATTTTTAATAACGTGAAAAAGCTTCTTAACTAAAATTCTTAATTTTTTTATTGTATGCATAATATTATCTTTGTATAATGTCATGAAAGCTTGAGTGTTTTGTACTTTATGGCATAAATATAATTATAAATGCCTTAATGCTTGTGAATGATATAATGCTCAAAATAATATGTTATATTGATTATGCTTAATAATATAAAACCTGCAATAATATTTTAAAAAAAAATTATCATATTGGTATGACACTTAATAATCTAAAACCTGAATATTGGATTATATCTTTGCAAAAAGCAAAAGGTATAGTGTTGTTATACTGAATTATAGTATTAATACAAGTATGGCAAAGCTATTTTTAAATTTCATACAAAAAGGCAAAATAGAAGCTTATAACCCTATATACTTGTAAAAAGCTACCAAGTTAATGTTTTATAGCTCAAATTACTATAATCTCAGTTAGAGAGATTTATACCAAAAAAAAAAATTAAAGCCTTATATGTTTTAGTATCTCCAAAGTGGATTGATTGTTTGCTTCTTCTTCTCAGGTAAAGTTTGCTTTTTCTGTTTCTTATTCTGTAAATGTGTTGCAGGAGGTGGCACTTGTACATTTGATACCTCACTTTACTGATTCCTAAGTTGAGCAGTTGAAGAAGCTTAAGAAGGTATAATTGAGCTCTTCTGTCCTTCAAAAGAAACTAACTCGAGCTTTTTTTACTTCATGTCACCTATACATTTTTCTATCTTTTCTTGCAACTGTCTTGTCATTATTAATGATTTTCCTCCCCATTTTAGTACAGGGGATTGAAACTCACCATAACTTTGGTGCAAGATGGTTCAGCTGCAACTATATCTTGCAATGTAGATTGCTTTTGCTTTACAGGTTGCAGAAAGGAGTTTCGATTTTATAAAAGTGGTGCAGGGGATGAAGTATGTGAATGCACATGCAACTGCGATCCAGATGATTCTAAAAATCCTCGTCCTCCTTCGAAACACAAATCACCACCTTCTTCTCATCATCATAAACACAAGTCACCTCCACCAACTATAGATATTGGTAAATGCTTCTCAACTGGTTTTGAGATTGGTGAATGTGCGATTCAAGCTATTGGTAATATAATTTTACCAAATGTCAAAATCGGTAAAGAATGTTGTAAGCAATACAAACAGTGGGATAAAGATTGCTTTAATGGTGACAATATTGTTCCTACCATATTTGCCTACCTTGTTCCTTCTAATTTTATAGAATTTTGTAAGACTAAATAGAATTTTATAGAATAATTTTAAATTTTACAAGATTCATTGGAATTTTATATAATAGTTTTATTTTATAGTGATTTTATAATATTATTATTTTAGTTTAGATTAGACTAGATGTAAGGTTATTTTTTAGAAGTTTTATTGGGTTGATCAGATGTTTTGGTCAAAGTATTAATAAAATTATATAATAATATTTGTTCCTAATTTTTTTTTCTTGTCTTCTGCCAATGCTTTTTAATTTTTTATAGCCTACAACATCCATGGGCTCCATTAGATTACATCCCATAGAAGCTATGATTTTTATTGTGGTAGCGTTGTTCCAACCATATTTGTTAAGTTAACGTCGCTCCAGTATAAATTTTCTGACCCGTCTAGTGCAAACCTGGCATGTTAAAGCACCAAGCATACGAGAGCATTATAATTTATATTTTGAAACAGTGTGTGAGTCTGTTTTATTTTATTTTTTTTGACGATGAACTGGTTAATATTTTCTGACTGTTAGTTGCAAGGATCACCATTACTGGTGAAATAATAAAACACAAATCAATTTCATGAATTTTTTAGCTAATACATTCATCTGGGAAAAAGCCTGCTGAATATAATATAAGCACAACAATAGCACGATCAAAATTAACAACTTAAACTGATCCCATCTTCTATTGTATATGTTGCTAACAATTAATCCAGGTTAAACAAACTAGTACTAATTAATGGTGTGGCAAAAAGAAAACAGCTCGTGGCTTCATTCCTTGACCTTACCCCTGAAATTCTTCGGTTATTTGTCATTTTATGGCAAAATCTAAAACTTATTCCCAACCAGCGAAAAAGAAAAAAAATTAAAATTCGATGGTTTTCTTTTTTCAACAAAATAAAAAGCATCTTTATTTTAAAACAAAATCATACATTTTTATATTCATAAATATCTAAAACAAATCAAAATCCCATTCATTTTTACCTTTAAATTCAATGGTTTTTTATTATAGGTCTTCAATCATCCAATTAATTTTAGGGTTTATGAAAGCTTCAACAATAATTTTTATTAAATGGAGTAGGTGACACTCTATGCATGATATGACATATGGCTCGACTTTTCACCAATTACTATTACAACTCGTTTTGTTTTCTTTTTTCAATTTTTTTACAAAACAATCACATATTGTTTTTATAAGAAGCTACCTTCCATTCACTATGTGTGGCGGTAACTCGCTTAACGTTTTTTACTTTTGTATTAATTTGGATAACAAAATCAAAGTTTTGGGCATAAGAGTTCTCTATTCACCCATCACACAAAATTCTTAATTATCTATTTTAATTTTTTGATATAAATGTAAATTATTAATTTTAAAATAAAAATATAATGTAAAATTTCTATTTTAATAATATATCTATCTATTTATATATTAAAAACACTATAATTCTATTACATCTAAAACATTACTCATCTTTTTCATAAAAAATTTCCTAATTTTCAACTATTTTCTATTTCTTTTATTTTAATTATTCAATTATTATGATATATATATATATATATATATATATATATATGTACTTTTAATAAAAATAATAAAATAATATAATTGTAATAACGTTCTCATTTTTATATTTGATTAATTTGTAGTTTTAATTTATATAAATTATTTAATTAATTATATTAATATATATATATTATTTACATAGAGGATTCATGATTAATATATCATTAATATTGCATACATATTAAACACTTATAATAAATAATAAATAATTTGTTTTTTTTTTGTCAGAATAATAAATAATTTGTATAATTTCTATCTTAAAATTGTAGAATAATATCTGGATCAAAATCTCCGATGCGTTAAGCCCATTAGAATGGAGATGCAAGGCAACTTAGATACATCCATCAGACAACGGCCCGAATTGAAAAGCATGGTGGGGAGGTGCCAGTAAATTATAATAAGAAAGGGTAAAAGTGAAAGGAAAATGTACTTTTGGATCTTAATTGATATTCTCATATTAAAAATGATAAACGATGTTAATTTTGTTTGTTTGACATGTCAATTGAGGATCCAAAAAATATTTAATTTTGTGTTTAAATGATAAAAAAAATAAATGTAAGAAGCAAATGTACCCTGAGTAAAAATAGTAGGGTAAAAACGCACCTCTCCCCAATAAAAGATAACAATTCAAGAGGAAAGAAAATAAAAGAAAAATTCATAGCTAAATTCGTTGGCGTTCTCACACTAAATTCATAGTTTAATTTTTCTAAAATCTAATGCTAATATAAATTATCATTCTTATTACAGATATATCACATTGCGTAGCCATTGTAGAAAATAAATTGGGTTCGAATTTTTCTAACAATTAATCTTAATAAAAAATTAATATTTTTATAATAAGTTTATTACGTTAATATTCATGTAGGGTGTAGTTCTTGCAATTCACACAAATATAGCTATTAAACTCGATTAAAAAAAATTAGTTAGTGGTAGAGCTATTCTTGCTTAAATAATATTTTTGGTTTTAAATTGTCACATTAAAATCAGTTATTGAAAAATTTTATCATTTTTATAATCTATTCAAATTAAATTGCATTACTTAAATTTTAGTGAATCTGAATACTAATTATAATTTTTTTTTAACATATGATGTTTTTGAAGTCTGGATTCCAATAGCTACAAAAACTTTAAATATTTTAAAATTTAAGTTGAATGGATTTATAAGAAAAAGAAAATTTTTAATACCTTTTTTCACTATATATAAAATTTAAATTTTAAATTTTATTTTAAAAAAATTCAATCTCCCCACCGTTTAAACCAAAAAATATTGATTAAAACTATTATTTTTAAATTTAGCATAAAATATCACTATTAATTAATTTCATTAAAATCTTCCCCGAATATAATGTCCAATGAACATTAAGATTTTATGTTTTAAAAAACAAAAGAAATTCAAAATATGGATAGAATTCGACACGTAGAGTACGCACTTGCAAAGCATACACGTAACCTTACATTTGGCAAAATTACAGCTACTGAAGAAACTGCATAAAAAAGGGTGCAGCTACAGCTCGCACAAAGCTATCTACCATTTTGGAGAAAATTAATTATAATATAAAGTTCTGAAGAAAAATAATTACAGAGAAGATGGATCGGAAGAAAGAAGAAAATATTAAAGGTGAAGGAAATACAGAGAGCTCAATAGATTTGCCTGTTAAGGAAAGCCTTTATGTGCAATACAAAGGTTTGGAAGATTACAAACAGAGAGGGTATGGAGTCGAAGGCCATGTCGCACCAAAGCCTGGCCGTGCTGCAGGTGCTACTGATGCACCAACCCTTTCTGGTGGCTCTGTACCAAGGGAGGTTGATGTTTCTACTATCGATGCTATCACTAGTAATAAGCCAAGGGTTACTTAAGTTTTTCAGCTTTTTTTTTTTTTTTTTTGGGTTTGGATGATGGTTTTTTTTTTAAAACTTGCATTACAATGAATTACTGAGTGTATTGTGTATTAATGTTCCAAATAAATCAAGAAAGAAATTAAATACTGTGTTAAAACTAGTCGCCTATCTTGGGGATTAAAAATAATATATATTTGAAATAAATATAAAATTAAAACTAAAATTAAAAGTACTGATATAAGTATAAAATTTTATATATATATATATATATATATATATATATATATATATATCCTTATATCTAAAATTAATAAAAGTAAAATTAAATTAATTAAAATATAATTTTAATTTGATTGAAAATATAATTTTTATTTTATAGTTAATAAAAATTAAATTAATTGAAAATATATTTTCTATAGGTCAAATTTTATCTTACTTTTAATAAAAATTTTAATTTAATTAAAAATATATATTTTTTATTATTTTTAATATATATTTTTATTGTATTTAATTTTATTTTTATGTTGCAAGTAGATAAATTTTTTATTTAAAGATAATAGATGACACAATTAGATTGAAAAATATAAAATCTATATTATAAATATTTTTAAATACGTAAACATATAATTTATATTTTATAAATTTTTTTATTAATTTAATATTTAACTAGTAAAATATAGTTTTAAATGCTTGAACATTAACGATATATCAATATTATCTTCATTTATTAGATTTTCGTTAACAGGATTATCAATACAATCAAATATCATTTTTATAAATAACTAAATAAAATAATGTTGCTTACGTTAGTTGGAAATTTTGAAAATTTTACATGCTAAATTTTTGTTAATGGTAAAATGACATTAGCTATTGTATTTTTATTTGATTTGATCTGATAAGAAAATAAAAAAAATAATAGTAAAATAAGTGTGAAAAATAATTACAATAAAATTTTATTGTAAAGACAGCATGATAAAGTAATAAAATTACACACTTATATAACACTATATATAACCTCACAATCTCATGTTATTTTTCTTCCAGCAGTTATTTCATAACAGTTTTCAGCTCAATATCTAATTCCAAACGAATAATTTGATATATCACATTTGAATTTTTATCTAACACCAATTTGAAGTCAGAGCTAGTAGCCAGCCTTGGCTGATGCTACGCTTCAAAGTTCAAGCATTACGTTGATGAACATAAGGACCAATTGGTTTCTTGTGCATTTGACTGTAATCCTTTTAAATGCACCGAATTTATCCTATGACCTTCATCTTAACATGCTTAACCAAGTGAGTTTAAAGGGTATAAGATGTAACTGGTTAATTCAAGTGGTAAAAATTTTGAATTTCGTTAACAAAATTTTCTTATATATAGAGAAATAAATACTGAAAGAAATTAATCATGTCATGAGATTGTGACTATCAGATTTATGCCTCGAAAAAAAAAAGTACGTTTCAATGCTTAGCATGATAGTGTACGTATGGAGTATATAATTAAATATATTGCGTATATATAAATTCTTCATATGCTGAAGAGGTAACTAATAGAAGCACAGTTTAACTGCAAAAAATACATATATTTATCTCTATTTTTTTGCATTCCCTGTTTAGATAGTTCATTCAAATTATAATTCCACTAATATGAAGTTGTAATCGATCCATTCGGATTATAGCTCTATTTATATAAGGTTCAACTTTGATTTAGTTACAGTTGTATTTGAATTTGGATTAGATACTACTATTACTAATTCACTCAAATTACAACTCCAATTATATAAAATTTCAATTCTAATCAGATATAAATATTATTAAATCACTAAAATTGTAATTTTCATTCAAATCATAACTCCATCCATATATAATTAAATTGTGATAAAGATATCAATTATACACTAGTTAAACCTAACTTGAATTGGAATAGGACTAAGAGTGTAATTCAAATTAATTTGAAGATAAGTACAAAAACCTACATACCTTATTCTAATCCAAACAAAAAAACCTACGAACAATACTCTATAAATAGCTTGCCATAGTTTTCCTCTTAAATTAAAAAAAAAAATCTATCTATTTCATTCTATAAGAGAACAATGAATTCTAGAGTTTATCTTTTTCCGTGCATACTACTTCTCCTCTCTATATGCTTATCAACTTTGGCGCAAGATGGTTCAGCTGTAACTATATCTTGCAGCGTAGATTGCTTTTGCTTTCCAGGTTGCAGAAAGGAGTTTCGATTTTATAAAGGTGGCAAAGGGGATGAAGTTTGTGAATGCACATGCAACTGTGATCCAGATGATTCTAAAAATCCTCGTCCTCCTCCGAAACACAAATCACCACCATCTTCTCATCATCACAAACACAAGTCACCTCCACCAACTATAGATATTGGTAAGTGCTTCTCAATTGGTTTCGAGATTGGTGAATGTGCGATTCAAGCTATTGGTAATATAATTTTACCAAATGTCAAAATCGGTAAAGAATGTTGTAAGCAATACAGACAGTGGGGTAAAGATTGCTTTAACGGTGACGATACTGTTCCTACCATATTTGCTTACCTTGTTCCTCCTAATTTTATAGAATTTTGCAAGACTCATTAGAATTTTATAGAATAATTTTGAATTTTATAAGATTCATTAGGATTTTATAGAATAGTTTTATTTTATAGTGATTTTATAATATTATTATTTTAGTTTAGATTAGACTAGATGTAGGGTTAGTTTTGCTTAAATTGAATTAGTTAGAAGTTTTATTGTGTTGATCAGATGTTTTGTTCAAAGTATTAATAAATTTATATAATAATATTTGTTCCTAATTTTTCTTGTCTTCTGCCAGTGGTTTTTAAAAAATCTTTTTTTTTTTTTATAAAAATAATCTTGTTGTATTGCCTACAACATCCATCGACTCCATTAGATTTTACATCCCATAGAAGCTATGATTTTTATTGTGGTAGCGTTGTTGTAATCATATTTGTTAAGTTGGAAATGTCGCTCTAGTGTATAAATTTTCTGACCCGTCTAGTGCAAACCTGGCATGTTAAAGCACCAAGCATACGAGAGCATTATAATTACTATTTTGAAACAGTGTATGTGTTTTTTTGACGATGAACTGGTTAATATTTTCTAACTGTTAGTTGCAAGGATCCCCATTACTGATGAAATAATAAAACACAAATCAATTTCATGAATTTTTAGCTAATACATTCATCTGGGAAAAAGTCTGCTGCTTATAATATAAGCACAGCAACATCATGATCAAAATTAACAACTTGAACTGATCCCATCTTCTATTATATATGTTGCTAACAATTAATCCAGGTTAAACAAACTAGTACTAATTATTGGTGTGCCAAAAAGAAAACAGCTCATGGCTTCATTCCTTGACCTTACCCCTGAAATTCTTCGGTTATTTGTCATTTTATGGCAAAATTATTTTAAAGCCAAGAGGAGGTGCAAGGTGCAGTGCAGCATCTCATTTCCCAAGAGAGGACAGGACCACCTCATTTTGCCATTATTATAGTTATCGCCCAAGAATTTTTGGCTAATGTTATTGTGAAAAATATAGTTATGGCCAAAAAAAAAATAGTTAGTGAATATTTTTATTTATTGTCTTATATTTGTTGTTATATTGGATATTTGTTTGTAAATTAATTAGTTAGTAAGAAGAATTTATATAATGTTTTTAAAAAAATCAATTAGTTAGTTAAAAAAATTATGTATTTAGTTAGGGGAAAAAAGTTATTTATTTAGTTACATAATGTTTATTTTATTTAATATGTTGATTTATTAGTAAAATTATTTAATATGTTGATTATTGGTAAAAATTGTTATAATTTGTTAGATATTTATCATGTGGATTAGATAGTATCAAGGGATATACTAATGATTATAAAATTTAATTAATAAATACTATTTTTAATTAATTATTTCCATATATTCTGTAGTTTTATTTCATATATATATATATATATATAATTTTCATTTGTTGCTTTACAACTTCATTATAAATAATAAAATTTTATAAATATTATAATATTAGATAAATAAATAAAATTAAAATTATTATAATTTTCGTAAATAAAATTCTAATTAAGTAGCTCTCATGCACTATTCAAAGAACAATTGCATCACGTGGTAGCACGCCTACATATAAGAATAATCTCATCGACTCTCCTTTTTGTATTTTATATCATGCGATAAATATAAAAAAATAATTATGCTTATGTAGTATGTTTTAGACATGCCCCAAGTACATAATATTTTACTGACTTTGGAGATCTTTTTAGATGTGGCTTGACGCAAATGCAACAGACTCATTATTCCATTTGGCCTGTTGATTTCGCCATTCGCGAAATGTACATATGAAAAACAAATATATATATGTTGTAAGGCCATTTCATCATTTTGACCGGCAAAATGCCAATTTCACCTGTTCAAAAAGTGAAATGATCAGTCGGATAGGATCGTCACCTCGTAAAAAAGTACTATAAAATGGCAAAATTTTTTAAAAGAATCATAAAAAAAATTATTTTGAAAACAACCACAAATTAAAAAATTTATTTCAAAAGTTGCCATAAAATGGCAAATAGTCAGAAATTCTTGCTCTTATGGTAAAAAAATAAAATTATTTCTGTTTTATGGTAATTTTAAACTATTTCTTTTTTTATGATGAATTCTAAAATATTTTTTTAATTTGTGATAGTGACAGATATTTCTAATTAAACTGGCCAAATGGACTGCAAACTGCCCACTAGCAGTGGCGAAATGGACTTACAATTATTATTATTTTTTAAAAAATTTTGTGTCCATTTCGCCAAAGTGTGGCGAAATGGACAAGTTATATACATATATATAATTCAAAAGGAAAAAAATTAAATGGACCATTGTCCATTTATTGAATTTGTATGAACTTGCATGAATTCAAATTCACATTCAAACGCCCATTTAATTGTTTTTTTTTTATTTTAATATTTTTATGATTATGATTAATTAATTATAATAATATTAACAATAATATCATAATTATAATAATTGATCATCATTTTTTTTGTTTTTTAGCTTTAACATTGTTATGGTTATTTTATTTTAATTATTATAATTATTATTATTATCATATAAAAAATAATATCATAAGTATACTAATATTATAATTTTTTTTGTTTTTTATTTTAATTAAATACTAATAATAACCATTAAATAATAATAATAATAATAATAATTATTATTATTATTATTATTATTTATGCATTGTTTTAATTTTTAATTTTAATATTATAATAATTATGCATGAGTGTTATTTTTTTGAAAATGGATTATTGCATGAGTGTTAGTGTGTGTGCATCAGTGTTGTTTGTGTGTGGCCATTTCATGTTAGTGATGTGTGTGACATTTCGCCATTGCAAATGATGATTTAGCTTTTATTATTATTATTAAACACTAATTTCGCCATTTTGAATGGCAAAATAGGTGAGTTGACTTTTGTCATTTTTCCATTTCGACATTTAAAATGGCGAGATGATTTTTTTTTAACAAAAAATAGATACTAGAAAATAAAAAATATTTTTAAAAATATAATAAATTAAAATATAGTTTTATTTTTTACCATAAAATAGTAAATAGCCCCTCAACCTCAACAGCAAGTCCCAACTTGACGATATAGCTGGAAGTGGCAATGACTTTGTTTATTAAGAATTATCAAATTATAATTATAAATAATGTAAGGACCAAATTATACTTATGAAGTAGTATAAGTCTTAAAGATCAATTATTAAAAAAAAAAAATTTCATTTTTTCTTTAAACTAGATAAATGTCGGCACTGTGCAAATGAGTTTAATTTTTAATAATAAATGTTAGACACGTTGTTGGGATTAATTTTATCGATAATCATTCCTTGGTGCTTCAATATTCAATTTTTTTTTTTTCAGAAATGCCATGCCATTTTCTTGTATGTATTAGGGCCATGATTAATTAGGTTAACGCTCCAATTTTCATTCATGGCCAGATCCATTTTCTTCTTTCAGTTTTGTTTTTTATGCTTTCATTTATAACCTCTTGTTGGTACATTTTTGAAATCATATGATTAACTTCAGCGTTTTCTTTTTTTTTTCTTTTTTCTATAATTCTTTTTTTCCTATTTATTATTCTTAAAGTCATTTTTTTAATTTAAGTTTATTACATGCAATTATTTGATTTTGTATATTTTAAATAATTTAATTTTATATTTAAAATAACATTTTTTTAATTTTAAAATTTACTATTATTTAGAAAATAAAAATTAAGCTAATTAAACTAAAAATTACCCATAGTCTTCAATAATTTTTTTTTCATAATTATTTAGAATTTAAAAACTACACTAATTAATGTAAAAATTACCAATAGTATTTAATAATTATTTTTTCAATAAAAATAACAAAAAAATAATGAAATATATCAAAAAAATTAATTTTTATTATTGATATTAATAAAAGTAAAAATAATATTTATGATCTTAATTTTATTATTAATGATGAAAAAACTGAAAAAACAACAACAAACAATAAACATCAACAAAATCGAAAACTGCAATTTTTTGTTGCTTTTGTTGATTTTAGTTGATTTTTGTTGTTTCAGTTGTTGTTTTCAATTATTTTTGTTGTTTTCGTTTGTTTATATTTGTTGATTTTTTTTTTAAAAATAAAAATTATGAAATATGTCAAAAAATTATTATTATTATCATTAATATTAATAAAAGTAAAAATTTTATTTATGGCCTTAATTTTATTATTAATAATAAAAAAATAATTTAAAAATCAACAAAAATTATCAAGTTGTTGTTTTTAATTGTTTCTATTTGTCGATTTTTTTTTTTGGTGTTTTTTGTTGATATTACAAATACATCATAAGAATAATAAATTTGTTACATATTGATAATCAATAAGTATCAAATAATTTTATTTTTTTTTAAAAAGCTATTAGATATTTTAATGAACAAATTAAAGTAAAAATAAAATAAAATTCTTATTCTTTAAAAATATAAAATGAGAAAATTTTGTTTATATATTGTTGTTATAACATTTGAAGATATTTATTGATTAGTTTAACAACAATTGAAAGATATTTAGTTCATAATTATTCATTTGGAAAAAAAATCTTAAGATAAAAAATTATTGAGCAATAAAATAAAACATTGGGAATAAAATAAAGACAATACTTTAAAAATAAAAAAAATGTTGAACAAAAAAAGTTGGGAAAAAAAATGAAAACATTAGAAAAAATCTTGAAAAAAAAAATAAATATAGTACCACAAAAATTGAAAAATAAAATGTTTAGTAAAAAAAACATTGAGAAAAAAAAAAGCAAGATAGTATAAAAAAATTTTAGAAAAAAATTGTTGAGTAAAAAAATATTGAGCAAAAAATAGATGAAGACAATATAAAACAAAAAAAATGTTAAAAAAATAACAAATAAAATGTTGAGAAAAAAAGTATAAAGCAAAAATTTAAAAAAAGTTGGAAAAAAAATTAGAAAAAAGGAAAATGTTGGAAAAAATATTAAAAAAATACTGAAAAAAATAACTCTAAAAATAAGGGTGGTGGTCCAAGACCACCAACTCATTATGTCTAAGTGAAAAGTTAATCTAATAATTATTAAACAACTAATTAAAAGGAAAGAATATATAAATTTAAAAGGAATAGGTGAATCTATAAATTTAAAAGGAAATAAGTGAATCCGTCATGACTTAATTTAAAAAAATTATATTTTATAATTAATTAATTAATTAATTTTATTGATTTTAATATAATTTATTTGATTTTTTAACTAAGCAATAATTCATAACTATTATATAATCTCTCATGAATAGTTATATTTGAAAGAAAAAAAACGTTAGAAAAGTTAGTTTTAAAAGTTTTTTTAGTTTTGAAAGATTTTTTTTATTTTTGATATATTTATGTAATGAAACTTTGGCCTATCCTTTGTCTTTGTCTTTGTCTTTGAGTTTTCCATTTCAAAACCATCATTATCTTTTTGTTTTCGTTTGAATAAAAATTGCAAAATTTCATTTCATGATTAGCTATTAATAATAATGTCTAATTAAATATTTAGTGGGAGATGTATGCTTAAATCACTTTCAATTTAATTTGTATCATATAATTGGGGAATAATGTCTAATTAAATATTTAAAAATTGAAAATAATTTACTGTCTGTATTGCCTACAATGTCCATCCTTCATGAGCACCATTCCTAACTTAACTGGTGCGATGGTTGTGCAGCATTAGATTTTACAGCCATATAAGCTAAGCAGAAATTTAACAAATGAAAACAAAGATTTTTTTTTTTTTACAAATATCATATTATAAAATTGGACTATCACTATATATATATATATATATATATATATATATATATATATATATATATATATATATATATATATATATTATTAGTAATATTATAGATATATAAAATGATTAGTATTTGACATAGTTAGGATATATTAAGATTCAAGAGTCATAATTGTTGATATCCACTAAATTTTAAATCAATAACCTCTAAAATTATGGATGTCTTCCTTGCTATTCGATCTAGGAAAGAGAAGAAAAACAACTATTGCTAATACTTAAACCATCAATAAATAATGACATTTACTTAGATTTGATGAGAGAAAACACATAAGTGAAAAAAAAAAAAAAGAAAACCCCACCCTGACTTGTATGTTAAATTTTTTCTTCATCACTATTTCTCTAACCCATCTAGCACAAACCTGACATGTTAAAGCTACCAAAAAGTTGTTATTTTAAAGACTTTTTTGACCTGATATATGAAAGCAGTATAATTACTATTTTAAAACAGTTTTTTTTTTTTACTACGATTAACTAGTTAAGATTTTATGAGTGTTCATTGTTTGTTGCAAGGATCCACTTTACCGGTTAAATAACAAAAACACATGTTAATTTCTTTCATAAATTTTTAAAAGGTACATCCATTTGGAGAAAAGCCTGCTAAATATGTTCACACTAAAGTTAGCACTGAAACATGTTATGTTCAAAATTCGTAAATGTATGGATCGTGAATTGCAGTATAAAAAGTTATCATTTCCACGAATATTGGATATTGAATGCCAATATTCCTACTTATGATCTTAGCTAGTAAACTAAATAAAAGTGATTAAACAAATAAAATATAAAGCAAAATAAATTAAACTAAGAGAAAATCAAATAATTAAAATATACAGTTTAGATTTAGTTTCACTATTTTAATAAGACCATGAACACTTTAATTATTAAATACCTTGATTTCAGTTAAAAGTAATTGTTCTAAAATATCTAAAGACTCTCGAACTCAATTAAGTATGTTAATATTAAAGTTTAACCTACTTTCATAATTAAAAAGTTAATCAAAACTCATTAAGTTTTTTAACAATTAGTTTACCACCGTAGACCTTGCCTACTGTCATGGTTCCCCGAAGAGTTCGCCTACTCTCATGGTCGAGTGGTCTAAGTCCTATGAGTTATGAGCTAATAAATTCTCCTAACTCTCATTGGTGAATCTACCCATAAACATGCAAACAAGCTGTCAAAAAATGAAAGCATACATTAAGTGCAATCTATAGAATTAACAGAAAATCAAATTAATAAAAACTTGTGTTCAATCACATAATAGAATAGCTACTCTTAACCTAAACCATAAAAAGAGTTTAGCCACATAAAATTATGGCAACAATCACAAACATAATTAAAAAAATAAAAGATGATGAAGAAGAAAATATAAATAAATCTCTTGAATCTTGCACCAATCTCCTTCAAATCTTTATTAGCTCTTGTTTATATCTTCTAGGAATGAGGAATGAATACCCCTTAAACCTTATTAATGCCCCTTTATATTGGAAAATTTGATAGTATCCTTAATGCCTTTAAATTCCTTTTCCTTTTTGAGTAGGAAAACCTTCTTTTTCTCTAACATGGCATCAATATGGCCGTGCTGAAGTGGTGTCGCATTGCAGTTCTTTGACACGGCTTCAACACCATTTTAGCACGGGCGTGCTTCACTTTGAATCAAGATTCCAAGTCCTTGCACGGTTTCAACAGGGGAACAACACCAGATGCACACTCTCGTGCTCAAGCCTTGTCGTCCAATCATTTGACTTTTTAGAATTCTCTGCTAAATCTCTTACAAAAAGGGAAACATCATTTAGGTACTTAAACAAAACTCCTTATTTGACTAGAATTAAATAAAAAATAATAAAATCCTAAATAAGACTCTAAAATAAAAATATTTCCTAATTAACCTAAAATCTACCCAATTAATGTTATTTATTATTTCAAAAGTCATTAAAATTCAACTCAGAAATGTGTAAATATTACACATATTAAAAAATTGTTTCGGTTCTAGTTTGCATAAAACAAATGTACATATATGGTTTCTTTTTTTTTTAGTCCATGTACGTATATGGTTTCTCAATTATTTAAAGGAAATGTCTATTGATATTGGTTGATATATATATATATATATGGAATGGAAATAGTTATAAATGATAAGGTCTACAAATAGACTTCAATATTTATTTGTTATATTTGTTTCATTGTTTGTTATAGTTGTCATTATCTCTTCTAAAGTTCACGTTCCACTGCACAACATTATATATGCTCTTTGTAATATTCATTAAATATAACATATAAAAAAATTCAAAAGCCAAAACCTTTACATAGTATTAAAGCTCTAATATGGTTGGGCAAATTATTCCTTCTTCATCTTCTAATCTCTCTATCTTTACCAACACAAATCACTCACTCTCTATCAAATTAACCTCTTGAAATTATCTCACATGGAAGACACAATTCCTACCTCTTCTCAATTATTATAAACTCAATGGACTCATTAATGGTTCCATGATTGCACCTTCACCCATAATACCTTCAATAAATAATGGAGCTCCTCCAACTCCTAATCCTGCCTACATCGAATAGGAACAAAAAGATCAACTCCTTTTTTCCTAGATTTTTTTTTCATTATCTGAAGAAGTATTTCCCTATATGATTAGCATGATTACTTCTTTTGCAGCATAGCAAGCACTAGAAAGTGCTTTTGGTTCCGTATCTCAGAATCATCAACTCCAAACTCACATTGAACTTCAAGAGTTAAAGAAAAATGATTTAACAGTCACCCAATATCTACAAAAGGCAAAATCTCTTGCTGATGAGTTAGCAATAGTTGGTCGACCTTTATCTCCTGCTGAATTTAATGCTATTATTATAGAAACCTAGGGTATGAATTTCATAGTATCATCACTACTTTAAATCAATGTCCAATTCCTGTTACTTTTCAAAAACTTTATAGGCAATTGGTGGCTCGTGAAATTTTACTTAAAAGCTTATAGGAGCAGCTCATTGCAAACCTTGCCAAACACCATTTTTTGGCTTCACCATCCTATTGCCATGTCCTCCCTCCTTCCACACAAATCCTAATTCGACTACCCCTCATCCCACCTTTCACTATCAATCTCGTCCATTTCACTATTTTTGTAAAAATAAAAATTCAAATGCTTTCCAAATATGTGGTTATCATAACCACACAACTGATAGGTGTTGAAAGAGGTATGACTCTCACCCATCATCATTTAATCCCCAAGCTAATTTTGCATCTAATTCTGGATTGCTGCCATCTCCCATCTTCGGCTCTACACCACACTAATACAATGTGCCCTTCACCAATTCATGGTATCCAAACACAGGGGCTTCTCACCATATGACACCAGATCCTTACATGATCTCTCATCCTACCCCTTATACAGGTTTTTATCAAATTATTGTGGGTAATGGTCAATCTTTATCGATTGCAAACACTTGTATGCATATTCATCCTTCACCATTTTTTAATAAATATTTCATTTTTAAAAAGGTTCTTCATGTTCTAAAAATTCAAAAATCTTTACTCTCTGTTTAAAAGTTTATTAATGATAATGGCTATTTCTTTGAATTTTGGCCTCACCATTTTTCTATCCAGGATCAACTCACTAAGGCAACCTTGTTGCAAGGCCAGAGTGACAATAGCTTGTATGTGATGCCATCACCACCCCATCCTCCATCAAAACAAGCTATTCTTATAAAAAATATCACCCTTGATGATTGGCATGCCCGTTTAGGCCACCCACATCAATGGACCGTTGCAAGAATCATTAAAGACAATAATTTACTAGTTTCTAGTTTAATAAAATCTAGTTATTCTTCGTGTCATTTAGGAAAATTAACTAAGCTTCCTTCTGCTTCTATTAAGCACACCACAGATGCTCATTTTTAAATTGTTCACTCAAATGTATAGGGTCCATCTCCAGTTACAGCTTACCATGGATTTTGGTATTTTATTTTGTTTATTGATGATTTTACCAGGTTTACCTGGATTTATTTTCTTGAACAAAAGAGTGATGTTTATTCTATCTTTCTTAATTTTGAAGCTTGTGTTCATCGTCAATTTAATAAAAAAAAAAGTGCTTTCCACTCAAATTAGGGAGGTGAATTTCAAAAGTTGCATAAATATTTCACTCAACATGGCATTGTACATAGAATTGCATGTTCCTACACCCATGAACAGAATGAACTTTCAGAAAGAAAAATAAGACATAATGTAGATACTGGTTTAACAATGTTAACTCATTCTAATGTTCCATTTTGTTTTTGGAATTATGCTTTTTGCACTGCAATTAACGCCATAAATGCATTGCCAACTCATGTTTTAAATAATTTTTCCCCTCATAAAAAATTATTTAATATTAAACCAAAATATATGGACACCAAAATTTTTGGTTGTGCAATTTTTCCAAACCTTCGTCTATATAGGTTTAAATTTTCTTTTAGGAGTCAACCATATGCATATCTTGGGTCTACTATTAATCATGCAGGTTTTGAATGTTTTGATCAAACCATGTTTCTTTTTACAAAACGTCACCCACCACAAAAAATTTCACCTCCTTCCCACGTGTTGTGGCTAACCATGCAAGCTTTTGTCCTTTCACCAACATCAATAGGTATGTCTCTCCAATCCCATTCTACTTCTTCTACTTCTCACAATAGTCCTACTCTAGCCCAAACACCTTTCTCCCAACCAAATGCAAATTCTTTACCCATTAGACTATTCTAATGTCACCCTACCCCACATGTCTCACCTTTAACATTTTCTACTCCTACTTGATCACCTCAATCCAACCCACCTAACTAACCTTTATCTACTTTATCACTTTCCAACTCTACCTTATCACTAACAACTCGATCATCACAACACTATCCACCCTTACCTGATCCTACCTAAATACTAACCATAACCAATTCTTCTCATCTTGTTTGATTAAATCTTTTTATAGATTTAACCGAATATAATCTACCCTCAACCTCATCCTCTCCACCTTCCTTTACTCACCCAATGCAACTAAAGCTCCAAACCTTGGCCAAAAGACACGCCCATATTACACCATCCTAAAAATCCCACTTGAATTATTGGAATATGAACCTACACTTTTTAAAGATGCTATCAAATTTAAAGAATGGCGTAAATCATGAAATCAATGCTTTGTAATCAACCAATACATGGACTCTTGTTCCTCCTCCCTCTCATGTGAATATCATTCCTAATAAATGGATATATCATATTAAATGCCAATTTGATGGTACTATTGAACACTACAAAGCATTACTTGTAGCCAAGTGTTTTGCATAATTTTTAGGGGTCGATTACAAAGAGACATTTAGCCCAGTCATCAAAGGCACAATGATTCGGGTCATTATTAACTTAGCCACCATGAATAAATGGCCTTTACAGCAACTTGATGTTTCAAATGCCTTCTTATATGGTAATGTTGAAAAGGACCTTTACATGTCTTAACCACAAAACTATATTGACTAAATAGGTCTGTAAATTAAGTAGGTCTCTTTATGGGCTAAAACAAGCTCTAAGAGCATGGTTTTCTCAGCTCATACTTTGCCTTTAGTACTTGAACTTTATCTCTTCTAAGGCCGATAACTCTCTATTTATTCTCAAACAAGCTAATCATTTTATTTTTCTATTGGTCTATGTAGATGATATTGTTGTCATAGGTTCACGCCCAAAGGTTTTTCAATCTGTCATCTAAGCACTTCAAAGTACTTTTCCCATTTGAGATTTGGGCTCTCTTCATTACTTTCTTGGCATGGAATTCAAAGAAAAACTTGATGGCAATCTACTCACACAAAGTAGATATCTTCATGATATACTTCACAAGCATGGTATGGTGAATTGTAAGCCTTGTACCACCCCTATGCAATCTTCTTCTTCTTTATTAAGATTGGCGGGTACCCTACTTCTTAAAGGAGATGTTTATCACCAAATTATAAAAGCTATTCAGTATGCTACCATCACACGTCCAGACATTGCCTACAGTGTTAGCAAGCTTTGTTAATTTATACTTTATCCAACGGATATTCATTGGAAGGCTCTCAAACGTCTCTTAAGGTACATTTAAGGCACCAAACATATTGGCCTATTATACTCTACCACTACCTCACCTTAACTCTTTTGTTACACTGACAATGATTGGGTTGGAGATCCTGATGATAGGCGCTCTACCTCTGGCTATGCAATTTTTCTTGGCTCTTCATTGATTTCTTAGTTAGCTAAAAAGCAACCCATTATAGCTCGGTCATCTACAGAAAGTGAGTATAAAGCTATTGCTAATGCTACTTTGGAATTAATTTGGCTTCGTGCTCTACTCAATGAACTTAGGTATTCTCTTCCTCATGCTACCATATCTTGTGATAATATTGGTGCAATTTATTTAAGTAACAATTCTGTGTTTCATGCTCACACAAAACACATCGAATTGGATTACCATTTTGTGCATGAATAAGTGACTTCAGGAGTCCTTCACCTCAACTTTGTTCCCACTGATGATCAACTTGTTGACTTTTCACCAAATCCCTACCATAATCTCTGTTTTAGCACCTCTTCTCCAAGCTTCCTCTTCATGATGTGCACGGATTTGCAGGGGGGTGATAAGCTCTACAGATAGACTTCAATATTTATTTGTTATATTTGTTTCATTATTTGTTATAGTTGTCATTATCTCTTTTAAAGTTCACGTTCCACTACATAACATCATATATGCTTTTTGTAATATTCATTAAATGTAACATATACAAAAATACAAAAGCCTAAACCTTTACAATAAATACCATTGCTTGGGTGCCTATTATTATTATTTTTCTTCATATGATGTTTCTAGTAATTGGTAGTGACAAACATTCTAATTAATTTAGTATTCAGTAATTACAAGGGTCCCAATTAATTTAGAGGCAAGTTGAGTGGACCCATAAGAAAGGCAAAACTCTCCAAACAATTATTTTCTCCATATATAGAATTCATACTTGAGATCTTCTTTAAGGAAATTCAAAGTCCTTAATACTTAGATCAACATATATACTCCTTACTACTTGAACCAACAAATATTAAATCAAATGTCTATATTAATTATACTGTTAATCATCTTATTTTCTCAAAAAGAAACAAAAATTATGTTAAATTCTAAATATTTTGCAAGAATTTTGATTAAGTTGTACTAAGAAACAAATTTAAAAAATTCAGAAATTATCATCTAGATGATATTTGTTTAAAATTAATTATATGTAATAAGATATATTATACAGTAACTTTTGCGTTTAATGAGTTGAAAGATTAAATTAATAAAAAATTAGTATTTAATTAAAAATGATAAAAATTAAAATTTAATAGTATATGAGTAAACGTTAAATAAATTAAAATTATTGATTTATCTTTTCAAATTTTCAAAGACGAGTATTATTATAAAATTTCTCATGTAACAATTACATGATGTGAAAACCCCCCAGAAACTTGTAGCAATTCTTATAGTATATTAAATCAATTGCATGTTGCGAAAACCCCAAACCAATTCTTATAGTATATTAAATCATAAGTACGTACTGCGAAAGTCCAACAAGGTGGCTGCTTGCAAATCAGGATCATCTTACGTACCAAAATATTTGTATCCTTTGGCAGGTGTATAGTTCCTATCAAATTTATGTCATGGTAATGTGCTTTTTTCTTTTTCCTCTATAAATAACCAAAAGTATAGATTAGCTAAAAACTGTGTATAATCAAGCCTCATATAACTGACGTGATATATGAAGTTTTTAGTAGGAATTAGCATGTAATTTTCTGTTGAATTAATTATATAACATACATATGCTATGTCATTGTTATATTAATTAAATACGAATTTGAATCTTCAAAAAAATTAAAGGAAATGAATTTAAAAAAAATTGATTAAATTTGAGCATTTTATTCCTATTATAATCAATATTAGAAGTAAAATACAGAAGATTGTTTTTGCTTTTAAAACTATAGAAAAGAGTTTCGATTTCATAAACATGATGAAGGACATGAAATTTGTGAATACACATGCAATTGTAAACTAGATGATTCTGAAAATTCTTCTTCTCCTCCTCCAGAACACAAATCACCACCGTCTTCTCATCATTACAAATGCATGTCACTTCCGCCAACTATAGATATTGAAAAGTGTTTGTCAACTGATTTCAAAATTTGTGGATGTGCAATTCAAACTATTGATAACATATTTTTAGTAGATGTTAAAATAGGTAAAGAATATTGTAAGCAATACAGATAGTGAGATAAAGATTGTTTCAATAGAGATAATACTATTCCTACCATATTTACTTACTTTGTCCCTTTTAATTTTATAGAATTTTGCTAGACTCATTAAAATTTTATAAAATAGTTTTATTTTATGGAGATTTTACAATATTATTGTTTTAGCTTAAATTACACTAGATGTGGAGTTATTTTTGTTTAAATTAAATTAGATAGAAGTTTTATTGTGTTGATTAGGCGTTTGGTCAAAATATTAATAAAATTATATAATAATATTAGTTCCTAATTTTTTCTTCTGCCAATGCATTTTAAAAAAATCTTTTTTAAATAATCCTATGTATGTATTGCCTATAGCATTCATCCCTGATCTTATTGGGCACACATTAGAATTTACATCCCATATGATAAGGGGTTATGGAATGAGTATAAATTCTACATTAATTTATTTAATCCAAAATCAAGTGACTAATTATTTTATTGTAAGAAAGAAAAAATAGAAAATGGTATGTGTGGGAGAGGGATAAACTTGGGCGATGATGGTACAATCGAACTCAACATCTCTCAATTTGTAGGGTCTAAGCAGCTAAAAGGCGATGTTAAAAAAGCCAAACCCCTAAGTTCCATCAACTCGAGCACTCTTGCTCTGCATTTTTGTTTTAGATATAGAAATCTAATTTTTTGGAAATGCCATGCCATTTTCTTGTTCATTTTTGGCCTATCCTTTGTCTTTGTCTCTGAATTTTCATTTCACAACGATCATTATTTTTTTCCTTTATAATAAAAATTGCATTTCATGATTAGCAATGGATAATAATGTCTAATTAAAAACTTAGTGGGAGTGGGAGACCTTTCAATTTAATTTGTATCATATAATTGGGAAATTTTGTCTTAACCCAAATTTTAATTTTTTTTATGAAAAAGATGAATATCCAAATTTTTTTTTTATGAAAAAGATGAATTTTCATTCATTAATTAAAAATTAAAAATTAAAACTATATTTTGATGAAAGACCAATGCAAATAATAGTATAATTAAAAAGTACAAAAATAAAATTTCACTTAAATTGTGAATTTTTTTTATCATTATTTTTTAGGAAAAATGATCAAACTTATCTTGAACTATAGGTTAATTATCAATCTAATCCTAATTTTAAAGTTGTATCAATTTGCTTCTCCAACTTTGAGAGTTGTTCCAAATCTATGGAAATGACATTGAGCTTGTGATAGCGATGATGTGACAATCTAACGTGACTGACATGTCAAAAAACTTAAAATTCACCTGATCAATTATATCATCAACTATAGATCAATTATCAAACAAATCATAATTTTAAAGTTATTTTAATTTGCTTCTCCAACTTTTCAAGTTGTGCCAAATCTATCCAGAAGTTAATAAGTTTGTGTCAGATAGCTACAATGGCCATCTTACGTGGCATAAAAGCATTTGACATTAAAAAAATAAAATAAAAACCTAAAACTTATTGTTTTCCAAATCAGAATCGCAAAATATAAGAATATATGGTTTGAATAATGAGATCACGACATGCATAGAAACATAACTCGTTTAAAGACATCTTGAAATTGATGTAAATTTAGGTTGATTGTTTTGATGTTGTCCCCATTTGGAGGTTTGGTTTCAACAAAAAGGACCCTATAAAAAATTGAAATATTTATGAAAAATCAAAACCCTAAAAGTATTATAAAGTCCAAGTAGTAAGAAATTTAAATATTTTTAAATAAAATTATAATTTCAAGCTTCATATATATAAAAAATAGATGTTCGAAAAATTTTAACCATTTTATGGCCACTACATATGCATTAGATACAAAAACGCAAAAGTATGATTGAAGTTTGAGTTTAATTTTACACCTATTTTAAGGAAGTTTAATTTTTCCATATCAGACACTCTTATGTCATGTAAAATGGTCATTACAACTATTTGGTATAAGCTTACTGACATCTGGATAGATTTGACAGAACTCAAAAAGTTGGAGAAACAAATTGAAATAACTTTGAAATTATGATTAGTTTGATAATTAGTCTATAGTTGATGATAGAATTGATCAAGTAAATTTTAAGTTTCTTGCCATGTTAGCTACTCTTATACCTTGTCAGATTGTCATGTCATCGCTATCACAAGCTCAATGTCATTTGGATAGATTTGGAACAACTTTTAAAGTTGGAGGAGCAAATTGATACAACTTTGAAATTAGGATTAAATTGATAATTAACTTATAGTTCATGATATATTTTATCATTTTCCCTATTTTTTATCGTGTTGGCAAAGCTCTTTTGATGTGCATTCTTGGTAATCCGTACATTTCACTCAATGGTTTTAAATAACTATAAATTGACTCTTTAATTTTTAAATGAGTATGATTACAAAAATACTAATAAGATTTTTACAATAAAAAAAATACAAACTTCATAAAAAGACAACAAAATCCCATACATTCATATATATATATATGTTATGATTCATAATTAAATAGATCATATGTGTTATGAAACAAGTTCAGATATGTATACGTGTTTTGATGAAAGAGTAGTGCATGGTCCATTCAACGTATTGCTAGGGGTATAATTGAACCAAATGGTTCATGATTCGTTCATAGCTCGACTTGGTAAAAACTCGATTGAGTTCGTTTTTTAAGCTAAATGAACCAAGGCCAAACTCAATTTTAAGGTTTGTAAGTTAAACAAGCCGAATCCGAGCTTTCTTAAGTTTGACTCGTTAAGCTCACAAACAAAAACTTATTTACAGTTTAGTTTGGAGGCTCATTATATTAGATAGTGATATTAAATAAATATAATTTAATTTAAATATTAATATTCAATAAATATCATTTAATTTAGTAAGTAAATATTATATAAGAAAAGACAATACTAATTAAATTATTAGTAATTAATATAAAATATTACATATATAATACTAATTATATATTTATTAAATAATGTGAAATATTAAACATTAACTATAGTTTTATTAATAATTAAATATTATACAATATTTATCAAATATTTTATTAATTTACATGTAAATCTAAATTAAATACTAAATTAAATAGCACAATATCTATATCTAGCAAATAATAAATCTCTAGGATAATAAAAAATTAAATAATATTTGTAATTTAAAGTAACAAATAAATATTAATATTAAGTAATGTAAATTTAAATTAATATATAAATAGTATAATATTACTAACTAAAAAATAATACATAGATAATATGTCTACCTAACAAATAATACATCTCATAAATATTAATATTAACTAATTAAAACACAATTTATCTATAATAACAAAACTCTAAAACTACATAGTTTTAATTCAGAACTACGTAGTTTTGGTACTATAAACTATTTTAATGTTGTTTAATTATTTAACATTAATATGTAATACTTATTATATATGTTTTAAGTAATATGAAACATTACAAAATAAACATTACATATTAAGTATAGTTTTAATTAATAATTAAATAATATGCAATATTCATTAAATATTTATTAATGTAGATGTAACCCTAATTTAAATAGCTCAATATCTATAACTAGCAAATAAAAAAATTTAAAGAAAATACAAAATTAAATAATAATTGTATTTTAAAGTAATACATAAATATTAATGTTAAGTAATATAAATTAAAATTAATATATAAATGTCATAACATCTCTAATTAACAAAAAATACATCACATAAATATTAATATCAGGTAATTAAAAGACAATTTATCTATAATAATAAAACTCCAAAACTGCGTAGTTTTGATACTATAAGCAATTTTAATATTATAATAATTAGCATTATTGTATAATACTTATTATATATGTATTAAGTCAAAAGTTGAAACAACAATATATTAATATTGTAATTAAACAATTTATCTCTAACAACAAAACAACATAGTTTTGATACTATAAGCAATTTTAATGTTGTATAATAATTTAACATTATTGTGTAATACTAATTATATATGTTTTAAGTAATATGAAATATTACATATTAAGTATAGTCTTAATTAATAATGAAATATTATACAATATTCATTAAATATTTATTAATTTGTATGTAATCCTAATTTAAATAGCTCAATATTTATAACAAACAAATAATACATCTCATTAATATTAATATTAACTAATCAACTAATTTAAATAGGCTAATATCTATAACTAACAAATAATAAATATCTAAGATAATATAAAATTAAATAATAATTTGCATAAAACCCTAATATCTACATCAACACTTCAAAACTACATAGTTTTTAGTTTTGATAACCTAACCTAACCCTTTACCTTAACCTAATTTAAACAGCCTAATATGATATCTACATCAACACTTTAAAACTACATAGTTTTGATAACCTAACCTAACCCTTTACCTTAACCTAATTTAAATAGACTATTATGATATCTACATCAACACTTTAAAACTATGTAGTTTTGATAACCTAACATAATCCTTTAGGCCTTTACCCTAACCTAATTCTCATTTCATTTCTTTTGCAATTTCCTTCCTTCAATTCAACCTCCTCAACTACTTCCTTCACCCCTCAACTGCTTCCTTCAACCTTCATCACGACCTCATTTAATCGCATGCTTCCTTTATCCTGTCACGGCTTCACCTCATATCATCTGCTTCCTTCACCTTTGTTGCCCTCATCTAATTGCTCACTAGCAGCTTCATACCCATTTCATACTCATCGATTCCATCACTTCCTTTAGCCATAATAGCCGCCTAACCATAGCCCACTATTCCTTTCTTAAATTCTCTAACTTTTTTTTTTCATTTGTACTCAACTAAAGGTATTTTTCTTATAATGCATGTGTAAATTAACCACCTCTCACTCATGATATGCTTATTTTTTGGTTAATTTTTTCACTGACCAGTTGTTTATTTTTTTCAGGTTCATTATCCTTTTTTAGGTAAACAACAAGTGATTACTTGCATTCTGTCTCCTAGGTAGTGAGTGAGTGTATCTTCATTATATTGTCTCCCAGGTGCACAAATTTGTTTTTTAAATTTATAAACTTTCGTTTAATTTATTTTTGCTTGTACTTGCTGCTTGATGGGATAAAGATACTTGCATTCTATCTTTTAGCACATTCTATATTACTTTGTAGTTATTCTTATGTTATGTTTTCATAAGTGAACAACACTGGTTTTATCTTCTTACATTCTTATCATTATGGTTCTGTTGTTTTTAATTAATGCTAGTTCAAATGAGTTATTCTAGTTCTGTCCTTCTATCCTATATAATTTTTATTTTTTAATTTTTATTTTGTGAAATTGTTATTTATCATTAATTTATGTGAAATTGGTTCTGGTTAATTTTTTGTGGTTATTGATGTGAAATTCCATGTTGTTTTTAGTCTGAATTATGCATTCTTTTCATTTTGGTTACTGAATTATGAAATTCCATGTTTTTATTGGTTATTGAAATTCCATATTCATTTAAAGTTTACTGATTTGTGTGTTGCTGAACTAAATGAAATTTCCCCTGTTATACTCATTTATGTGTTTTCTAAATTTTCATGTAGAATTGCCATGATCAAATATGCTCTGTTCTATAAATTTGCCTTAGTTTTTTTCCAATTTATTTTGTCATGTTGTATAAAATGTCAGACCTTGCTACTAATATGTTATCTTTTGAAAGTTCATAAACAAGTCCTATAATGGAAACTGCTATAGATGTTGATGTAGTAAATGTGAATTTGAAAAAGGAAAATAAATAATCTACAAGTGTGGCTGTTGATGGGGTTGAAAATGTTAAAGGTAATGAAGAAGGTGGGGTAGCAAAAAAGAGAAAGTGTACCTCCTAAGTATGGTCTGAATTTAAAATAGTCACCTTTCCTGATAAATAAAAAAAGGTTGAGTGCATCAATTGCAAGGGGCAATTTACATTTATTAAGGGTGGTACTACATCTCACTTACTTAGGCACCTTAATGAAAATTGTGTTAGGAGGAAAATAAAGTTGTTTGGACAAAAGGAACTAACACTCAAAACCTCTATACCAAAGTTTGAAACGGTAGCTGCAGTATAAAATTTTAAATATGACCAAACTAAGATCAGAGAGATATTATCTCATTTGATCATGGTCTATGAGCTAACATTTTTTTTATGGAGTATGAAATGTTTAATTTATTGATGAACACTGCAACTCTAAATTATCAAAAGGTTAGTCGAGCAACTGTAAGAAAAGATTGCTTTGCAAGTTATGAGATAAAAAAGAAAAAAGTTTCCATACTATTGAAATCTACAAATAGAGTAAGTGTGGCAACTGATATATGGAAGTCAACGAATTAAAAAGTTTCCTATACGGTTGTCACTTGCCAATTTGTAGATTCTAATTGAAAATTGCAAAAGTGTACTCTTAGTTTTTGTGATGTACCGCCACGTCATTCTGGAGTTGCCATTTGTGATGCATTAAGTAAGTGTTTGGTTGAATGGAAAATTGATGATAAAGTTTGGACAGTGATAGTTGACAATGACTCTTACAATGATGTTGCTATTCATATGTTAAAAGACAACCTTTCCTATAAAAATTAACTTGCTCTTGGTGGAAAGTTGTTTCATATGAGGTGTTATGCACATATTCTGAATCTCCTTGTCCAAGATGGGTTATCAGAGATTGGAGATATAATTAAGAATGTGGGGGAAAATGTTAAACATATAACACAGTTAGAGAGTCATCTGAATATCTTTGGAGAAATTGTGAAGTAATTAAAGTTGCCTTCGAAGAAACTTATTCTTGATTGTTGCACATGGTGGAATGCAACATTCCTTGATTGTTGTTGGCTGCCTTGAAGTTCAAAGATGTTTTTCCTCGATATGCATAAAGAGAATCAAGTTACTTATTCTTACCCAATAAGGATGATTGGATGAAGGTTATTGAAGTTTGCTCCTTTCTTAAAGAGTTTAATAAAGTTATAAAAACCATTTTAGGCATTATTATTTTATTTGACTAATCTTAATTAATTTTGTGATTTACTTGCTTTAAAAATTGTTTAATTCAACTAGATAATATCATACATATTGTTGTAGGTTCTGAATATCCAATATTAAATTTTTTTTCTTACTGAGCTTTATAATATCAAGAAGTTATTGGATGAAAAATTTCTTGGTGAAAATGGGTATATGCATTAATGGTTATGAAGATGAAAGAAAAATTTAACAAGTATTGGGGTGATTGCAATTTATTGATCTATATGGCAGTCATTTTAGATCCAAGAAATAAAATGCAATTAATTGACTAGTGTTTCCCTATTATCTACTCTAGATTAGATATCATTGAGCATATTATCATTATTCGTGAGACTCTGCACATGCTTTATAGGGATTATCTTGAAGCTCATAAAGCAAATGGTGGTGAAAAAGAATGCCAAACTGAGAGTCAAAATGAATGGCAAAACTAGAGTGAGGGCTGAATTTCTTACTTATATAAGAAATATTGAATCATCAATTGAACAAGTTAAATTTGAATTAGATGTATATCTAGATGAAGGTGTTCATATTTGTGAAAATGATTAAAAGTTTGATGTCTTAGGGTAGGGGAAGATGAACTCTCTAAAGTTTAGAGTGTTATCAAATATAGCATGTGATGTTTTATCAATTCTAATCATAATTGTAGCTTTAAAATCTATATTCAATGCTGGGGGGGGGGGGGGGGAGGTCAAGTTATTGAACCACATCGTGCATCTTTAGGAGCAAACATGGTTGAAGTTTTATTATTCGAAGAAGATTGGCTACGTGCCTGCTATGGGATAAAGCAAAAAAGAAAGGTAAATCTCAAATTTTTATCTTATTTTAAGTTTAAATTTGATTTTGGGCTGTTATTAAATTTTGATTTTTTACTAATTGTTACAATTTTTATAGGATGAAGAGGACATAAAAAAGATTAAAATACCTCACACTTGAAGGTTGCCTTTAAGGTATAATGTGGAGCTTATTTCTTTTCTGATATATTCTTTAATCTTTTGACATATAGTTGATGTTGGTCTTATTCTTTATTGATTAGAAAAGATTAAGAGTTACTTATTATTTATGTTGTTGTTTGAGTTGTATTTACCTTTTTGAGCTTTAATTATATTTATTTAGGGTGTATTTTACCAATATAAACTATTAATGTTTGGTTTTATTCAAAAGGTTCACAGACGAATACATGGAGGAGATCATGATGATAGATGAAGTTGATGTGTTTGTTTTAACCTTTTAATGGAGGAGATCATGACGAATTTTATGGATATTATTTTGAAGTTGATATGTGTTTGTTTTAAACATTTTATGAAGATTATTGTAATTTTTTTTATTTCTTTGAAGTTACTTGCAACTTTAAGTTGGTTTGGATAGGTTGACAATTTGTTGAATTAAATATGTGATACTAAACTATTAAATTTCTATTAATTTTTTTAGGTCTTTTTTTAAGCTCACAAAACAGCTCAAACGAGCTCCTTACTGAGCTCACAAATGAGCTTATAACCGAGCTTGCAAACGAGCTCCTTATTGAATTCACAAACGAACGAGCTCGAACTATAATCAAACGAGTCTTAAACGAACGAGCTTGAACCAAGCTTGATTTTAATGAACCCGAACTGAACTCGAGTTCGAACCTGAATTTTGAAAAATAAATGAACCTGAGCCAAACCCAAGCCCTCCTCAAATATTATGACCCAAACCTAAGCCTTTAATAATTCAACTCGGTTCAGCTCGATTACACCCTACCTATTGCATTATCTGTACGCTTCACATTCATGTGTTATTGCATCTTGATGTTTGATTATGCCAATATATGGAGATCTTAATTTGACCTTTTTAAAAAGAAAAAATTCTATTGAGGGATAATAATATCAAGTACTAATAAATAATTATTAAAATCAACTAATATGAATCATTATTGCTTGATATAATATTTTATTTTATATTCAAATTATAATGTATATAATTGTATTAAATTGATTGTCAAAATTTTTATTATTGTTATGATTTTGTCCGGATTTAAATACAAATAGTTAAAATAAAAAAACAATATTATAAGTCACAAATTATTCTTCAAAAAAATTCTAACATTACTTATGCATGGTTAATATTTTTAAAAACTTTATATTTTTTTAATCTAAGTGTATTAGAAAAATATTATAGATGTTTTTTTATGTTTAAACATGTCTTGATTGAGACGTTTTAAATCAAAACTTACGGGGGGTTTTTATCAACTCATCAAAACTGATAGATACTGCTGGATTTGAGCATAATCTTTAATTTCACTTTGCACTTTCAGCTCACACGCTAGCTTTTATAAATCAAATACAAACCATTCCTTTCTTACCAAAAACCATAAAAGCAAGCTTCTCAAAAAAAAAAAAAAAAAAAAAAAAAACATAAAGGCAAAAACGTCCTTTCCAGAAGAAAGCAAAATTAAAGAAAGAGAGGGACACCCTTATGGTCACATTCCATCTATACATGATCACAAGTTCTCCATGACATAACATTCAAAATCTTCTATGCACCCAATTCCACCACAGAAATAACCCATAATTAATTCAATTCATTTCATTTCAACATCAACCCACACACCTGCCCCCTCCAAAAAAAAAAAATCCCCTCATAAAAAACTGCACCAACCCTATTCTTCCCTCCAAATCTAGTGTTATATATCTCAAGATTACCTCTATAATCATCCAGAGCAAATGAAAAAAATTAGCATACTGATGCTTTTGCCTATATCTAGAACATTACGACTAGTTACTAGATGAGTCATGTTAATTTTAAATATTTTATATCTTTTAAATAATAGAGAGATCATGACACTTCAGCATCAGTGAACCGTACAACCAATGACAGTCATCTCTTTTAAATCAAATAATTGTAGAATTCAAATGCTATATTTCAAAATACTTTTAGAGGGAAATAACTGCTAGAATTTTACATCACTGGCTCTGATTATTTAATGTTTGACTGATAAAAATATAATACATATTTATGATTCTAAATTTAGCCCTTAAAAAATCCAAAATATACATATATTTCCACATCAAACACCTATTCTTGATTTAAAAAATTAATCTGTTAAAGTACATATAGCTAAATAAAAGCTATCTACGATAATTTGACAATAATTTATATATGATTTGCATTCCTTTGTTTATATATTTCATTTTAAATTTTGCATGTAAAAACTGTCCTTATTGGCTATTTAGCCCCACATGAACAGGTTTACCTTCTCAATACATGCAAAAAGAGGTATATGCATCTAATAGACAGTAAAAGGATCGGCCAATGGCCGGCCAAGCAGGTATATACTAATTCTTTTTAATCGGTCCCAGAAACATAAGAAAAGGACCATTTGTGTTGTAGCAGCTGCTTGATGTAGCACTACACTGCGCTACTCACTCCATCCATTTCTATATTCTTTTCTTTTAATCCTTCCTTTTGCAGTAGCTTTATTTCTTTTATGTTCTGTCTTTCGCCCCCATACATAGCTCTCTTTCTTTGAGAACAATTACATTTCCAAATCTTAATTTGTTCCTTTCTTCAACCATCTCTTATTTAAATATCTCCTTTTTATATATAAATATATTTGTTCTTTTGTTCTCAGGAGGACCCCAACTGTGTTTGAACAAGTGAAAGTCTTTTTTTTTTTTCTTCTTCTTCTTTTGTTTCAAGAAATGGCAGCAGCAATATCTGATGAACAGAAATGGGAACATTCTGATTCCCATGATCAAGAAGAAGAAGAAGAAGCGTTATCGCTTTGTGATTTACCTGTCAATTTTATCAAAGAAGAGAACCAATCAAGTGGAGAACAAGTTCACCATCAAGAAACTGAGACAATTCAAGAAGATTTCAATTTTGGCCAGTGGGATAATTCTATTTCAACAAGATCAGAAATGTGTGCAGCTGATGATATATTCTTTAAAGGCCAAATTCTTCCTCTTCGTCTTTCGGTCAGTTCTGAAAGTGGTCTTAACCTCAACAATTGCTGTAAACAAGATTTAAGTTCCAACCCAAGTCGATGTTTATCAAGGTCACAATCTATGGACCATGGTTCAGTAGCAGGATTTACCGGTTTTAGTAGCAGAAGCAGTAGCAGCAGAAGCCAAATCTCATTAAGTAGCACCAACAGTTCATCTGCGAACACAAGAATCTCAAAGCCAATGATACAAAATCATTTTCATACGCATCCAAGTCCCAAGCCTCAAATCAGACTCCGCAGCAACTCACTGGGAAATGCTGGTAGCAACAGGAACAGAAAATCAAGCACAGTGTGGGATTTTTTTAGACTGGGTTTAGTCCGTACCCCAGAAATCGAATTGCAAGATCTCAAGATTCGTACTGCTGTTAGTAGAAACAGCAGTTCTGGTAGTAGTAATAGCAATTACAGCATCAAGATTAGTAGTGATCACAACAGCAACCAAAATCAAGCCAAGAAGATGCAGAAGCTGAGAAAACAGAGTGGCCACTTGGAGAAAAGATCATCAGGAAGTTTATTAAGCGGGTGTAGTTGTACAGTTAGTGCAGTGAAGCCAGTTCCATTAAACAAAATCATTGTAAAAAACAGTACTAGAGGCAAGGACAGTACTAATGCTAAAAGCCAAGAAATGATGGAGTCAACTATACAGCAAAAGAAGCAACAAGAAGTGAAATTAAAGAAAAAAATGGTGGAAAAGCAGCAGGAGCAGCATGAGGGAAAGCAAATACTATCACGTCATCGAACATTTGAGTGGATAAAGGAGCTTTCTGCACATGCTAGCTTTCCTGATCATGAGCAGGGGCCGCCTTGACTCATGAAAATACTTGCGCATGCTTTGTATTCTTTATTTGTACCATCATCTTCTTTCTTTTTTTGTTCTTTGCTTTCTTGTTCTTGCTTTTTTCCTTTGGTTTCTCTTTAATTTGAATTATAATAAAATATGTTATTGTTGTTGATATCTAGCACTGTTTACTATAGCTAAAAGTGTTTCTTGATGGATTAAGGTTTCTGGGTATTTGTTTTTTCTATTAAATTTAAAGATGGTGGCGGTGGTGGTAGAGGTGGCGGTGGAGGTGAAGGTGGAGGTGGAGGTGGTTATCATGATTAAAGTGTGACAATTGCTACTTTTATGAAATGTGGGGTGTGAAAATGGCAAGTCGTGACTGCCACAAAGGATAGGGAACTTGAAAAAGCAAAGACAATAAAAATAAAAATAAAAATAATAATTGAAATAAATCATCTCAATCTTTTTCTTTTCGATGATTTTATGATTAGCGAAGGCATGTGTGTGTGATATTAATGGCTATGTTTTGTTCTCATGTGCAAATAATAAATTATTGTTCGATTATCAACTGATAAAAAAAGTTGTTTGCTAATTAAGAATCCAACAATAATCCTTTTTCTTGGACTTATTGTTTGTCCATTTTCTTGCTGGTAGGTGATATTCATTTTCTGTGAATAAATCCACAGCCCTCGGATGATTTATAGATATATGAGAATGGAGGCTGGATTTTGCACAACCCTTTAAGATATCACACGTACTAGTTAACAAATTCACTGTTGTCAGTTGTCATTTGTGGCTGGTTTTAGGACTTTTTGTTTCATAATAACATGCTGATAATTGGAAAATTATTACTTAAAAATGAAAAAAATATTATAATATAAATTAACAATTGCTTGTTGGACTATTTTATTTATACAATATTTTAAATTTGAGTTATGATATATATATTTACATTAAACGAGTCGTCAATTCGTCTATTGTGTGGAATGTAAAATAAAATAAATAAATAAATTATTTATAAAAAAATAATGTCTAAATAAATTAAAAATAAAATATATCATATTAATTTTATTTTCTTAATTTTTGTTACCATAATTTTTTAATTATAATAATATTAGTTTTAAAATTATTAGATTAGTATTAGAATATATATAGTACCATTTTAGTTGAAAAATAATACTAAGTAATTATTATATTTTTAAAAATAAAATTTTTAATGGTTTGAAAAAAATAGTTAGATGATTTAAGGTAGAGGTAAAAAAACATGTGGAAAAAAAATTGTAGTATATAAATATTTTTAGAATTTGAATAGTATTAAAATATGTATAATAGTGTTTTAGTTAAAAAATAACACTAAATAAATATAGTAAATATTTTATTTTTAATAAAAAATTAGAATTTTTAATGGTTTGAGTAGTATTAAAATATGTATAATAGTGTTTTAGTTAAAAAATAATATTAAATAAATATTTGTAAATATTTTATTTTTAATAAAAAATTAAAATTTTTAATGATTTGACACATGTGAATACTCAAATATAAAGATAGATATTTATTAAATTTTTTATTTAATAATTTTAGAGCTCACTAATTAATATATAGAAAATTTTTGCTATTTTTATCGTTTTGTCTACATAATTTATAATACACATGAAATATATTTATATGAGTATTATCCATCACAGATTCCGTTTAATTAGAAAAATTTTTAGTAGGTATAAAAAGATATAAGAATTTTGCACATTGTTTTGGTTCTTGCACTTGCGCCACATACAATTGTTTTTGTTTTTTGAACAGCACATACATTTGTTCAAACCTTGAAAAAATCGTCAACTTTTCAAGACCTAGGACGTATAAAGTAGTTGATTACATGGTTAAGGAATGTTGGGATCTCTATGACCTTTGAAAGCTACAATCCAGGATAGGTTCATGGTAAAAGTTAAAGAAAAAATTTAAAAAAAAAAAAAGAAAAACTGAAAATTACAAAGCAGGAGAAGTTCATGGATCATTTTTTAGCCTGCGAGTTGTATTATGGACCCTATCGATATAGCAATATAGATTAAAAGTTTAATACATGTGAAAATGTAAAAAATATAATTTTTCTTGCACATTTCTTCCTATTACCCTTCTCCTCCTTTTCCTCTAACTTTTTTGTTTTTTTATTTTTTTTTATTTTTAGTTTCAAGATCAAAATTATAGTTTTTTTTTTTTAATTTTTAGAGAGGAACTTTTGCAATATTTTTGTTAATGGAAATTTTAAAAAATGGAAAGCAAGTATTTGAAGCTTTTTGGTACCTGATGATTCTGAAGAAGCCTATCTCTGCATCATAATTTTTCAAAACCAGCAGCAACCTTCTTTTGGTTTGCGTGTTTCAATGCTTGTAAGCTTAGAAGTCCAGTATTATACTTATATTTATTTTCTAAATTTTAGGTAATTTTAAATTCAGTTTATGAAGAAGAAGAAGAAAATTATTTAGCTATCTTTCTTTGTTGGTTTTTTCTTTCTGGAGGGGGAGGGGTTCTTTCTTAAATTCAAGATCAAGGACCAAAGAGAAGAAGAAAAAGAACAAAAACATACCCTCATCTTGTTGGAGGGTAAAAGAAAGAGAAAACAGTAGAGAGTGTGCATTTTTTTTTATGTTTGTTTTATTTGTTTTTTAAAGTTATAACTTCACATACATTAGTTTGTATATATAGATTTATTAGTTATAATATATAGGTTGATTTGTTATCAATTAAAAAATACTTTTTAATTTTTTAATAAAATTGAAAGTGAATCTACAAGTGAAAGTCAATAAACCTTCAAGTAGAGATCAATACAGGTAAAGATCAATCAACCTGCTGCAACTTTCATTAATTTTTACTTACATATTCATTGTGGATCAAATAAACCTATAGGTAAAGGTCAATAAACCTGCAACAAACTTATTGATATTCACCTGTAGGTTCATTTGATCCTCAATGAATATGTAGGTGAAGATCAATAAATCTACGTAAAAAAAAAGATGATGTTTGATGCTAAAAAAAAGACACATTTTTTTTATTTTGCACGTGTAAGGGTGTGCAACAGTTGGGTTAGTCGGTCGGTTTGAGTGGAATTAGGATTGAGACCGATTGGTTTTAATGAGGGGAAAATTAGGGCTGAACCAAATAGATTTGAAAGAAAAAATTAAAATTTCAAAAGCTAAAATTAGTCGGGTTCGATTGGATCAAAAATCGGTTTGGGCTTGGTTGGGTTGGACTTTTTTTGGGCTCAAATACAAAAATAAATACACTAAATATTCATTCCATTAATCATTTTGGGTTAAGCCCAATTAGTTAAATTGTACAAAATATAATTGTTATTCTATAACTAACTTAGAAACAAAAATCATAATAACATGTAATTCTATAACTAACTTAGATACAAACAATAATAACTTATATTTAATCCAAAAAAAATATGTTGGCAAATGCACTACTATTCTACATACAAAAAATTAAGCAGAAAAATTTGTAGGTTCAGGATTTCACCCTATAACTAGATATATACAAAATGCAAAATCTGTATAAAAACCCTAAAAAATATTGTAGAATTCCCAAAAAATACAACTACAGTAGGTTCATAAAAAAGAGTTAATGTTCAAGTAATATCCCGAGATTTTAAATAATTTTAAACTGCATCAGGATATGCAGTGTTAATAATTTTGATAAATATATTTGATTATTTAATTAGTTGTTAATCATTAAAGTTATTTTTTTACTATTTTAAATTTATTACGTATAATTTTTTCGAGAATTTTATTTTTGAAAAAATTAAAACCTAAATAAATATTTATTATTTATATTAGTTCATTTTACGTAATTGTATGATTCCATTTACAATTTTAATTATCATATTAATAAATATACATATACATGCATAAATATACATATTTAGCATTTTTAGGTTATTTTTAATTAAGTATTTATTATATAGTTTTATTTAATTAACATGTGTTATACATATATGTAGATGTATATATATATTGTTATTTTTTTTAAATATGTGTTGTAGGAATTTTGTGAATATAATATTATTATGTTATACTATAAGTTAATAAAGTTATATATATATATATATATATATATATATATATATATATATATATATATATATATAAAGTTTGCCTTATTTACGTTTTGTGCCATCCCCTCTTCTTCTTTTTCTTCTTCCTGACGCCCCCACCTCCATTTTTACCACTGCCAACTCCTTCCCTCACCATTGGTGTACCTTCCGGTGTGCCACCACCCTCTCTAGCTAGCTCCGCCGCCTATTGCTTCCATTTCCGACGAGTTTTGATCGTTTTTAAGCCGAGAAACTGAAACTCAAGCTTAACTCTGTTCATCGTAATTCCAGCCACCAAGTTAGAAGCCGCCAGTGTCTATCTCTTCCTTGAGCTCCGGTGAGTACATTTCTAAGCTTGGTTTCTGATAATTGGTATCCGAAACTCTTGGGCTAGGCATCCTACAAAGCACGAACAGAGGGCAAGGTGAGAGGTGAGAAGGGTCCCCACGAACACTCTGATGCCTAAGTTAGAGAATGGAAGCAAGGAGAATATAAGATAGCTTGAATGTGTGAGAATAAGATGTCCCCTTGTGAGGGATGTAGGGCTATATATATAGTGATACTCAAACTTGGATGGAGTCGAATTTCGTGTGGGATAGTGAATCATAATCTTAGTAGGAGAGTGTTCCTTCTTTAGTTAGGATTCCTCTTTGGGGTAGTTCCTATTCTGGACGGATCTATCTTCTCCTTGATCCAAGTATTCCTATTTAAGGGGTAAAGGACCCCTAATTAGGCGGGAATATTCTAGATAGTATCAAGAGTCCCCCCGGGGGTATTGGGATATTTATATCCGTCGTGTCTGGGTAGGATGCTGATGCCCTCATAAGGGTTATAAGATGCCAGTGAGATGAGGTGGCCAGTCTCAGTCACGATGAGTAGAGCCCGGTGCCGAGTATTTGGTTGGTCGTCATTGAACCGTAATCTGTGGAGCTGGGGTACCTGTTGAGTGTGTACGGGCACCGAAATAGATTAACCCGTCCATTTGGGAAAAAGACGAAACCAGTCATCACTGGATTTTTGATGCTCGGTGCATGGACATGAGGCTTTTCGAGGATCCTCAGTACTACAGAAGCGACCTAAGGGTGCCAATTTCAGTCACCGATCTTAGGCGTGCGAGACTTAGATGCTCGGTTTAGGGATGCAAGGCTTACATGCTTGGAACCTCAATACTACAGAAGTGACCTGAGGGTGCCAGCTTCAGTCACTGGACTTATATGCACGAGTCTTAGATGCTCGGCTCAAGGGCACGAGGCTTACTTGCTCAAAACCTCGATACTACGGAAGCGACCTGAGGGTGCTAGCTTCAATTATTGGACTTAGATGCTCGGCTCTAGGGTGCGAGGCTTACATGCTTAGAACCTCAGTACTATAGAAGCGACTTGAGGGTGCCAGCTTCAATTACTGGACTTAGATACTCGAGAATTAGATGCTCGGCTTTGTGGCGCGAGACTTACATGCTCGGAACCTCAGTACTACGGAAGCGACCTGAGGGTACCAGCTTCAGTTACTGGACTTAGATGCTTGGATACCCGGAATGGGCTGGAAGCGATGTTTGAAACGCCTTCCGAGTTGCTTGATGAAGCGGCCCAGTCGAAAACGTGGGTGGGCCAACATGTGGTGGTTTCACTTTAACTCTTGAAATCACGTGATTGATGCATTTTTCGTATGTCAGTAAACAAAATGTTTGTGTTGTTATTATCACGACTCCTTGTCTAATGGGATATTTTATTCCCAAAAGGCCCTTGGTGGCCTAGGGAGGAACGCAACAATAATGAGGGCAGTTAATGACATGCTTCCAAATCCTTCCATGCCTCTATAAATATTACTGCGCTTATTAACTGGCATATTTTGCTTCTTTTTCTTTTCTGACCCTTGTTTTCGCTGCGTTGCTACTGCCTCCTACTATTTCCATTTCTTCCTGCCATAGTTCTTGCTTATAGAGACCAGGTGATTCTTTTCATCTTTTCCTCCTCCTCTTTTATCCTTTTTTACTATTGCATTTTTCCTTTCTCTATTATGGCTCCTTAGGAAGAAATTAGTTCTAACCTCTTTGTGTCTAATGTAGATAGCGAGTTACTAGGTTGGTATCGATGGTGGTTCTGTATCCCCATCGATTACACCCTCCACACCGTAGATAGGAGGTTTAAGGCTCACACCCCCTTACCGGGGCTAAGTAGGTTAGTAGTATATTTTGACCAATTAGAGAGGGGATTGAAATTTCCCTCAGATCCCTTTGTAAAAGAACTTCTTAATAGGAATAACATTGCACCCGGTCAGCTTCATCCGAATAGCTATAGGATACTGACTGGGTTCGTCCAACTAATGCATGAAGAGGGTAGGGACCCCGATCTAGATGTCTTCTAATATTTGTACAGGCTGACTAGGAAGAAGGGAGAGCTGATGTTCTCCCTGTTAGTTGTACCCAACCATACACTTTTTGTTAAGCTTACAGATCTCCACAAGAAGTGGAGATACTATTTTTTTATTGTGGAGCATCAATCGGACTTCTTGGATGTCCGGAGGATGTGGTCGGACGAGTGTCATAAAGTGACCCATCCAAAGAAACTTTTTAACCCTGATACGGAGCTAGTTTTGTGACTACATCTCAATGGACTCGTCGAAGCTCGATCAGTAAAAGATGCCTCCCGGAGGTACCTGTGGAGAGTCTGTCCGAATCGCAACCACTCCCCCAGTATGTTTATTTTGCTTTGAGCTATGCTTCTGACTTGATTTATTTTTCAATCTATAGATGGCTGAATTTTTTGATTTTGTGGGCAGGATTTCCCTGGTAGATGAGCCAGTTATAGTGGAGGAGGTTCGGGTCTCTCCTTCTCCAAAACCTGAAGCTCCTGTGGCTTCGAAAGCTATTCTCGCCGACCTCAAAGGCAAAGCACCTATGGAGAGTGAGCTACTAGAGTGGGTTGGGTGAAGAAAAAGGAGGCTGATTGACCCGGGGTCAGATGCGGAGGGGCTGGATGAAGAGATCTATGTCCAACGCCCGTGATTATCTAGGTGTCCAGATATGAGGAGCTGGATATTGAAGAGGATGAAGCCCCCAAACATTTCCAACATCCAAGTACGAGATTAGTACGCCGAGTCACTGTGGTTACCTGGGGACATGTAGCGTTGGTCGGATGAGGGCCCGAACGGGTTGCTGGATTCTATGTTGGCCAATCATTGGAGGTAAGCCAGTTTCTGCCTCTTGATATAGTTATCATACTTGCTTTTTGCTTAGGTTGTCTATTTATTTTTGACAGATGACTCAGGCCTTGCTGCTGGCGAAGGACCAGTACTTCTACCTGAAGAGCCAATACAGCTTAAAGGAAACTGAGGTGGGGATAATAGCAATAGATTTTGAGAAGAAGTTGGATAGCGCGAAGGAAACTCTGAGCACTACTAGACAAGATATGCTGAGGTGAATCAGAAGAAGGTTTCTGAGCTGGAACATAGCCAGGCCTAGCTGACGAGGAGGATTGAAGAGCAAGATCTTCAGATCATTGAGCTCCAAGGGAGGCTAACGGAGCTTGAGAAATCCTGAGCGAACAATAAGAAGGCATATCAAAGTATGGTGGGGGGGGGGGGGTTTCTCAAGGCTTACCTAGCTGAGTGCAAGAGGATCCTGCTCTCCCAAGACTCAGGATTGGACTTGAGGGCATTAGAACGAATAACTTCCGCAGACCTTACCAAGCTTGCAGTGGAGGAGGAAGCCCGTCGAAAGGCCAGTTCCATTCCTATGAGGGAGTCTGAAGAGGTCGTTGTTGCTACTGGGTCCGCCAAGTGTCTAGAGATTGCTGATGCTACTTCCCCCTCAGTTTTCGGGCCTGGGGGTCTGGGTGTACAAATAGTAGAGTAAATATGTATAGGTTTTTTTTTTTGTACTCGATCACATGTAAAGGCATTCTGATCAATGAAGATACTTTATTATTGAATCATATCGTATGTTAAATACAAGTTTACTGATAGTATTTCTTGAGAGAGTCAGAGTTCCAAAACCTCGGTAGGTCTTTGCCTCCTTTTTCTCTTAGTTTGTACGCCCCCTTCGTTGTGCATTCTAAAATCTGGTATGGACCTTCCCAGTTTGAACCTAACTTTCCAGTTCCTGAGGTGCCTTTGCCAATATCCACTCTTCTGAGTACCCAGTCACCCATCTTGAATTGTTCTGTTCGATGTCGTTGAAGGTGGTACCGAGTTATTCTTTGTCGATGTGCGTCAGTTGTGGTTGCCGCTTATTCTCTTCATTCCTCTAGTAGGTTTAGGCATATCTGGGCGTCGGTGTTATTGATGGTGTGATCGAGGTCTTGGCTTACCCGGTAACTTGGGGACCCAACCTCTATAGGAATTACTACGTCCATGCCATAAGTCAGTCTGAATGGCATTTTGCTAGTAGATGATCGGGGTATGGTTCTATAGGCCTAAATTACGTCGTTCAGCTCTTCGACCTAATTCCCCTTTTTGTCATTAAGTCTCTTCTTCAACCCTTGCATGAGGATTCTGTTTGTGACCTCGATTTATCCGTTTGTTTGCGGGTGAGCTACTGAGGTGAAGCGTAACTTTATACTAAGGTATGAGCAAAAACTTCTAAATTTATGGTTATCAAAATATTTGCCATTATCTGTAATTAAAGTATGGGGGATGGCGAACCTGCAAATGATCTCCTTCCAGAAAAAGTGTTGTATCCGGGCTTCTGTGATGTTTGGGACCACTTCTGCTTCTACCCATTTGGTGAAATGGTCAATGGCCACAATTAAAAACTTTTTCTGTGAGGTAGCAGGAGGGAAAGGACCAAGGATGTCCATCCCCCACATGGTGAATGGCCAAGGGTTACCGATGGGATGCAGAGGCCAAGAAGGTTTGTGAGTAAGTCGGGCATAATACTGGCACTGGGGACATGCTTGCATTAACTGTTGGGCATCCTTAGACATGGTGGGCCAGTAATACCCTTGGAGTAGTGCCTTTTTAGTGAGTGAATGGTGGGACTCATGCGCTCCACAAATTCCTTCATGGATTTCTCGGAGTATGTAATTTCCCTCCTCCGAGGAAATGCACTTAGACCATGGGTGCAAGAAGGACTTTTGGTAGAGCTCCCATCGATGGACGGAATAGTGGGCTGCTTTAGTGTTAAGCTTTTGAGCTTGTAGCTTGTCCTCTGGGAGTGTTCCATGCTCAAGATATTGGATTATAGGTTGCATCCATTCTGAGACTACCTATGTCTTAAAAACTTTGGTGTCTTTTGTGATGGGACTGGTTAGCGACTCGATAAAATTCATATCCCCAAATGCTTGACTGTCTTCGGCTGCAGATTTAGTAAGGTAGTCGGCCTCACTGTTGTATTCCCTAGGAATCTGGAGGATCTTTCACTAGCCTCCTTCTCGTTCGATGTGTTGTAAAAGTCGCTTGGCCTTATCTATGTATTTGGCAATGCAGATGTCTTTGACTTGAAATGCTCCACTAACTTGGTTGACTACTAGTTGGGAATCTGAGTGTATGATGAGTTGTTCAGCCCTTACTTCAGTGGCTAACTTCAAACCTGTAATGAGTGCTTCTTACTCAACTGCAATGTTGGTGGCATTATACTCGATACGGACTGCGTACCAGATGTGAACCTTGTGCGGCCCTCTGAGGATTATTCCTGTGCCAGAACCTTGAGCTGAGGATGTTCCGTCAACATAGAGCTTCCATTCTGATGCTTTAGTTAAGGTGATGTCTTCTGCAGCCATTTCTTGCACAAAATGTGTTAACGCCTGGGCTTTCATCTACTACCAAGGCTCGTAGTCAATGTCGAATTCATCGGGCAAGACTGACCATTGAACTAGCCTGCTGGAAGTCTTCGATCTTTATAAGATTTTCCACAGTGGGAAGCTGGATCGGACCACAATATGGTAGGCTTGGAAGTAATGCCGAATTTTTCAAAAAGCGTGGACCACGGCTCTGGCTAAATTGTCCAGCATGGGGTATCAAACTTCAGGTCCTCGAAGCATCTTACTGACATAATAGACAGGGCTTTGTTGGCTTCCTTCTTCCCTTACTAGAATTAAAGCAATGCATTCTTGACTAATAGAGAGGTACAAATACAAGGTCTCATTCGGTATCGGCCGATTGAGTAAGGGTGGTGAAGACAAGAATCTTTTAATTTCTTCAAATGCCGCCTGACAATCAGCGGACCACTGAAACTTTCTGAAATTTTTAAGAGCTCAAAACAATGGTAGACATCGCCTAGTCGAGCAAGAAATAAAATGCCCTAGTGTGGTGATTCTACCATTTAACTTTTGTATATCATGGATGTTCTTTGGTGCCTCCATGTTGAGTATGGCTTCCATTTTTTCTAGGTTGGCTTCAATTCCCTGGTGAGATATCATGAATCCCAAGAACTTGCCTACCTGGACTTCGAAGATGCATTTATCAAGATTCAACTTGATCCTAGATTTACTCAGTAGCTGGAGAACCCAATCCACGTCTGCTGGGTGATGCTCCGGGTGCTTGCTCTTGATGATGATGTCATCCATGTATACTTCTATGCTTGTTCCAATCTGGTCTTGGAGGACTTGGTTCATCATTCTTTGGTACGTGGTTCTAGCATTTTTCAGTCCAAAGGGCATCACCTTATAGCAATACAACCCTTCATGAGTGATGAAGGACGTTTTTTCTTGATCCTCTTCCTTCATCGGAATCTGGTGATAACCTTGTGCAGCGTCGATGAAACTGTATAAGCCATAACCAATGGTGGAATCGACGACCTGATCAATCGTGGGTAATGGGTAGCTGTCCTTAGGGCATGCTCAGTTGAGGTCGATGTAGTCTACATACATTCTGTACTTCCCGTTTGCTTTTTTGATGAGTACCACGTTGGCTACCCATTCCGAGTGAGTAACCTCTTTAATGAACCTGGCTGCTAACAGCTTCGTTGTTTCCTCAGTAATAATCTTCTCTCTTTCATAAGCAAAGGTTCTTTACTTTTGTGCTATTGGCTTGGCTCCTGGTTTGATGTTTAGGCAGTGATAGGCAACCCGTGGGTCCGTGCCGATGATTTTGAAGGCTTGAGAAGCGAAATCCTCTGAGTGTCTGGCAAGGACTTCCCTTATTTTTTCTTTAAGGTTTTGGTTAAGAGCATTGCCAATTTTCATGGTCTTTCCTTCCATGATTTGTAATGTCTCCGTATCTTCCACCGATTGTGGGTCAGCGGCTTGCTTTTTAACTTCCCATGCCTTTAAAGGAAAAGCCTCCACTAGAGGCTTCATGGCCATCTGATAGCACTGTCTGGCCATGGGTTGATCTCCCTTGATAGTTAAGGTCCCATTCTTGACCAAAATTTTCATGGTTAAGCGGCGGATGCTGGTGACTGCATCTGCTTCATAAAGTGCCAGTGGTATAGGCTAGTGGTATGTCTACCACGTTGAATGGAGTCCGGACAACTTTTGTTTCCTCATTATCTTGGCTTTCAAATTCTAGGTCCAGATCGACAATCCCCATTGGTTGTACCGTTCCCCCACAGAAACTAGTGATGACAGAGCCGCCCATAACTTTTATGCATTCCAAGATAAAACATTGATAGCACTCCCATTATCCACCAGTAGCCTTTTAACTCGATATTTATTTATGCATACAATTATCACCAGGGCATCACTATGGGGGTGATGTATTTGTAAATTATCTTCTGAGTTGAAAAAGATGTCGCTTCTCCCGTGTATCGATTTTTCTCCTCTACTACACTTTAATCTTTTCCCAGTGTTTTCTCCCCCAATAATCATATTGATCATCCTAATCGGCTCTTTTCTGGCTTTCTTTGCTTCAGCTTTATCCCATTCCTGACTTTCTAAGTTTCCTCTTATCCTCAGTGTGTCCGTGAAATTATTAAGCTTTCCCCGCTCCACCAATCTTTCTATGGCACTCTTTAGTTCTCTATAGCCCTCCGTGTCATATTTGTATTCTCGATGGTACTCATAGTACTAGCCTCTGTCACAAGTAAATCTTCGACTTGGGCTGATTCTCTTGGCTAGTGTGATCCCCACTCCATTCTGCCTGACCCATATGAGGATTTTGGATCGAGAGGTGTTCAGGGGTGTATAGTTGTCTACTTCCCTATCAAATCTATCTATCAGAGTTCTGAAATTCATTTTTAGGAAGCTTGCTTGTCTTTGTTTTGGCCATTCATCCTTGATCGATGGCCTATCTTCTTCCCAACACATCCTCCTATCTTCATCCATTTTTATTATCCAGACCGCTATCGCCATCGCCTCTGCAAAGGTACTCGACTCCTTAGTCATTATTTTGTCTTTTAGCTTTCTGAGTTTGGTTCCATTTTTCAAAGCTTCTATGGCGACTTCATCAATAAGATGCTCAATCTATATAGCTATTTTATTAAAACGGTCAAGGTAACTTCATAGAGATTCGTCAGCTTCCTGTCGACACATCTACAGGTCATTGATTTTTTTGTGGGGGGAATATTGGTGATGAATTTGATACGAAACTGCTCCGTTAGGTCTTAAAAAAAAGTGACTGAATTCTTCGAGAGCTGATGAAACCATTTTTGAGCTCCCTTTACGAGTGTGCTAGGGAAGACTCTGCATATGATTCCGTCGTTTACATTCTCGAGCAACATCTTTGTCTGGAACACTGATATATGACTGATGGGGTCTCCCGTCCCATCATACTGATCAAGCTATGAGATTATGAACTTACTAGAAATCTTCGTTTGAATTATCTTGCTAAAAAATGGAGTTCTACTATCCATAACCCATTCCTCTTCCTTTCTAGGTTTGGTCCGGGCTTTGCACATTGCTTCCTCAACCTTTTGCGCTAATTTTGAATCATCAAGGGACAAAATAGTTGAACTGCACTCCCCTTTTGGTGCTTTACCCTTCCCTATGCTCGTCTTTAGGGCCTGTCGGGGTGTGGTGTTATCATCATTTTGAGCCGGATCAGCACGCCCGCTCTACACTATAGCATTTAGTTGTTATTGCATCAAAGCTATCTACGCCTGAATATTTTTTATCATGGCTTCCCTACTGATTTGATCAAGGCTGAGTGTTTGGGTCATGGTGTTTAGGTTTGGAGTGGTTATTGTCGGCGTTTCTGGTAGACTTGGAAAAGGTATTGAAGGTATTGATACACGGTATTGTAGCAGAGCGTAGTACGGGAGATCTGTGCCTAAGGACAGGTATCTTGGGGTGTTCTCTGGAAGTGAAGGTACATGTCCGGATGAGGCTCCAACATGCTGCAAGGTGGGTAGTAGTATTATTGCTAGGAGAGGGTCTGAAAGGTCGATCGAAAGGATAAGTGTAGAAGGATTGGTGCCGGCTTCAGGAATCTGGGCTGGTGGTGGACTAAAAGTCATTATGAAGGTGTCTTTAGCTTAGCCAGTAAATGAATGGCTTTTCCTAAGGAGTTCTCACAGACGGTGCCACTTGATAACTGGTATCCAGAACTCTTGGGCTAGGCGTCCTGCAAAGCACTAACAGAGGGCAAGGTGAGAGGTGGGGAGGGTCCACACGAACACTCTGATGCCTAAGTTAGAGAATGGAAGCAAGGAGAATGTAAGATAGCTTGAATGTGTGAGAATGAGATGTCCATTTGTGAGGGATGTAGGGCTATATATATAGTGATACTCAAACCTGGATCGAGTCGAATTCCCTGTAGGATAGTGAATCATAATCTTAGTAGGAGAGTGTTCGTTCTTTGGTTAGGATTCCTCTTTAGGGTAGTTCCTATTCTGGATAGATCTATCTTCTCCTTGATCCAAGTATTCCTATTTAGGGGGTAAAGGACCCCTAATTAGGCGGGAACATTCTAGATAGTATCAGTTTCAATTGATTTGGTCTAGATTTTCGTTGGTGAGCAATTTTCTATTTCAGCCATTTTGAGTTCTTTAATTTTTTGAACTTCGATTCTAATGATTCAAGCTTAGTTCCTTCATAAAGATTGTTCCTAGTAGCTCAATCTACATTCTGTAATTTTTGAAGAATTTTTGGAATTTATTTTGATTTTTGTGAATTTTTTATTATTTTATTAATATTTTCTAATTTTCATAAATTAATTAAATAAATTGTGATTTATGGTGTTTATAGAGGTTAAAATGAATTTTAGAAATTAATTTGTAATTTTTGTATAATTATTATGAATTTACTTAGTTTAGATGAGTTTTAGAAAATTAGGATAAATAAGTATTTTGTTAAAATTAATGGGTTAATTGGGTATAATTATTGATTTTATTGAATTATATTTTGAGAAATTGTATAATTTTTAGTGAATTTTTGAATAATTATTGTATATTATGTGAATTTATATATAACTAAGGGTATTTTGGTAATTTGATAATAAATTGGTTGAAAATCAAATTAAATTAGTTTTAATAAATATTTGAGGTATAAAAATGATTTTTTACAAATTATTTAGTATTTTTAACTAATTAAAACTATTTTTCAAAAATTATTTTCAAATTATATATAATATACTAATTTTGTAAATAAATGAGTTTTTATTAATTTTTAATATGTTTTTGGGCTAATTGTGTAATTTGGATTTGTAAAATGAATTTCGATTATTATTTGTGAATTTATCGAGAATTATGGATTTTTAATAATATTTTATTAAAATTAGGGTTTTTATGTAATTATCGGTAAAATAATTATTTTCAGTATTTTAAATATCTAATTTGCTATATTTTGATTTATAAAGGGTATTTTCAGTATTATTGGATTTTTCATGTATGTTGTGCATATCTCGTGAATTGTGAACCTCAGTCGGTAGAATCGTAGTTTGGGGATCCGACTGAGGGGTTGTGTGACTATGTATACTCGAAGTGTATTTTCTTATAGGACTGACTCTACTTTTTAAGTAGAGAGATATCTGTTTTACAGGGGAGGTTCTACTGATTTTTTGGTAGAATTCTCGTAAAATATGACATCCGGACAAATCCCTATTTCTAATATGTGTCCGATATCTAGTCTCTAGAATTTCATTAGATTTATTCTGATTTTGTGTTGTCATTTGTTTGTTAGTTGTGCCGAGACTGAGGCTTAGTAGACCAGGCTCGTCGGACCTGTCTCGTGAAACGCACAACTGTGTGTTGTTATTTTATATATACATGTATTAGGATGCATGTTTTAGAAATGTATGTTTTAATTGTATGAAATATGCATAAATGATTTAATAAATGCTTAAGTATATTTTAGGTATATTTTAGTATATTTTTGGTATATTTTAAATTAAATGCATGTATTATTCTTGATTTATACCTAAAATGTTTTTAAGTATATATAAGGTTTATTTTTGGTTTATTTATTAATTGAATTGAATTTGTTTAACATATATATACTCAAAATATACTTGGTTTATTTTTGGTATATTTCTAGTATATATATGGTTTATATTGCTATTTAAATTAATGTCATGCATCATTTATTTTATGAATATATGAGTTTATTTTAAATGAAGGATATCAATAGAACGTACTACCTAGTGGGCAGCACTAGGACAGAGTACGTACCGGTACGACGATAGATTGTAGGTTGAATTACTAACCTATTTATGGATTATGGTTGGATTGATTTAATTAATGTGAGATGTGATTTGAGAGTGTGATTGTTGGAGCTCGGTTGACCTAGTGTCTCGGGACCAATCACACTGACAGTCAGACTGTTGGAGCTCAGTTGACTTAGTGTCTCGGGGCCATTTTATTGTCCAAATGGAATAAGTGAATTTATTTGAAATAAGTAAGCATGTATGGCTAGAGTGTTGTCTAACACTACTTGAGGTTGCGATCATTTAGGATTTTATTTGATCCTTCATAAACTTTTATTATTTTCCGTATTATATAAAATGATTTTTGCTGCATTCGTGTGTATTTGCCTGTATATATATTTATTATATATACTATTGAGTGTTTGCATTTGTCATGTAGTTATGCATGTATATATATTATAACAATTCACTCAGTGAGGTCTGACTCCCCTCCGTTGATTATTTTTCAGGAGAGTCTTCATCCGCAGACCTCAGTAGCAGACCTTTACGTCGGATTTCTTCCACCCCGGCTTTATTGTGTAAACTACTTACTTGATTTTATTTTTTATTCCAGACACTGCAGTAGTTATCTTAGGGAGCAACATGTATTATATATGTTTGAGATTTAAATTTTAAAAGTTGAACCAAGAATTTGTATTAAAAGATTATATATATATGAGATGAGTTTGTGTTATTAAATTAGCTGATGAGTTACATTATTACTTATAAGATTTTAATTTTTACTGTAAGATATTTATTTATTTTATTATCGTTGTATGCTTTTATTTTATTTTAAAGGCTTACTACGGGTTCCAGATTCGAAAAAATTCTCGTACCCTAGCGCCGGTCATGGCCCCCTGTTTTGGGTCGTGACAGTTCACCTGCAGATTGAAGGAATACCACTAGAAAAAATCAATTAGAACAAAATCAATGTTCTAATATGGAATAAGGATACTTAATAAAAAAACGCAGGCAGAGGAGGCTTAGGATGCTTATTTGCAAAAAGCATTTAAAATACGGCCATATTGTTGGCAGCAAGGAAATAGCCACCTAGTCAAATAAGGTAAGTACTCTAACATATTTAAAAAATGCAAGGTGGAAGCATCATCATTGCAAAAAAAAAAAAACACACAAAACAAGAGGCTCAGAATTGAGCATTTACACTTCACATCAATAATGCAACCACATTTCTGATAGCTAAACAAAAACAAAAGCCACTAAAGAAATTTAAGCACGCATTCATTGAAATTATATAATCCTAGGGGTCGAAGCATCATCATTACCTCTATTTTATGCACACATATATAATTACTGGAATAGCAACAAAGACACAAACACCTTAACCCTTAAAAAAGGAATAAGAGGCTCAGAATTGAGCATTTACACTTCACATCAAGAATGCAACCACATTTCTTATAACTAAACAAAAACAAAAGCCATTATAGAAACTTAAGCATGCATTTATTGAAGATCATATAATCCTAGGGGTGGAAGCATTATCATTGCCTCTGTTTTATGCACACAAATACAGTTACTGGAATATCATCACAGACACAGGCACCTCAACCATTAAAAAAGGCACTTTCAAGTCAGGTTGGTCCCATACAGTGCACACACAAAGCTTCCACTATTTTAAAAAGGAAGCAGGTAGGCAAGTAGCTTTGGCAATTAAAATAGGCATATATTAAGAGAATAATAGAGTAATTATCATCATTGAGCAATTTAACTGAGCTAAAGAAGGGTCATTGCTAACTAGATCAAGATCTGTTAAGAAAAGAAAAGAAGAGAATTAGAATTTAATCAAACATTATATAAATATTATAAAAAAAATGCAAGTAATTGAAGAATTAAATTAAAAATATGACCTTTTACAAAAGCCTCCAAATCCTCTAGAGTTTCTTCCACCCTAACAGTTTAGTTTGGCATTCTAAGCCAATCTTATAAATATATCAAAGCTTCCACTATTTTTAGAGTCAATGAACTCTAAAAAGCATCAAGAACTCTACCCTCCAGTGCTCAATGTAGACTCAGAAGCCATAGTTGAAACAAGAATAGCTAGAACATTTCTAGCCATATAAAATAGAATTGGGAACCTCTCAGAATTCAACTTCCACCATTCGAGAATATCAAAAGTTCCCTCATCTTCTAAAATAGCCTCATTAAGATAAATTTCAAGTTTAGATCTTTTACTTCCACCTAAACTATAATCAAACTTACGCTTTTTGAATCTTTCTTTCATTAAAGACATAGTGTATCCATAAAGAGACAACTGAGGTTCAAAAATTGTCTAGCTAAATTGAGTACCAATAGCAGACTCAGAGGTAGAAAAGGTGCCATAAGTTGATAAATAATCATCAAATAACATATAGAGATCAGACTTTATGTTCAAATACAAGGGAATTCAAAAAATTCAAGTTTATATCAAGGATCAAGGATTGTAGCAAAAAATAACATAGTTCATTTTTTCTAGATCTCCCCAATATTTTTTAAATTTCTGCTTCATGTTATTACCTATGTTCTTAACAGACAAATCAGAAGATGATTGCATATCAACAAGCATGCAATTAAAATCATAAATTTCAGAGAATAAGCTATTTGCAGTCACATAAATTGAGCTATAAATTCTTATTGTCATATCAAAGATAAGCTTTAATATGTTAACCATTCGATTTACACACTATCAGTCAAGAAAATCTAGGATATCATCTCCTAAATCATGTATGAAAGAAGATTCATTTTCTTCATATTTTTCAAAGGTCCTCTCAAATAAACAGGCAGTTTTAAGCATTAAGTAGGTGGAGTTCCATCTAGTAGGGACATCGAGGGACAATGAGCATTTGGACTCAATACTTAGCAAATCAGAAAGCTCTCTAAATTTCCTTAACCTAGCAAGTGAGTTTCTTATGCATCTAACTGACTCCCTTACCTTTTTAACAAAAGAATTAACTTTTTTCAACCCATTATTCATAATGAGGTTCAAGATGTGAGTTATACATCTCATATAGAGGAATTTCAGCATAGCATAAGAGGCATCCCAACTTAACATTTTCTTTCGAAAATACCCCACAAAAATGTCATTAGAGCATGCATTCCATTGTCACAGAGAACACATTTCTAATCCCCCGCTCAATTAAAAAATTCTCTAATGAAATAGAGGTGTATTCCCCTTTATAAGAGGTAATATGGATAAAACATATTATCTATTTATGTAAATTCCACCCATCATCTATATAATGAGTAGTCACACATATATAATTAACTCTTTGAATTGATGTCTAAGAATCAGTAGTGATATTGATTCCTTGACAATTTGACTTAAGGAAACTTTTAAGCTTTACCCTCTCATTAGTAAAAATTGAAAAACAGTCCCTATTTATAGTCCACCTAGATAGTATCTTTAGGGTTGAGCAATACCCAACCGTGCTTGAATTTTTAGCACAGTTCGATTTCTAAAAATGTAGCTAAGGCGGTTCAGTTAACGATACAAAGGTTTATCAATTTTTGGTTTTTAGGTCGGGTTGATGTAATATTCACCCGAACTGACTGAATTTTTGATATATATATATATATATATTCAATTTATAGTCCCACCCCTTCCTCAAATGGCATAACGTCGTTTGAGGAAGGGGTAGGACTATAAATTGAAAAACCCTACCCCTTGCTCTCATTCTCTTCTTTCTCCTAACTGCACCTTTGCCTCTTCAACTCCTCTCCTCTGTCTTCTTCATCTTCTCTTTAACCCTAACCTTAACCCTAACCCTAAATTATTGATCATCTATAGATTACACTCACTCTTGACTCTTATCTAGCAAACTAAATCAAACCCTAACCTTTAATCACTCACTTGTCTTTGTTAATCATCTCTCTATGTAATCAATTTATTACTTTCAGTCCTTTTACTTTAAACTCTCCCTTTTTTTATAACATGAACACATCATATCATTCATTTCATATTTATTTGTATTGGTAATTCATGTGTTCTTCTTTTATTTAATTGATGAATTTATGTGTTCTTTGGGTGGAAGCTTAAACATTCTTCTGATTTACATGGGAAATTTATCTAAGATATAGATTTGTTTCAAATTTTTGGTTCTGGCTATGTACATGCAAAAAAAAAAAAAATTATTTTTTTATAGATCTAATGTTTAAAAAGGTTTATTTGGTTATTTTTTTATTTGTTTAATTTTTGTTTAGATTTGATGTTTTGAAATGTTTATTTAGTTTGTTTTGAGTATTTTTTTTAATTTTTTTTTACAAACATGATATTTAAAAATATTCGTTTCTTGTTTGGTTTTTTTTTTTAGTATTTGTTTAATTTTTTATATTTAGGATGATTAAAAAGGGTTATTTGGTAAATTTTTTTAGTAAAATTTTTAATTTTTTGATTAATTATTTGATTTTGTTAATGAATAATCTATTCATATATTTGTATGTGTTTCATATTTTATTAAATTTGTTGTTTGGTTTGGATTTTAAAAAAAAGCCATGCATGCATGTAATCAAAGTCTAATCTATGGTTATTGGGTATGGAGTTCATTGATCTATTGGTTGTTGTATTTTCTGTGCCTGATATGTGATTTTGGATGTTTGAAAGAAAACATGTTCATGATTATGCCTATTGCTTATGTAATAATCATAATTTTTAAATTATTTTAATTTAAAACAAGATATGCAGTGTTAATAAAATTTAAAATTATATTTGATTATTTGATTATTTTGTGGTTAATATCTATTAATTTATGTTCAATTATAATTTTCTACGTAAATATTTATTTTAAAAACTTATTCTTTTGAAAATTTATGTACATTATATTTATTACTTTGAAAACAATTATTTTAATAATATTATTTAAGTACTAATGTTATTTTATTTTTAAAATGATGTTGTTTATTTTTATCATCATCATCATCATCATCATCATCATTATTATTATTATTATTATTATTAAATTACATTATTTGCATGATTAATTTATGTGGTATTATATATATATATATACACACACATATATATTAGGGTTTATTATTATTATTTTAAGTGTGTGCGTTAATTATTATTGTGTGTTATTATGTGTGTGTATATATATATATGTATATACTTGTGGTGAATTTTATGTATAAAGTAGACTAATATTATAATATTATATTATATTATAATGTTTATAATACTATAATATATACATACATTTTTTTATCAAAACACAACACACACACATTTACCTTTCTTCTTCTTATAACTCATCGAACCACCACCCTCCACCATCACGCCGCCACCCGTTTCTCCCCCTGTCAGTGTGTCATCTGGCCTTCCAGCTCCACCATCCTCCTCTTCCTTCCCCGGTGTCGGCAGCAGCTCGTGTAGCAGGAGAAGCCGAAAGTTGATCTTCCAACGTTCCTCCTTCGTTCGACCACCATTCCAAGCTTTTTCGGTGTCTCTAAGCTCCTCAAGCTCCGATGAACTTGATCTTAGCTTTGGTCTGAGCTCTAAACCACCCATTTTTGCATTTTCTTGAATTTTTTTAGTTTTGAGCTTTAGGGTTTCACAATTTTTTTAGGTTGATTTAGCTTGATTTAGTTAATACTCCTTAACAAATGTTGTTCCTGGAAGCTCAATCTACATCTATATATATTTTTCTTATTATTTTTAGAATTTATTTGATTTTTGGTGAATTTTTAAATATTTTATTATTATTTTATTAATTTTCCTAAATTAATTATATAAATTATGAAATTGTGATTTTTGGTGTTATTAGTAATTATTATTAATTTTAGAGTTGAGTTTATAATTTTTGTGATTTTTATATAATTTTTATAATTATTTTAGGTTTATGTCAAATTTGAAAAATTAGGTTAAATATATATTTTTATGGAAATTATATGTTAATTATATGTTTTGTTGATAATAATAAGATATATGTTGAAAAAATAATTTTTTTGTATTTAAATAATTTTTATTGAATTTTTTAGTAATATTAGTATATTATGTCTAATTTTTGAATATTAAGGTTAATTGTGTAATTTGGTGGTAATTTTAGTTAAATATTATGTTTAATTGGTTTTAATATTATTTGAGGTATAAAAATGGTTTTTAAAAATTATTTACTACTTTTAATTAATTAATATTAATTTTCAAAAATTATTTTCAAATAATATATTATATACTATTTTTGTAATAAAATGGATTTTTATTAATTTTTAAAATGAATTTGGATAATTAAGCTATTTGGATCAGTTAAGTGAGTTTTTATTAAATTATATTGAATTATCGAGAAAACTTGATTTAATAATATTATATTATTATTTAGGGTTTTTAAGTAATTATTGGAAAAATAATTATTTTGGTGTTTTAATGTTAAATATACTATATTTTGATATTTTGAGGGTATTGATGGTAATATTTAGTTTTTAATATATTTTATTATATTATGTGAATTTTAGTGAATTGTGGACCTTGGTTAGAGGAATTTTGTAGTTTAAGATCCCAACCGAGGGTTGTGAGAATTTCTATATTTGAAGTATATTTTTCTTGTAGGACCAGCTCTACTTTTTAGTAGAGCGATGTCCATTTTACACAGGAGGTTCTGCCGAATTTTTGATAGAATTATCGTAAAATGTGACATCGGATCTAATTTCAATTTTGTATTTGTCTATATTTTGTAATCCTAGATCGAGTCTTTAGATGTTAAGTTAGATGTATTCCAATTTCGTAATCATTTTTATTCTTTAGTTGAGTCGAGACCGAGGCCTAACAAACCAAGCCCGTCGAACCAGTCTTGAGGAGCACATCCCTGTGAGTTGTTATTTTATATATACATTGCGTTTAGGTTGCATGTTTTAGAATTATATGTTTTAAATGTATAATTTTGCATAATTGTTTTATTAAATGCTTAAAGTATATTTTAGGTATATTTTTAGTATATTCTTGGTATATTTTGAAATAAATGCATGTTTTACCTTTCATTTATATTCAAATTATTTTTAAGTATATTATTGGTTTATTTTGAGTATATTTCATGACTTATTTGAATTTATTTTACATATATATACTTGAAATATACTTAGTTTATTTTACGTATATTTCTTATATTTATATGGTTTATTTGATTATTATGAATGACTTTATGCATTATTTGTTTATTTGAATGTATGTTTTATTTTAAATAAAGGATATCAATAGAACGTGCTTCCTAGTGGGCAATACTAGGACCGAGTACGTACTGGTGTGATAGATTATAGGTTCAATTACTAACTTATTTATGGAAATTATGGTTTGATTGATTTGATTGATATGTGATGTGACTGATGGTGTGATTGCTGGAGCTCGATTGACCAAGTGTCTCAGGGCCAATCACACTAAGTCGACCGAGCTCCAGCATGGCTAGAGTGTTTTCTACTATTAATTGAGGTTGCGATCATTAGGGTTCTATTTGATCCTTTAAAACTTGTATTTTTTTTTCAGTATTATAAAGTAAAGTGATTTTCAACATTTGTGTGTACATGCTTGTATATATATATTTATTATATACATATGATTGTTTGCATTTGTCATTTAGTAATGCGTGTATATATATTATAACAATTCACTCAATGAGGTCTGACTCCCCTCAGTTGATATTTTTACAGGAGAGTCTTCTTCTTCAGACCTCAGCAGTAGGCCTATCCGCCAGATTTCTTCTTCCCCGGCTCTATTATGTAAACCATCTACTTAATTATTTTATGTTGTACTTTAGAAAACTGCATTAGTTATAATTTTTAACAGTAGTGGGTTTTATTTTATTTTGTTGTATGAGATTTTAATTCAGATGTTTAATCTGAATATTGTATTAATACATTTCATGATATGAAGGAGTTTTATTTTATCATATTAAATTGAGATTTTAATTATGTTATATTTATTTTATTTACTTATTATATGTTTTTATTATTTTAAGGCTTGCTACGGGTTCTGGATTCGAAAATATTCCCGTTCCCTAGCGCTGGTCATGTCCCTCGGTTTGGGTCTTGACAGCTTATTTAGTTCATTGAAAACATGTTTGTGTTTTGGTCTATATCCCTGTGTGTAGTGTTTATATGAGTCTTTATTTGGTTTCTTAAAATAATTTTGAAATTTCTTCATATTCTTTGTTCAAAAAAAGAAATTTGTTATCATTATGATTAAATACCATTGTGTGTACTATGTTTATATGTGACTGTCTCTATAGTGTTGATTCAAGATTATAAATGGTAAAAGCTTAAAGCTTTAAGTTATATTAATAAAAAGGGTGGAAGCTTAAAGTTTATACTTCAAGCTATTAAGTTATAACTTAAAATAAAAGGATGGAAGTAGAGTAAAGTCTGTTCATTTATATCAATTGGACAATTGACCTACACAGACCTTTTATTAAATAATAAGTAAATATCCTTAATCTGATTACTTTGTTATATTCTTGAATTTTTTTCAATTAAAAGATAATTGTTTATATTCTGTATGGAACTAATACATTATATTTGTGGTTGTTATTGGTTGTTAATGAAATAAATGGAAGCTACCAGTGGCAATAATAATGCCACTAGTGTCCCTGATGGTAATCCTGCTCCTGTCAAGGCTAATCAAGTGGAAGCAACTCCTGGATCAATTGTCCAACAGCCTATTGTTGCTAAAAAGAAACATAAAAAGTCTAAACCTAAATCTATTATTTGGCAATTTTTTGAGAGAATACGGGATAACAATGGTGTAGTGGTTAAGGGTAAGTACCTTTACTATACTGCTTCTTATCATGCTCATTCAAAAACCTATGGCACATCTTCTTTAAAAAATCATGTCTTACATTACATGAAAATACCATAAAATGCCACTACTAGACAGGCTCTTTTAACACTTAATCCTGCTAGTAAAGTGCTGGAAGCACAAGATGCCACCTAATTTGTTGTCATAGGCACATAGAAATATAATTATAATTCAATTAAAACTGCACTTAGGTGGATGATTATTATTGATGAACTTGCTTTTAGATTTGTTGAAGGTTCTGGTTTCCAAAATTTCATGCATGTTGTTTGTCTTAGATTTAAGATACTATATAGGTAGACTATAAGAAGAAATTGTTATGAGATGTTTGTGTCTAAAAGGGAGAAGCTTAAAACCTTAATTAATTCAAATGGTCAAAGAATCAGTATAACTATTGATTCCTCGACATCAATATAAAGAATCAACTACATATGCATGACTACTCATCTTATGGATAATGGGTGGAATTTGCAAAAGAAAATAATTTCTTTTGTCATTGTAACATCACATAGGGGTAAATATATAGCAAAGGCTTTAGAAACTTATTTGATTGAGTGGGGTTTGAAATCTGTCTTTTTAATTACTATGGATAATGCATCAAATAATGACACTGCTATTGGGTTTTTTAAAAAGAAATTGCTTAGTTGGGGTGCATCTAGTGTTAGGATAATTTTTTTGCATATAAGATGCATATCACATATTTTGAATTTGGTTGTTAATGATGGCTTGAAAGAGTTTAGTGTTACTGTAAGGAAAGTGAGAGAGGCAATGAGATACATTAAGAATTCTCATGCTAGGTTGAAGAAATTTAGGGATCTAGCATATTTAGTTAGCATTGAATGCAAAAACTCTTTGACTCTTGATGTGCCAACAAGGTGGAATTCCACTTACATTATATTGAAGATAGCTTGTTTATATGAAAAAGCTTTTAAAATCTATGAAAAAAGTGAAAGCTCATTTTGAGTTGACTTGGGTCAGGATATGCCTGACTATCTAGACTGGGAGTATGTCTCTGTCATGACCCAAAACAGGGGCCATGACCGGCGCTAGGGAACGAAAATTCTTTCGAATCTAGAACTCATAACAAGCCTAAAAATAAAATAAAACATACAATAATAATAATAACAACATAATTAAATTGAATACTGTGCAGCGGAATAAAATCATAAATATAAAAATAATAATCCACCACGGGATTTAAATCAAATCCATATCTCATATATAGATAAATCCTTTGATACAAGTTTCAGTTCAAATTCTTAAAATACATAACTCACACAAATATAATACATAAATCCTTTAATATATTTACAACTACTGTAGTGTCTAGATTATAAAAATAAAACTCAAGACTCAGATAAGTAGTTTACATAAAGAAGCCGGGGCGGAAGAAATCCGGCGTACAGGCCTGCTACTGAGGTTTGAAGAAGATGACTCTCCTGAAAAATGGTCAACGGAGGGGAGTCAGACCTCACTGAGTGAATTACTATAATATATATACATGCATACTAAATAACAATGCATACAATCAACAGTATATATCTAATGTGTATATATACAGGCAAATACACACAGATGCAATAAAATCATTTTATATATTTTTACTGAAATTCACAGTTTATGAAGGATCAAATAGAACCCTAGAATATCGCAACCTCAAATCAGTGTCAGACAACACTCTAGCCACACAGGCTCGCTTATTCCAAAATATTCACTTATTCCATTTAGACAGTAGACTGGCCCCGAGACACTAAGTCAACTGAGCTCCAGCAGTCTGACTGTCAGTGTGATTGGCCCCGAGACACTTAGTCAACCGAGCTCTAGCAATCACACCAAAATCACATCACACATCAGATAAATCAATTCCAATCAATATCCTCAAACTGGTTAGTAATATAGCCTAAATACTATAAGCGTACCGGTACGTACTCGGTCCTAGTGCTGCCCACTAGGTAGCACGTTCTATCGATATCCTTCATTAATAAATACAAAACATACATTCACAAATAAATGATGCATGAATTTGAAATAAATAGCAACATAAATCATATATATACTAGAAATATACCAAAAGTAAATCAGGTATATTTCGAGTATATAAATGTCAAAGAAATCCATATAGATTACGAAATAAACTAGACATATATTGAAAAACATTTTAAACTTAATTTATTAGCAAAACATGTATATAATTGAAAATATATCGAAAATAAACCAAAGATAAACCAAAATAAACTAAAAGTAAACTTAAATACTAATCAAATTATTTATGCATATTTAATCAAAATAAAATATACATTTCTAAATCATGCACCCTAAAGCATATATATATAAAATAATAACTCACACTTAGTGCGCTCCTCGAGATAGGTCCGATGGGCCTGGTCCACTAGGCCTCGGTCTCGGCGTAACTAAACATACAAAAATAACAGACATCATAATAAACCTAACAGAAAACCCTAGAAACTCGATATAGAATATTGGACACAGAATCAAAATTAGGGTTTGACCGGACATCACATTTTACGAGAATTCTACTAAAAATTCGACAAAACCTTCCCTGTAAAATGGACATCTCTCTATTCAAAGAGTAGAGCTGGTCCTACAAAGAAACACACTTCAAAAAATAAATATAGAAACACATCCACAACCCCTCAGTCGGACTCCAAACTACAACAGTCTACCGACCGGGGTTCACAATCACAGAATAATATAAAAATACCAAAAATGCCCTTATATCACAGAAATACATTTTATAAGTAGAAATTACGTAATTAACCTTAAAACACAGTAAAAACTGATAAAACTCATTTTATTTAGAAAAATCGTATATTATATATATAATTGAAAATAATTCACGAAAAATAGTTTTAATTAATTAAAAATAATAAATAATTTGTAGAAATAATTTTTCTACCTTAAATAACTATTAAAACCAATTAAATTACATTTTTAGTCAATTTAGGGTAAAATTACCAAAATACCCCTATATATATAAATATACTAAAATTACTCCAAAAATTCACCAAAAATAGTATAATTATCCAAAATTAATTTTCTCCACATATTTATCAATAATATAAATAATTAAACTCAATTAACTAATTAATTTCAATTAAAAACACAATTAACCTAATTTTCCAAAAATTACATAAACTAATTAAATTGAAAATAAATACATGGAAATTCATAAAAATTCCAAATAAATTTCTATAATTCATTTAAACACCTATATTTATCATAAAACACAATTTCACAATTTAATTAATTAATTTTCGAAAATTAGAAAATAATAATAAAATATTCAAAAATACCCAAAAATCAAAATAATCTCCAAAAATTCTACAAAAATTCACACATATAGATTAAGCTAAGGGGAACAACATTTGTTAAGGTACTTTTCATGAATCAATCATTTAAAGCTCAAAAAAATTCGAAAACCCTAAGATGGCCGAATTGAAAAATTGACAAAAACCTTACCAAATCAAGTTTTGAGCTTAAAAAAAGCTTGGAATCATTTACTATGGCCTCAGGGGAGTCCAACAACACCGGAATGAAGGAATTTGGTGGCCGAAATAGTGAGTTGTGAAGAAAAGGCCAACTTTCGGCCAAAATGCCAAAACTCAGCTCACCAGTGCCGGAGAAGACACTTGCAGGTGGCGGAACGGCTGGAGGAAGGAGGTGGCATGGTGGGAGGTGCAGTGACGGTAGGTGGCCGGCGTGCGCAGTGGTGAGGGGGGTTGGGGTCATCGGGGAAGAGAAGGAGGAAGGGGAGGGTAGAATTTGTAATTTTACAAATTTTGTATATATATATATATATATGTGTGTGTGTGTGTGTGTGTGTGTGTGTTAATAACTTAATAATTTATATTAAAATATATTAATTTAATATAATATTTAAGAAAAACATACACCACATATTAAAATACACAATATTTATATATACACACACATACTAATTAAATATTAACTATATAATATAATATGATTTAATAGAAATAACCCTAATTTAAATCAATTATGTAAATATATGTGCATATATATATATATATATATATATATATATATATATATATGTTCTAATATGACAATTAAAATAATGCATGGACTCATGCAATTTTATAAATACATTTAAAATAATTAATATTGAACTTCTTACGTGTAAATTTTTTCGAAAATACGAGTCCCGAGAAAATTTTACGTAAAGCACTTAAAATAACATACAATAATTAAAATAAGTTTTAAATGCATATTAACTCGTAAAATCTCATAATTATATACAAAATTATTAACACTGCATATCCCGATGCAGTATTAAAATATTTAAAAATACGAGATATTACAATCTCATAGCTTATAAAGATGCTGAAAATATTTTATAACATGACTGTAAGGATTTCACGTTCAAAGTATGTCACTACCAATTTATTTTTTTCAAAAATTTCTGACTTGAGTGTTTTATTGATTGATATGCAGTCTAGCTCTAACTTATCTATGAGGCATATGGGGTTGAACATGAAACATAAATTTGATAAATATTGGGAGGATCCTGAAAAAATTAATTATGTTATTTTTATTGCTACTGTTTTGGACCTTTAATTTAAGATGGAGTTTATTGAGTTCTCAATAACCTAAATGTATGCTGAAGAGGTAGGAAGCAGAATGTTTACCAATTTAAAGTATGATCTGACTACTCTATTTAATGATTATGTGAGCTTGTTCAGCTCTTCTTCTGCTACTGATATATGTGCAAGTCAGTCAAGCCAACCTGATTCAATACCTGTAAGTCAAGCTACTGATAAAACACTTTCATTAATAAAACAAAGATTTAAGAAGCACAAGTAAGAATCTGGAATAGGTAGTGGTAAAAAAATAGATATTGATATTTATTTGGTTGAGGCAGTGGTAGAGGATGAAAGGAGTTTTGATATCCTCCATTAGTGGAAGCTTAACTCAAAGAGGTTCCCAATACTCTCTTATATGGCCAGGTATATTCTTGTAGTGTTTGTTTCCACTGTGGCATATGAGTCTGCCCTTAACACTAGTGGTCACATCCTTGATGCTTTTAGGAGTTCATTAACTCTAAAAATAGTTGAGGCTCTCATATGCACACAGGACTAACTTAGATTAGAAAATCAACCAGTGTCAGTTGAGGAAAATATTGAAGAATTAGATAAATTTGAGAGAATTACTTATGTTTCTTTTCTTTTCTTTACTTTATTTTTAAATACTATCCAATGCTTGCTGAATCTAATTAGCTATTTTTTCTTTTACATATTTAGAACAAGTGGCCAGTGGCCCTTTATTAGTAAATACTCAGTAAAAAATCTATCTAATATTCATTCATTCTTTGTTGCTTGATTGATATTATACTGCCTATTTGATTCTTTTATGACACTTTTAATTTGCTGCCTACTGTGCTGCTACTGTTTTATTGATCTATTTCAATTTCTTACTTGATTGACTGTCTAGATCAATGTGTACTTACATGTGACCAACCTGAAGTGCCTTTTTTGGTGCTTGTGTTGTTGTTGTAGTAAGTTAAGAGGCAATGATAATGCTTCCACCCTATAATATGTTAAGACTTGATAGAATGCTTGCTTAAGTTTCTTTGGTGGTTTTGTTTTTCATATAGTTGCTAGAAATGTGGCCACATTCTTGATATGATTTAACTTTTATATTTTGAGCCTCTTAGTTTATTCTTATGTTTGTTGGCCATGATGATGCTTCCACCCTATGATATTCTTACTTGTTACTAAAATTCTTACTTTATTTCTTAGGTGGCCACTAATAGTATAGTATTTTTTGAACTATCTATTGTTGCTGCCAGAAATTTGGTTGTATTTTGATTCATAATCTGAAAAAACATAAGCATTCTGAGCCTTTTGTTATTATACTTAGTTTCTTTTTAACATCTTCATTCTTTTGTACTTTGGTTATAGTCATAATATCTCTTCTGTTACTTATTTTGTGTAGGTAAATATTGTTGCTGCAATTTCATTTTTTGTACATGCTGTAATACTTTTGAAACTTTTGGTGGAAGTGGAAAGCTTCTGAGCCAAAATCTGTTTACATCTATTTTTTGTATATGTGTTAGATAGTAATGAATATTTTTTATATAGGCCATTGAATTTTTTTTTTGAAAATATGTAAGTTAGGTTTTAGAAATGTATACCATATTCAATGCAAATAGGCCTTATAAGTAATGAAAACAATATGTAATATGGGCTTGGCCCATTATTATTTAGTGAAAATGTATTTTCTTCATTTTTTTTACTTGTGAAATTCGTAGGCCTAAACCAACCGAGCCTAATTTGATAAATCGAACTGACTTAACTAAAATTATCGAGTACTGACCATTTCAGTTTATTAGTGACCATCAGTTTGATTCATCTCATATATTTCTAGTGCGATAACTGAACTGTTTCTCCATTTCATTAACCTGACCCGGCCAACTTGGTCGATGCTCTTCCTTAAGTATCTTAAAGCGACGAAAGTAGTAGACATGAACTTCTTAAACCCACCCCCTTCTACAAATTTAAATGGCAATTCATCAGTAATTTCCATTTGTGCAAGTGAATTTCTAATAGTTTCTTGCTCAAATTTCTAAGTCCTTAAGATAGTATTTTCATGTGCTCTTACCCTCGTAAGTTGAAAATTTAATCATGACTGCCTAACATCCATAGAATGTGGAAATTGCAAACAATTCAAGACATGGTTTTTTAATGATGAAGTGCCATATTTTTTAGAGTGAGCATTATAGGTTGTAGAGCAATAGATACATTTACCCTTGATGATAACACCTTTATTATCCTTAATTCTCTCAAAGTACTGCCAAAATTTGGATTTCAGTTTAGTCTCCTTTCATTTTGTAGTAGTAACTTGAGGCTGAGGCTCAGTTTGTGTCTGTTCAGTAGCAGGAACACTTAGGGCTTCCACCACCACCTTAGGGTTTGAACTAGTGGCATTCTTATTGCCACTGGCATTGCTTATCTCCACTATTGACATAAAACAAAAAAAACAAAAAAAAGAATCAGTTTAGAGGTTAAAAAAAATTGCACATCACAATAAAACATAAAAAATAAAATGAAGTGACTGCTCAATACCTTTATATTGCTGTAATACAACATAAAAAATAAAATTAAGTGATTGCTCAATACCTTTATATTGCTGCTAAGGCAATATTGAGAATTTGAGATTGTAATGAGTCAATGACTGTTTCCGCCCATTTTATTTCGAAAGTTATAACTTCATGTAAAAGCTAATGCTTCTACCCCTTTATTTTTGGTATAACTTTAAGTTTCCACCACTAGAAGCTTTAGAACTTTAGATACGTACAACACATGACAGAGCAACAAAAATAAAAAAAAATTATTTACACGTTATTAACATAAATCAATATTAACACAAACTCTTAAATAAATAAATATGAACAAAAATAACATACATAATTTGTGAACAAAATCCAATAATCTTTTCAAAAAATAACACATTTAATCTAAAAATTATTTACAATGCACTAATAAAAAATAAATTTTTTTATTAAATTATTAAAAATATTTTTACAAGTAGAAATTAAAACAGTTATAGATCTATAAACAAATACCTTTTTTTGTATACATGCATGTTAAACCGAAGAAAAAACATGATAAAAAATTAATAATGTTTTACAAATAATTACAAAAATTATCATCCAGCATATATCTATATAATATATCATATATAACACAACAAATTTTACACATATCAAACAAAATTACAAAAAATAAAAATTTATCACAAAGAAATACAAAACAATTATCATCAAGCATAGATCTAAACATATATATATATATCAAAAAAAAATTTACACATATAAAAAAATAAAAAAATAAAAAAATAAAAATTTATCACAAATATAAAAAAAATAATATGAAAAAAAATCTGAGCAAACATAGATCTAAACATTATAACATATATACAACAAAAATTTGTACTCAAATAAAAAAATTCAAAAAATAAAATTTTTTTCTAAAAAATAACAAAAAAATTTATCATCGACGATAAATCTACAAATATAACATAATCAAAGGATATATTTTACCCAAAGCAATATAAATATACTCATATACTATATTTTTTAAATAAAAACTATATTTATATAAAAAAATTTTTTTATACAAATAACCAGAAAAAATTATGAAAATATCAAAAACCCAACACAGGAAGGAGCAGATCTTTAATGTATTACCTATAAATAAATCGTCAATTGAGATGGCGATCTAGTAAAAAAAATCACTACAATTTTAAAAACATGAAAGGAGACTAAAATTGAGATTGAGAGAACATAGGAGAGAAAGATAAAAATCAAGAGTTGCTAGGGTTTTTAAGGTTCAGAATAGATAGAAGGGTTAGAGGAGTATAAGAGATACTAGGAGAAGAAGAGAGGACAGTGGAAGTCTAGAAGAGAGAAGGCTTTGAAAGAACAGCGGGAGAGAGGAGAGAAGTGGAAAATGAAGGAACTAGGGTTTTATGTGTATATATATATATACTAACCTTAGTTCTAAATGATGTCATTTAATTGAAAGTCAATATCTAAAATTCAGGCGAGTCGAGGAACAAAATATCTCTCTTGACCCATCAACCAAAATCCGAATATTTCTTCAATCCTCACCTGAACCAAATAACCTCTCCACTTGACAGGCGAACTGGACACAATTTTCCAATCGGATCGATTCAAAAATTTATATCCAAACAGATTTTGCTCACTCCTATGCACGCGTAATGACTCATTGTCCATATTACAATGTAGATAAAAGCCCAAAGGATAACAATGGTCTTCTAGCCACCACTCAACTCCATTACATTATTTAGTGACCAAGCCCTTTTTTTGTAAGCCTAAGCACATTCATAGATTGAGCACAGGTATAAACATTTAGATTATCTAAAAAAAATTTCAAAATGGTTCGGATCTTGAAATGAAATAAATACGAGAAAATTACACCATTTATCTATTTTTTACAATTTTTTTTAAAAAATCATAAGTTTCAGTTTTTTTTTTCAAAAATGCCACAAGTATCTAAAAATTTTTTTGAAGAATTCTTCTATGTGTTTATTTAGTTTTTTTTTTTTTTCCTCTTTTTATTTTCTCCTCATTTTTCCTCTTCTTCTTTTTTTCTTTTCTCTATTTTTTTATTAATGCTTTTAACCCTTTTTTTTTTCCTCTCATTTTTTCTTTTTAACATAATTAACTAACTTCATACCCAAGCATACTCTACCATGCTAAAATATAATTTTCTTTCTCTTAGATCTATGGTTGTCCTTTGATCCTTTCTAGGATTCATATATCTGTAGAAAGGAATCATATATCTGTAAATGGTAAATTTAATAGTTCTGTGAATATGACAATTTGCCACGAGTAGAGAAGACCTGCAGCTACATACATGCCTATAATCATACTTCGATTTGAGTGATCAATAATTGGAACTGGTCTATATTTAACCTTTCACTAGGGATTATTTTCATTTCCTCGCACTAATTTACCTTTGTATTCATTTTTGTAGTTAGAATGATTATTACAAGATGTTGGGTCTTTGAGACCTTATCATTCTCTGCACTAATTTACTGGGAAATGATCTACGCTCAAAATTTCTCATGCGGAGTTCTTGAAAAAAGGTATTTTTATAGATAGAGTAGTGACCGAGCCGGTTTCAGCCCAATTTTAAATTCAAATTAGCCCGCAACCAGCTCTACCTATAATCGTTACATGTATCCTAAGTGTACATACTTGGAATTAACTATGTCTCATTGATTTTGGGCCTAAGCACTGGCATACTGAGTTGTATTGAGTTGGTTTGGACCTAGATGAACATGAGAAATCAACGCGTGCTGGTTCATACCATGCGACAGGCACTCCTGTGGCTCCATAGAAAACTGTACGATGTGCGACAAGTTGGACTAGACTCCAACTGACTCAAAAAAGCTCATAAATATCCCAGCTCACAACAAGTGCTGGGGCCAATTTCAAACAATTATTAACAAGTTATACAGACAAGTGGGTTGGATAGAAATTGAACTTTTCGGCCTTTCTGGTTCGAAATCTGCTGTATAAAAGATATATATTAAACTAGTGATAAGAATTTATAGTGAAAAAATGGAGTGAATAGTTTAATGGTATAAATTTCTGGTGAAAAATTACATATTTATTGTTACTCTTCTCTTCAAAAAAATAAAAAATTACTACAGTTATTTCGATCATTAGAATACTGTCAAACAAAACTTTTAAAGTATATTATTATTTATTGTTCAAGTATAAACTACTTAGAATATTATTTTGTTTAATGATTAAACGTAATATATATGGATTTTTCAACTCGAATAATAGAAAAATTACATATATATATATATATATATATATATATATATATATATATATTTGAAAGGAGAATTTATTGTTGAACAATATCCTAAAAAGAGTCCAAGAATAAGAATAAGAATAAGAAGAAAATTACTGAAAGGAAGTAAATAAGTATGAGAACACAGAATCAGTTATTGCTAGTGAAACATAAAATGATCAGTCCATTGTTTTTGGATTCTTTTGAATCTCAATCTGTGGTTCCCAAGGAAAATCACCAATGAAATACTAATATTTTACATATATAACTGCAAACAATAATAATCATTAAACTGTAATTAACAAACAACAATAGCTTAATTAATTTATCAAATTCCAGGTCAACATATGCCAGTGAGTTGCGTGTATATATATTAGTGTGAAATGTATAAAAAGAAATATCAGGAATCATCAACACTTGCAATCATTTAATTTCTCAGCTGGAGGTAAAAATTCAGTTGAAAATATATGCTTTATTTCAAGTTTGTTTGTTTTTTTGATAGTTCATGGAATGAAAAATAAAGTAAATTTTTAAATTATAATGTATATAGTTATATTAAATAATTATTAAAATTTTTTTTACCGTTCTTATAGTTTTATTCAGATCGAACTATATTAATTAGAGTTTAATAAACTCTAAATAATATTGATTGGAAAAAAAATAATGTAAAAGAGTAATTTTTATCACCACTTATAAATTATCGAAGGTTTATTTAGAGGAAAATTTTCTTGATAAAATACCAATCAAATTATTAAACATTTTAAATATTGAATATTTGAGAATAAATAAGTGTATATTAATTTTTTTCAATAGTATATTTTATCATAATCTTATCAATAAACTTTTGACTTGATTTTTTTTTTTTGTTAAAAAAAAAGTTCTTGATTGAATATTGAGTTTGGATGAATATTGGATTAATAGTTGTACTCTCTTTCCCGTGCGTTCCTTTTCTTCCTTTTCTCCATCATTTTCTTCACTGTTTATGGGTGGTATCAAAAAAACTGAATATCCTATAGTATTAATGTTAATATTGACAGTAAATTCATGACTTCAGCTCAAATCTGAAATTAATATATATTTTAACCTATTTTATGAATAATTTTTTTTTATGTATTTTGTGTGGATTTAATCTTATTTATTGTGCTATTTTGAAAACTAGATTTTTCAAATTTAATGTGCCATTTTTTATTCATGTTGAGGTGGCTCTTCCTTCTAAAAAATAGAAGTAGAATTATGTGTATTTCTCTATCGTTTAGAGCTGAGTTCACGTTAGATTTATAAAAAATACCTATATTTGATTTAGATGTTGAGCTTTAGTACTTAATTAGTTATAATTTTTTTAGACTACCTATTTTATTAGTCTTACAAACTATTTTTAATTGAGAAATTTAATTAATTTAATTACTATATTTTTATAATCTCTTGTACATTTAAAATCTCAGACTGTTGTTTAAAAAAAAAAAATGTAGCTGTCATTCCTTTGATGTAGGTCACATTGTTCAACAACCAAATCTATTATAGTACTCAAAATCAAAGGATTTGTGTTTAGACAAGAAGTGCAGGAAATAAGACACATCCATCACAATCCAACCTTGTTAAAACCAACGGGAAAGGAAAAATATCAATGTACACAAAAGTGAAGAGGGTCAATTCAAGCAAAATGAATATTCAAAAGTGAAAATGTGGTGGGATTCACGAATTTCAAAGCCAAAAAATTTAGATTTTGACATTTTCTTCCCACACTAATCCAAATACAAAACATAGTGCGGAAGTTGATTATTCTTCAACTCTTTGAAATCATGCATAAATCAGGGGAATGATGCGAGCATAAGGAGCTGTCACATTTGACGACCATACATTTTCTTTTATCCAAGTTGTAAAAAATTTAAATTTTTTAAATAAAATTTTGAATATAAATATTATGCATAAAAGAAATAGTGTAGACGATGAGATTTAGTATGTGTATAAAATTTTAGTAATCGCAACACTGTTTAAACTCAGAGTTCTAGAGAACACATTAATCACTATCACAAAAACATGATGTGGAGATAAAAAGTTGTCACCTAGAATAATAACTGAAACAAATAAAAAAAGTGGTATTCGATTTTCCTAAAAGAAAGTTAGCACCACAATCAGAAGATTCTGAATGCAGAATACCAACTTCTTTCAGTCTCGTATATTTTTAGAATTACTTTATGAATTACTATATTATCCTCTATTTACATATAATTTCATATAAACCTTTATTCTAGCAATTAACTTCAAGATAAACTAGTAATGAAAAATACAAATAAATAATGCATTCAATACAACTCCTAAGTTAGTCTAATCTATATTGATTTTAATTAAATGGGTTAAATCTACATGTTTTAATTTACAAGTGAACCTAAAGGGCCTAATTCCTTTCAATTTTAATTGAGTGAACCTAAATCTATTTATTTTAATTCTAAAAATGGACATAAATCTACAAATTATGGAGTATTTAAATTAATGGACCTAATTCTACATGTTTTAATAATGAAATGATCTTAAATCTACAAATTATGAAAAAAGTTTAAATTAAGTAGGCTAAGTCTAAATTAATTAAATTAAATTAGATGGGCTTAGGTCTAATTAACTAAATTGGCCTAAGTTATTTTTATCCTAAATCTAATTAATTATGGGCTTAAAATATATTTTAATTAATTAAACATAAAAAAACCTAAATTTAAATAGATTAAAACTTAATGTGGGTTTAGGGCCCAAAACATATAAATATAAGCAAATACGTCCAAAAATAATAAAAAATGTCAATATAAAAAAATAAAAAATCAAACAATTAATTAAATATATTCTAAAACCCTAATTTAATTAAAATGACCATAAATAATAAAATAAAATAATCAATCAATCAAAACCAATTTTACCAATTTAACTCTAATTTAATTAAAAAACCTAAAGATTTCTATAACCATTAATTTTAATTAATTACCCAATGAAAACCCTAATTTTACTAACCGATTAAATTAAAACAAAAAAACACACAAACACACACACACCAAATTCCATTATTCCCACTATTGGGGCTATTACAATGATCTAATGTAAATAGGAATAAAAACTAATACAACCCAAAAAAACACAACATAAAATAACCAACAAAATAATAGCAAATAAATAAATAAAACTTTAAAAAACTACATTCAAATACAAAATTTAATTCATAACATTCTATGAATCCTCATAAGTTTTGTTCTTTTTCAATCATATGCTATTCTACAGCTTAGGTTACTCACACCATAATTATGAACACAAAAGCAAAATAAATAATGATTAGAGGTTAAATAAAATTAAAATTAAAATAAAATAAAATTAAAATCAAACTAAATAATCAAATAAAAATAAAAGAAAATGGTTGAAGAAGGGATGATTGAATGGAAATAGTATTGATTAGCTCCTCAAAGTGTTATCAATCACCGTTGCTTTTAATGAATCTTTAAAACTTGATGTCCTCCTCTTCAAAAGTCTATTGCTCTTACTCCAAAAACAAAGAAAATCTAAAGAAAATATTTTACCTACTGCTTCTAAAGAAAAATATGGAGAGAACTTTTTTTAAGCAAAAAGAGAGAGATAGTCCAAAGAGAATCCCCCTTTTCAAGAGCCTAAACTATCCTTATATAGGAAAAGAGCCAAAAACCCTAATTCTACGTATTTAAGAGTTTCAGTTTTAAAAGAATTTTATTTAAAAAAATAAATTTTAGAAAATTTTTAGCTAATCAAAATTCAAGAAAAATATTTTCCAAAATTAAAAAAAAAATAGTGCAGGACCCAATTGGAATAGTATAATTCCGATCAAAATTCTAATTGAAATTATAGATTTCCAATTTGTAATAAATTTTTTTAACATTTAATTATAAAATGACCCTTGAAAGAATTAAAAATTTTCAATTAGATCCTTAAAAAGTATTACAATTTAGTCATTGAATCATTAAACCCTTTCTTTGAAAAATGCATTCAGACTTTTAAGGTTTCAAACTTCAATTATTAAAGACCTATTTATGATATTTTCAACATTGGAGTCCTTTATCGCATGCACACTTTATCATCCAAAAATTGGGTGCTCATAGTTACCCCCCTTTGTCATTGTTTGCTTGACAAATTATGGCAAAATAAATAAGCACATAATTTCTGAGTAGAAAGTTAGGATACTTACCTATGCTTATCGAGACTTTTATTTGTGAATAATCATCGGATCGCTATACTCAGACGTATAACATTGATTTAAAAGGACACATCATATTTGGTCGTATGATATTGACTATACTCGGTCGTATAGTGCATATCGAAAGGGATACATCATACTCAGTCGTGTGATGTTGACTATATTCGGTCATATAGTTTGAATTGAAAGGATACATCACACTCGGTTGTATGATGTTAACTATACTCAGTCGTATAGTATGAATTAAAAATACACTACACTCAGTCGTATAGTGTTGAAAAGAATACATCACACTTGGTCGTATCGACTACAATTGGTCGTATAGTCTTGAAAAGAATACATCACACTCAGTCGCATAATGTTGACTACACTCAGTTGTATAGTCTTGATTGAAAATACATTACACTCGATTGTATAGTGTTGATAAGGAATACATCACACTCGGTCGTATGATGGTGACTACACTCGATCGTGTAATCTTGATTGAAAGGATACATTGCATTCAGTTATACAATGTTGACTATACTCAGATGTATAGTCTTCATTGAAAATACACTACACTCAATCGTATAGTGTTGATTAAAAGATACATTGTACTTGGTCGTACAATGCCGACTACATTCGGTCATATATTCTTATTTATTTTATGATACGTTACACTCAATCATACAATGTCGACTACACTCAGTCATATAGTCTGAATTCTCTTATTCGATTATGTTGCAATGCATAATTGCTCGCGATTAGCTGCAACCCTTTCATTGTTCACTGATGATGTTGCAATCTATAATTGCTCATGATTAACTGTAACCCTTTCATTGCTTACCAATGATACTGCACTCCATAACTGCTTGTGATTAGTTGTAACCTTTTCCTTGCTCACCAATGGTGCTGCAATCCATAATTGCTCGTGATTAGTTGCAACCTTTTCCTTGCTCACCAATGGTGCTGCAATCCATAATTGCTCGTGATTAGTTGCAACCCTTTCATTACTCACTGATGATGCTGCAATCCATAATTGCTTGCGATTAGCTGCAACCCTTTCATTGCTCATTGATGATGCTATAGTCCATAACTGCTTGCGATTAGCTTCAACCCTTTCGTTACTCACCAATGATGCTACAGTCCATAATTGTTTACAATTAGCTATAACCCTTTCGTTGCTCACTGATGATGCTGCAATCCATAATTGCTTGCGATTAGATGTAACCATTTCGTTGCTAATTGATGATGCTGCAATCCATAATTACTCGCAATTAGCTGCAACCCCTACGTTACTCACTAATGATGCTGTAATCTATAATTGCTTGTAAATTGACTACAATCCTTTCATTGCTCGCCTTTGATAATGCTTTAGTTTATAAATGTTTACTAATTTTAATGAACTACAATCCCCTCGTTGCTCGCCTTTGATGTTGCAATCCATAATTGCTTGCAAATTGATTACAATCCTTTTATTGCTCACCTTTGATAATGCTACAATCCATAATTGCTCGTTATCAGCTATAATCTTTACTTGCTTACTTTTAATAATGCTACAGTCCATAACTATTCATTGATTATAATTAACTGAAACCCTCTCATTGTTTGCCTTTAATGCTACAATCCATAATTACTTACAAATTGACTACAATCCTTTCATTGCTCGCCTTTGATAATGCTACAGTCCATAATTACTCGTGATTAAGTACAACCCTTACATTGCTCGCCTTTGATAATGTTACAGTCCATAACTACTCGTGATTAAGTACAACCCTCACATTGCTCGCCTTTGATAATGCTACAGTCCATAACTGCTCATGAATTGGCTGCAATCCTTCTATTTCTTACTTATGATATTGCAATCCATAATTGCAAGCGATTAGCTGCAACCCTTATATTACTCACCAATGATAATGCTTCAGTCTATAACTGCTCATGAATTTTATCTTTGGTTATTTGAGTCAAATGTTTTGAATTCTTTATGCTGACTGACTTTGAATTTTGATGTGTTAACAACTCTACAACTTAAGTGCACTTCCTTATGGATTTTTAATTCCTAAAAACTCGTTAAAGTTAGTTTCAATCATGATAAATGCATAAAATTACCTTATAATATTGAAAATTTATGAGAAAATTCATTACTTTTTCACGAGATAGCATGCACTCAGTGAATCTCACTATTTTTTATTTTCATAACTATTATTTATTTGCCATTTGCAAAGGTCAGAGACATCATTAACCATCTTATGTTAAGAGCATATCTTTTACTAAGTGAAGAGCTTACTTCCACACTTAATTTCAAGGAGAATTTGCTAAACAAAACTTATAAAAATTGTGCATAAAAAGATCAAATTATGAGTATCAAAATAGTCTTTGAGTTATTTTTGTGCTTTCCTTCCTTATCTAAGTATTTTCCCCCTTTCTCCTATTACTTAGCGTGGATACCGTTGGAAAGGTCTTTTGGATACTCATAATCATATAGAGCATTGGAGTAAATAGAGCAATTTTTGACATGATCCTCTTTTAGTATTCCCCTACCTTTCTTGTATTACTCAGCGTGGATACCACCAGAGGTTTCATATTAATCCTCTTACTCATTTATGGGCATTGGAGTACATTATGCTTGCTCTTATTTTAATTCTCCTCTTAGTATTCCCCCCACCTTTCTCGTATTACTCAGTGTGGATACCATCAAGCGATTTTGTACTTATACTTATTTTTTAGCATTGGAGTATATTATATGCACATTTATCATTCAAAAGACTGAAATGATACTTTAAAATTCAAGAAATTTATGCTTCATGTCCACAAATTTTGTTTTTGCATTTTCTTCCCCTCGTTTGGGTGCAAAACAAGCATTAGATTGATTAGAGTTTATAAGCTCTCAACACAAAGTTGTTAACTAAATATATGAATTCTACGAGGCTAATAAAAAAGAGCCATTATGATAAAAATTCATGAGATAGGCTTTTCACACATGATCTCGTGAAGTGGATTTACTTTCAATTTGTGAATTTTGTTGTTAAGATGGTACTTTATTACATAATCTAAGGAAATAAAGTTATGCTACTTCCCTTTATTATCTTGATGAATGTTTGGAATGTAAGATGAATCTTCTGATGAATGATTAGCATTTATAACCTTTCCCATTCTTGTTGATGTATCGATTCCTTTCCCCTTCTTCATTCTCTTTTTTTTTCCTTGCACAAAATACCATAAGTTAGTATGTGTCACGACCCAAATCGGGGGCCATGACCGGCGCTAGGGAACGAGAATTCTTTCAAATCCGGAACCCGTAGCAAACCTCAAAATGATAAAAACATACAATAGATATAATAAAATAAATATAAAATAATTAAAATTTATGATAAAATAAAATTTGTTCATATCATGAAATGTATTAGTACAATATTCAGAAAAAATATCTGAATTTAAAATCTTATACGGCAAAATAAAATAAAACCCACTACTGATACAAATACAACTACTATAATTTTCTAGAGTACAATATAAATGATTAAGTGGATAATTTACATAATAGAGTCGGGACAGAAGAAATCTGATGGATAGGCCTATTGCTAAGGTCTGAAAAAGAAGACTCTCCTGTAAAAATATCAACTGAGGGGAGTCAGACCTTACTGAGTGAATTGTTATAATATATATATACGCATTACTAAATGTCAAATGCAAACAATCATATGTAAATAATAAATATATATACAGGCATGTACACACAGATGCTAAAAATCACTTTGTTTCATAATACTGAAAAGTATAAGTTTTGAAGGATCAAATATAACCCTAATGATGCAAACCTCAATTAATAGTAGAAAACACTTTAGTCATACTAGCGCACTTAATTCCAAATAAATTCACTTAATCCAACTGGACAGTAGATTGACCCTGAGACACTAAGTCGACCGAGCTCCAACAGTCTGACTGTCAATGTGATTGGCCCCAAGACACTTGGTCAACCGAGCTCCAGCAATCACACCATCAATCATATCACACATCAATCAAATCAAGCATATCATATTCCCATAAATAAGTTAGTAATTTAACCTAAAATCTATCACACTGATACATACTCGGTCCTAATGCTGCCCATTAAGAAGTACGTTCTATCATATCTTTCATTTAAAAATAAAACATACATTCAAGTAAACAAATAATGTATAAAGTCATTCATAATAATCAAATAAACCATATATATACCAGAAATATACCTAAAATAAACTAAGTATATTTCAAGTATATATATATATATATGTAAAATCCATTCAAACAAATCATGAAATATACTAAATTAAACCAATAACATACTTAAAAATAATTTAGGTATAATTCAAAAGTAAAACATGCATTTATTTCAAAATATACCAAGAATATACTACAAATATATCTAAAATATACTCAAGCATTTAATAAAACAATTATGTAAAATTATACATTTAAAACATATAATTCTAAAACATGGAACCTAAACACAATGTATATATATAATAACAACTCACAGGGATGTGCTCCTCAAGACTGGTCCGACGGGTTTGGTCCAATAGGTCTTGGTCTCGACGCAACTAAACAATAAAAATGATCACGAAATCAGAATATATCTAACTTAACTTCTAGAGACTCGATCTAGGATTACAAAATACAGATAGACACAGAATTGGAATTAGATCCGATATCATGTTTTACGATAATACCAAAAATTTGGCAGAATCTCCTCTATAAAACGGACATCTCTACTAAAAAAGTAGAGCTGGTCTTGCAAAAAAAATACACTTCGAATATAGAAATCCTCACAACCCTCGGTTGGGATCCTGAACTACAAAATTCTCCAACCGAGATCCACAATTCACCAAAATTCACATAATATAATAAAATATATTAAAAACCAAATATTACCATTAATACCCTCAAAATATCAAAATGAAGTATATTTAACATTAAAACACCAAAATAATTATTTAAAAACCCTAAATAATAATATAATATTATAAAAATCAAATTTTCTCGATAATTCAATATAATTTAATAAAAACTCACTATACTAATCCAAATAGCTTAATTAGTCTAAATACATATTAAAATTACTAAAAATCCATTTTATTACAAAAATAGTATATAATATATTATTTAAACAATTAGTATTAATTAATTAAAAATAGTGTATATATATATAATAACACATAAAATGATCATGCAATAATGAATTTTAATAATAATAATAATAATAAAAATAAACAACATCATTTTAAAAATAAAATAACATTAGTACTTAAATAATATTATTAAAATAATTCTCAAAGTAATAATTATAACGTAAATAAATTTCCAAAAGAATATGTTTTTAAAATAAATATTTACATAGAAAATTATAATTAAACATAAAATAATAGATATTAACCATAAAATAATCAAATATAACTTTAAATTTTATTAACACTGCATATCTTGTTTTAAATTAAAATAATTTAAAAACTAGGGTTATTACAATATGGTCTATTTGCAAATGAATAAAATTTATCAAAATGCAGTGTTATTCTTTTGCATTCTTCTCTTTTGATTATGGTGATGATGTTTATGAGCATAGGGTCATGATACTCCATCATTGAAGTTGTGGCTTTGGGTTGGATTTGTATTTCCATCATTCTCATTAATGCTATAGTAGAGGGCTTCATTCCTTTTATTGACATCTCCTGCAAAAAAAGGTTCAAGAGTTAGAGATCTTATTTCATGATTAAATAATTTTTCAGAGTGCATTCTTCCCTTTTTAGGGTCATCAAATATATTACTGATATGTTGGACCTTCTTATCACCATATTTCATACTCTACACTGGTCTAACTATTATGGAGAGATATTATAGATGATGCTCTTGACGAGACTATGGAGATGGATGTTGAATCTGAAGAGCTTGAATGTCCTATCCAACCTCTTGAGGTCGTCAGGATGATGTTTTTGTAAGTATCACTGTCGGTGATATTCCTTTATTTGGTGGACTCATGATTTATTGGGCTCCTGAGGTCTAAAGACCCATTGAGCATTAGGTTCACCTTGATAGTGTTATCCTTTTCTCTCATATATGAACATTTTGAATACCTTTCTACACTTTTATAACACTAATTTTGAATGTTAGTAGCAAAGTATTTGCACAATCTCACCTAAGCTTAAAGACTTTATTATGCAAAGCAAGTATTTCACAATAAATGTATACAAGTGTATGCATGTTCTATATGACATGCATGATCTTAATAGGTCTCCTATTTGGAACAGAGTATAGCTTGGAGTATAAGAATGAGGTGCCTCATCAACAACCTGTAGGCTTAAGTATTGAATGCTTCACTATTGGTACTTCTGATGTTAGAGCTTCCAATACAGTTCATTAGACTGATGACCAGACCAGCAAGTGGGGTCCATGGCTTGACACTGGAGTTTGTGATTGACCGATGCATTATTAAACTTTTCTTTTTGCCATTGCTTTTGTTGTATGATACCCGATGTATTTGTATGCTTCTTTATGCCCTAAGATCTCTTATACTGGCTCTTATACTTCAGTGTTCCATCTTCACTCTTTGAATGCAGACTTACTATTATGTAATTTGCCCCAGAATTATATTTTTCCCCTAGTTCCATTATGGATTCATTCATGCTATTCTAGTAGTCTTTTTTCATTTTTATGTGTAAGAGACTGAGTTCATTCATTGCTGTTGTTGATCCTTTATCTTACTAACCCTATTAGTTACAGTCTCATGTATTGAAGATGTATAAGAGTGGGCGAACTGATTGAAGCGAGTTTTTAGTGATGAAATCAATTGGACTTGCACTTCGAAGAATTCTTGAGCAGAATATGAGGCTTGATGCTGATGTCATAATTGATGACAGTTATAAGGTATGGATTGCAATGCAAGTTATTGAGCCACTTGAATTCTCAAGATATAAGGGGATGCTAGGCTTACAAGAAAAATTATAAAAGGGGTGGTAAAAAAGAAAATATAACTAAAATAGTGATCTCATAGCTCTGATTTAGCTTTTATTACGTATTATCTTTCCATTCAAATACTTATGCAATATAATAAAGATGAATATATGATATTTGAATAAAAATTTAAAATTCAATTTTAATCATTCATTAGGGCAAAAATGAGAACATTCATTATATTACATGATACAACTCTTGTTATCAGCTAATCATGAACTTTTCTCTCTAACTTTTACTTTATTATTTTTTTCTTTTTTTTCTCTCCTTGTTTTTTCTCTTTTTTTAATTCTTTTTATTTTTTCCTTAAATTTCCTATCTTCAGAAGTTACATCATGTGATATATGTATGTTATTTGAATTTGCATTTGTGCCCATGCTGAATGAATCTAATTGAATTGAATTTATGTCAAACATGCAGATGCAATCAATATCATAATGCACAGTACCATTAGGATGTACATTACGTAAATAAGCATGATCATAATTTATATCATCGATCACTAAAATAAAATAAAAACTAAGATTTTATTCAAAGAAGACAATAAAAAATTTTATTTCCTATTCTAAATGCTAGGGATGCTGAGTCTTATAGTGGTTATCCTTAAGGCTGCTAACATAACAACTATTCTTGCATCTTTTTGCTAACTATCTCCATGACTTCATCTTTTTGTACCTCAAATGTGCATTTTTCTTTCCTTTCTAGCAACTTTTCATTATCAAACTCATCATCCCATCCTCTAGGCACAATCGACTCGAAGGGTATATCAAAAGAAGGTGGCTTAGTATAAAACACCTTATAGTCGAACTTGCCTGAAAGCTGACTCAATAAGTCTTTTTCTCTTTCCATATCTTTGGGGGCATTAGGAGATTTCTCATTAGTTTTAAGGTTTAGGTTCTCAAAGGGGCTTAGCACTTCTTCCTTACTAACTCTTGAGTTAATCATTATAGTAATCGGAGGTGGTACATTTTGGTAGTTTGGGAAATGATTATTTTTGGTGCTCGAATTTTCAGGGTCTGTGATCATTTTGGAGTCTATAAGGTTTTGGATTTCATGTTTGAGGCAGATGTAATTATCTATGGAGTATTAGAGAATTTTAATGGAATTTGCAGTGCTTGTTTGGGTTATAACCTGGGGTGTTTGGGTTTAGTGGGTTTGGATTAGGTAAAGGTTGAAGTAAACCCTTTTGCATTAGACACTCTAGGACTTTTGAAAGTGGTTGGTTAAAATTGGAGTGTAATATCCCGTGTTTTTTTTAAAATATTTTTACACTGTACCGGGATATACAGTGTCAATAATTTTTATGCGTTATATGATATTGTTATGAGTTGATATGTATTTTAAACCTATTTTAATTACTGTCTATTATTTTCAGTATTTTACGTAAAATTTTCCCGGGACTTTCATTTTCGGGGAAATTTCCACGTAAACAATGTATTATTAATTATTTTAAATGTATTTACGGGTTTGCATGAACTCATACATATTTTTAAATTATTAAATAAAGCCTGTGTGTGTATATTTATTTAATTAGGGTTTATTATTACCCTAATATTTTATTATTTATTTATTATTATTTGATTATTTTATTTATTATTAAATTATTAAAATTTATTATTTTATTATTATTTATTTATTAATATTTAATTATTTTAATTTATTTTATTTATTTTTTCTTTTTTTTTCTTTTCCTTTTTCTTTCTTTTTCTTTTTCTTTTTCTTTCCTTTTCTTTCTTTTTCTTTTTCTTCTTCTTCTTCTTTCTCTCTCGCGCCCGACGCCGGCCACCATTTTCTCACCGCCGTTTCTCCCTCCTCCGGCCACCGTTTTCGACACCGCCGGTCTCTATCTTCTCCTTGAGCTCCGGTGAGTGTTATTCTAGCTTTGGTTTGAGCTAAAATGGTCTAGAATTGCTTAGGTTTCGATTTGAAAATTTCGGCCTCTTTGGGTTTTCGATTTTTTTCAGCTTCGATTTGGATGATTCATGGAAACTTCCTTCACAAATGTTGTTCCTGGTAGCTTAATATTCATGTATGAATTTTTACAGAATTTTTGGAGGTTGTTTGGATTTTTGGGTATTTTTGAATATTTTAATATTATTTTCTAATTTTCGGAAATTAATTATTTAAATTATGAAATTGGAGTTTATGGTTGAATTAGGTGTTGAAATGAATTATAGGAATTTATTTGGAATTTTTATGAATTTCTAAGTATTTATTTTTAATTATTGAAGTTTATGTGATTTTGAGAAATTAGGTTAAATGTGTTTTTATTTGAATTTAATTGGTTAATTGAGTTTAATTATTGATATTATTGATAAATATGTTGAGAAAATTAATTTTGGATAATTGTATGATTTTTGGTGAATTTTTGAAGTAATTTAAGTATATTTATATATATAGGGGTATTTTGGTAATTTTACCCTAAATTGTCTAAAAATGTAATTTAATTGGTTTTAATATTTATTTAAGGTATAAAAATGATTTCTACAAAATATTTAGTATTTTTAACTAATTAAAACTATTTTCCGGGAATTATTTTCAATTATATATATAATATACGGTTTTTCTAATAAAATGAGTTTTAATCGATTTTTACAGTGTTTCAAGATTTATTATGTAATTTCTACGTATGAAATGTATTTTTATGATTTAAGGATATTTTTGGTATATTTGAATATATATTCTGTGTTTGTGGACCCTGGTCGACAGATTGTAGTCTGGAGTCCGACCGAGGGGTTGTGATTGATTGTGGTGTTTATTTTTGAAGTGTATTTTCTTTGCAGGGTCGGCTCTACTCTTTTGAGTAGAGAGATGTCCGTTTTACAGGGGAGGTTCTGCCGGATTTCCGGTAGAATTCTCGTAAAACGTGATATCCAGTCGAACCCTAATTCTGTTTCCGTATTTTAATACTCTAGATTGAATTCTAGGATTTCTGTTAGGGTTACTCTGATATCGGTTATTTATTTCTTGTTTAGTTGCGCCGAGACCGAGGGCTAGTGGACCAGGCCCGTCGGACCCGTCTCGTGGAGCGCATTAGGTGAGTTACTATATTATATATATATGCTTAGGATGCATGATTTAGAAAATGCATGTTTTATTTTGACTAAATATGCATAAATAACATGATTTATATTCAAGTATATTTTTGGTATATAATAAATTATATACATGTTTTATTAATAAAATATATTTAAAATGTTTTTAAATATATTTTTAGTTTAATTCATGATTTGATTGGATTTATTTGACATATATATACTCAAAATATACCTGGTTTATGTTTGGTATATTTTCGGTATATATATGGTTTATATTGCTATTTCATTTATATCCATGCATCATTTATTTTTTGTGAATGAATGTTTTATATTTAAGAATGAAGGATATCAATAGAACGTGCTACCTAGTGGGCGGCACTAGGACCGAGTACGTACCGGTACGCCTATAGCTTTAGGCTATATTACTAACTTATTTGTGGATATTGATTTGATTATGATTATTGATATGTGAGATGTGGTTTGGGGTGTGATTGCTGGAGCTCGGTTGACCAAGTGTCTCGGGGCCAATCACACTGGCAGTCAGACTGCTAGAGCTCGGTTGACTTAGTGTCTCGGGGCCAGTCTACTGTCCAAATGGATTAAGTGGATATATTTGGAATCAGTGAGCCTGTATGGCTAGAGTGTTGTTTAACACTATTTTCTGAGGTTGCGATATTCTAGGGTTCTATGTGATCCTTCATAAAAGTTGATTTTCAGACAAAATATATATAAAATGATTTTTTCTGCATCTGTATGAATTTGCCTGTATATATACATATTACTCATATACTGTTGACTGTATGCATTATCACTTAGAGTGTATGTATATATACTATAGTAATTCACTCAGTGAGGTCTGACTCCCCTCCGTTGACTATTTTTCAGGAGAGTCAACTTCCTCAGACCTCAGTAGCAGGTCGATACGCCGGATTTCTTCCGCCCCGGCTTCTTTATGTAAATTGTATACTTGAGTCTTATTTATTTTATCTAGACACTGCAGTAGTTGTGATTTGCAGTAGTTGTGATTTTCAGTGGTTGTGAATTAAAGTATTTGTTTTAAAGAGATGTATTATAGTAAAACTGGATTTGTATAAAGATTATACATTTATGAGATTATATATGAGATGTGATGAGTTTTGAATTGAATCCAGTTGATATGGATGATATTGTAATATTTATGATTTTATTTTCCGCTGCATATTATATTTTTATGGTTATTATTGCATATTTATTTTATTTTTAGGCTTGCTACGGGTTCCGGATTCGAAAGAATTCCCGTTCCCTAGCGCCGGTCATGGCCCCTGTTTTAGGTCGTGACAAAGTTGGTATCAGAGCGAAGTTCGTTTCAGAGTGGAGTTCTGTGTTAGGGCTTAGTTATGGGAGTTGTGGCCCTAGTTTTAAAGTTGTGTTTTCTGTTGGACTACTACAGTGTATTAGGTTCGAGTATGTCTTGATGAGTATTCCTTGCTGTAGTTTTCAGCGTTATTCCTCCGTTGTCTGTTTTGTCTGAATCTTTCCGTTTGTCTTTTCAGAATGAGGAGGCGAGCGCGTGTCGCTCCACCGGTCGTTGAGGCCGAGGATGATGAGTCTTTTCAGGATGAGGTTTTACCTCCTGAGCAGCCAGTTAGATGTAGAGGTCGTGGCAGAGGTAGACCTCGAGGAGCGGCAGGTCGCCATAGGCAGAGAGAGTTACAGGACGAGGAGCCTGTTGAGCCTGAGTTTGATGTTCCTGTTCCTCTAGTTGTTCAGCCTGCCTATCAGCAGGGTATGTCTGACCCTGAGGCAGCTTTGTTCTATGCCAGAGTTGGCAGGATTGCTTTTGATGGGACTTCTGATCCTTTAGATTTTCTGCATGCGATTGAGACTAGGACTCGGACTGCCCATACCGAGTACCAGAGGATCATGATCGTTGAGTTGTCTGTCGAGGGACCAGCCTTAGATTGGTTCATTCAGATGATCCAGCCTTATATGATGACGATGACATGGGTTCAGTTTCGAGAGCGATTCATGAGGAGATTTTGTCCAGAGCCTCTTCGTTTGAGCTATCGTCTCCGTCTGACTAGTATTTCTCGTGGAGATCGATCTGTAGAGGAGTATACCTGAGAGTTTCTTCGTCTGGGTAGATATGCTGAGGATCTGATGCGAGATCAGTATTTCGCTGTTACTACCTATGTTACTGGTTTGGGTTCAGCTTTTACTGGTATGCCTACAGCAGGTCTTACTCTCGAGTCGGTGATTGAGCTAGCTAAGGAGATCGAGCTGAGGTTAGTTAGGCAGGGAGCGATGCCTGATTATTACCAGTTAGGAGTTCAGTAGAGTGGATCGCAGGCTACTCCATATTCGAGTTTTCATGTTGGTTCGAGTAGTCAGCAGCGAGGTTCGACTCAGCAGAGTCAGAGACAGCAGCAGCGAGTGCATCGGAGCAGTAGACATGGCCGTGGAGGTCAGCGTAGATCGTTTAGATTCGGGTCAGGTGCTTCGAGCAGCAGCAGTGGTCGTAGTTCTGGATCAGCGGCCAGTGTTTGTCAGACTTGTGGTAGAGTCCATCAGGGACCGTGTTATCTGACACCGTTGACATGTTTCAGATGCGGACAGACAGGACATTTTGCCAGATCGTGTCCTTATTCTGGTTATCAGCAGCAGCAGATTCCGCGATTCCCACAGCAGTCGATTGCTAGTGCAGCACCCGTGCCATTTCAGTTGCCACAGCCCAGCATCAGAGTTCTACTCAGTTTGTTCCACAGCAGAGTCGTGGTAGAGGTACTAGAGGAGGTGCCAGAGGTGTTGGCCAGGCTTCTACCAGTCAGCAGGGAGGTCGAGGCCAGGCCAGAGTCTTCCATCTGACTCAGCAGGATGCTCAGGCATCTAATGCAGTCGTGGCAGGTATTCTTTCTGTTTGTTACCTGGATGCTTTGGTTTTGTTTGATCCGGGTGCCACGCATTCGTTTGTTTCTCCCATTTTTGCTTCTAAATCTTGTTGGCAAGCTTCGAGGATGGCTTTTCCTTTGTCTGTTGCCACTCCTCTGAGTGATTCTTTGGACGCCGATATTGTTCTTTTTGGTTGTCCAGTTCTCGTGGGAGATAGAGTATTACCCGCTGATTTGATTTTGTTGGATGTGATGGAGTTCGATGTTATTTTGGGAATGGATTGGTTGTCTCAGCATTATGCCGTGGTTGATTGCAGGAATAAGGAGGTGATTTTCAGAATTCCTGGTGAAGTAGAATTTAAGTTTGTTGGTGACAGGAGTTCAGCACCTCAGAATCTTATTTCTGTTATTTCAGCTAGGAAGTTGTTGAGAAAAGGTTGTCAGGGGTTTTTGGCATTGGTCAGGGATACGTCAGTGGAGAAGTTGTCACTCACAGATGTTCCTGTTGCTTGTGAGTTTCCTGATGTTTTTCCCGAGGAGTTACCAGGTTTACCACCTCATAGAGAGATTGAGTTCTATATAGATGTGGTTCCAGGTATTACTCCTATATCTATGCCACCCTATCGTATGGCTCCTGCAGAGTTGAGAGAGTTGAAGGAGCAATTGCAAGAGTTGTTGGAGAAAGGTTTTATCAGACCTAGTGTTTCTCCTTGGGGTGCACCAGTCTTGTTTGTGAAGAAGAAGGATGGTACCCTGAGACTGTGCATTGACTACAGAGAGTTGAATAAGGTGACAGTGAAGAACAAGTATCCTCTCCCGAGGATAGATGATTTGTTTGATCAGTTACAAGGTGCACAGTTCTTTTCTAAGGTCAATTTGAGGTCGGGTTATCATCAGTTGCGGATCAGTGAAGCTGATATTCCTAAGACAGCTTTCCGCACTCGATATGGTCATTATGAGTTTCTGGTGATGTCTTTTGGTTTGACTAATGCACCAGCAACTTTTATGGACCTGATGAATAGAGTATTCCGACCGTATGTGGATCAGTTTGTAGTAGTCTTCATTGATGATATACTGGTATATTCGAGGAGTATGGAAGAGCACGTATATCATTTGAGGATTGTACTACAGACACTGAGAGATCATCAGCTTTATGCTAAATTCTCGAAGTGTGATTTCTGGATGGAGAGTGTTTCTTTTCTTGGACACGTAGTGTCTAAAGAAGGTATTCAGGTTGATCCACAGAAGGTTGAGGCAGTATCTGAGTGGCCTAGACCTACTTCAGTTACTGAGATTCGGAGTTTTCTGGGTTTAGCCGGGTATTATAGGCGGTTTGTGCAGGATTTTTCTAGGATTGCAGCCCCTATGACTCGCTTGACTCAGAAGAATGTTAGATTCGAGTGGTCAGAAGCTTGTGAGAATAGTTTTCAGTTGTTGAAGGAGAAGTTGACCACAGCGCCAGTATTAGCTTTGCCTAATAGTGTGGATAAGTTCACAGTTTACTGTGATGCCTCTAGAATTGGTCTTGGTTGTGTGTTGATGCAGAATGGAAGGGTGATAGCCTATGCTTCGAGGCAGTTGAAGAAGCATGAGCAGAACTATCCTACACATGATCTTGAGATGGCTGCAGTGATCTTTGCTTTGAAGATTTGGAGACATTATTTGTACGGGGTGACTTGTGAGATATTTACTGATCACAAGAGCCTTAAGTACATTTTCCAGCAGCGAGATTTGAATTTGAGGCAGAGAAGATGGTTGGAACTGTTGAAGGACTATGATTGCGAGATTCTTTACCATCCGGGTAAAGCTAATGTGGTAGCAGATGCCTTGAGTAGGAAGTCCTCAGGTAGTCTTGCTCACATCGGTGTGGAGAGAAGACCATTGATCCAGGAATTGCATTTGATGGTGGATCAAGGTCTGATGATGAAGATCAGTAGATCAGGTGGACTGTTAGCTCAGTTTAAAGTACGATCTGTACTAAGGGATAGGATTAAAGCAGCTCAGAGCCGAGATCCTATTCTGGAAGAGCTTGCAGAGAATGTCAGAGCAGGGAAGTTCACTGATTTCACACTCGATGATGATGGTGTGTTGTGGATCAGTGGTAGATTGTGTGTTCCTGATGTGGATGATTTGAGAGAAGAGATCCTAGAGGAAGCACATTCTACAGCTTACAGCGTTCATCCTGGTGTTACTAAGATGTACCACAGTATCAGAGATCTATACTGGTGGGATGGATTGAAGAAGGATGTTGCTGATTATGTTGCTAAGTGCTTGACATGTCAGCAAGTGAAAGCCGAACATCAGAAGCCTTCTGGGAAGCTTCAGCCTCTTCCTATTCCCGAGTGGAAGTGGGAAAGGATAGCTATGGATTTTGTGGTCGGTTTACCTCGTTCGAAGGATGGATACGATTCCATCTGGGTGATTGTAGACAGATTGACGAAGTCTGCACATTTCTTGCCTGTGAAAGCCACATATTCAGTTGCTAGATTGGCGAAGTTGTACGTGAAGCATATTGTATGCCTTCATGGAGTACCTGTGTCCATTGTGTCAGATAGAGGTTCAGTGTTTACTTCTCGTTTTTGGCAGAAGTTGCAGGAAGCGATGGGCACTAGGTTGGATTTCAGTACTGCTTTTCATCCTCAGACAGATGGTCAGTCTGAGAGGACGATCCAGACACTGGAAGATATGTTGAGGATGTGTGTCTTGGATTTGGGAGGTAGCTGGGATGATCATTTGTCGCTTGTTGAGTTTGCATATAATAACAGCTACCATAGCAGTATTGGTATGGCACCATACGAGGCGTTGTATGGAAGGAAGTGTAGATCCCCGTTGAGTTGGGATGAGATTGGTGAGAGAGCTTTGACTGGACCAGAGATGATTCAGGATGCTGCAGAGAAAGTCGCCGTGATCAAGCGAAGATTAGAGACCGCAGTTAGTAGACAGAAGAGTTATGCGGATCCTAGGCGCAGAGATGTGGAGTTTCAGGTTGGAGATTTCGTTTTTCTGAAAGTATCTCCGATGAAGGGTGTGATGAGATTTGGCAGGAAGGGTAAGTTAGCACCGAGATACATTGGACCGTTTGAGATTCTGGAAAGAGTTGGCACTGTTGCATATCGGTTGGATTTGCCTCCGAGTATGTCACAAGTGCATCCAGTATTTCATATCTCGATGTTGAGGAAGTATATCTCAGATCCTTCACACGTGTTGCAACCTGATAGTGTGGAAGTGAGTGAAGATTTGACGTTTGTGGAAGAACCTGTGGCGATTGTAGATTTTCAAGTTCGACAGTTGCGATCGAAGCAGATTCCGATGGTCAAGATTCTGTGGCGTAGCGACAGAGTTGAAGAGCATACGTGGGAGACTGAAGCTGAGATGCGAGCTTCTTACCCGTATCTCTTTCCTTCCTGATTCTGTAATCTTGTTTTTAGAATTCGGGGACGAATTCTTGTAAGGGGGGAAGACTGTAATATCCCGTGTTCTTTTTAAAATATTTTTACACTGTACCGGGATATACAGTGTCAATAATTTTTATGCGTTATATGATATTGTTATGAGTTGATATGTATTTTAAACCTATTTTAATTACTGTCTATTATTTTCAGTATTTTACGTAAAATTTTCCCGGGACTTTCATTTTCGGGGAAATTTCCATGTAAATAATGTATTATTAATTATTTTAAATGTATTTACGGGTTTGCATGAACTCATACATATTTTTAAATTATTAAATAAAGCCTGTGTGTGTATATTTATTTAATTAGGGTTTATTATTACCCTAATATTTTATTATTTATTTATTATTATTTGATTATTTTATTTATTATTAAATTATTAAAATTTATTATTTTATTATTATTTATTTATTAATATTTAATTATTTTAATTTATTTTATTTATTTTTTCTTTTTTTTTCTTTTCCTTTTTCTTTCTTTTTCTTTTTCTTTTTCTTTTTCTTCTTCTTCTTCTTTCTCTCTCGCGCCCGACGCCGACCACCATTTTCTCACCGCCGTTTCTCCCTCCTCCGGCCACCGTTTTCGACACCGCCAGTCTCTATCTTCTCCTTGAGCTCCGGTGAGTGTTATTCTAGCTTTGGTTTGAGCTAAAATGGTCTAGAATTGCTTAGGTTTCGATTTGAAAATTTCGGCCTCTTTGGGTTTTTGATTTTTTTGAGCTTCGATTTGGATGATTCATGGAAACTTCCTTCACAAATGTTGTTCCTGGTAGGTTAATCTTCATGTATGAATTTTTACAGAATTTTTGGAGGTTGTTTGGATTTTTGGGTATTTTTGAATATTTTAATATTATTTTCTAATTTTCGGAAATTAATTATTTAAATTATGAAATTGGAGTTTATGGTTGAATTAGGTGTTGAAATGAATTATAGGAATTTATTTGGAATTTTTATGAATTTCTAAGTATTTATTTTTAATTATTGAAGTTTATGTGATTTTGAGAAATTAGGTTAAATGTGTTTTTATTTGAATTTAATTGGTTAATTGAGTTTAATTATTGATATTATTGATAAATATGTTGAGAAAATTAATTTTGGATAATTGTATGATTTTTGGTGAATTTTTGAAGTAATTTAAGTATATTTATATATATAGGGGTATTTTGGTAATTTTACCCTAAATTGTCTAAAAATGTAATTTAATTGGTTTTAATATTTATTTAAGGTATAAAAATGATTTCTACAAAATATTTAGTATTTTTAACTAATTAAAACTATTTTCCGGGAATTATTTTCAATTATATATATAATATACGGTTTTTCTAATAAAATGAGTTTTAATCGATTTTTACAGTGTTTCAAGATTTATTATGTAATTTCTACGTATGAAATGTATTTTTATGATTTAAGGATATTTTTGGTATATTTGAATATATATTCTGTGTTTGTGGACCCTGGTCGACAGATTGTAGTCTGGAGTCCGACCGAGGGGTTGTGATTGATTGTGGTGTTTATTTTTGAAGTGTATTTTCTTTGCAGGGTCGGCTCTACTCTTTTGAGTAGAGAGATGTCCGTTTTACAGGGGAGGTTCTGCCGGATTTCCGGTAGAATTCTCGTAAAACGTGATATCCAGTCGAACCCTAATTCTGTTTCTGTATTTTAATACTCTAGATTGAATTCTAGGATTTCTGTTAGGGTTACTCTGATATCGGTTATTTATTTCTTGTTTAGTTGCGCCGAGACCGAGGGCTAGTGGACCAGGCCCGTCGGACCCGTCTCGTGGAGCGCATTAGGTGAGTTACTATATTATATATATATGCTTAGGATGCATGATTTAGAAAATGCATGTTTTATTTTGACTAAATATGCATAAATAACATGATTTATATTCAAGTATATTTTTGGTATATAATAAATTATATACATGTTTTATTAATAAAATATATTTAAAATGTTTTTAAATATATTTTTAGTTTAATTCATGATTTGATTGGATTTATTTGACATATATATACTCAAAATATACCTGGTTTATGTTTGGTATATTTTCGGTATATATATGGTTTATATTGCTATTTCATTTATATCCATGCATCATTTATTTTTTGTGAATGAATGTTTTATATTTAAGAATGAAGGATATCAATAGAACGTGCTACCTAGTGGGCGGCACTAGGACCGAGTACGTACCGGTACGCCTATAGCTTTAGGCTATATTACTAACTTATTTGTGGATATTGATTTGATTATGATTATTGATATGTGAGATGTGGTTTGGGGTGTGATTGCTGGAGCTCGGTTGACCAAGTGTCTCGGGGCCAATCACACTGGCAGTCAGACTGCTAGAGCTCGGTTGACTTAGTGTCTCGGGGCCAGTCTACTGTCCAAATGGATTAAGTGGATATATTTGGAATCAGTGAGCCTGTATGGCTAGAGTGTTGTTTAACACTATTTTCTGAGGTTGCGATATTCTAGGGTTCTATGTGATCCTTCATAAAAGTTGATTTTCAGACAAAATATATATAAAATGATTTTTTCTGCATCTGTATGAATTTGCCTGTATATATACATATTACTCATATACTGTTGACTGTATGCATTATCACTTAGAGTGTATGTATATATACTATAGTAATTCACTCAGTGAGGTCTGACTCCCCTCCGTTGACTATTTTTCAGGAGAGTCAACTTCCTCAGACCTCAGTAGCAGGTCGATACGCCGGATTTCTTCCGCCCCGGCTTCTTTATGTAAATTGTATACTTGAGTCTTATTTATTTTATCTAGACACTGCAGTAGTTGTGATTTGCAGTAGTTGTGATTTTCAGTGGTTGTGAATTAAAGTATTTGTTTTAAAGAGATGTATTATAGTAAAACTGGATTTGTATAAAGATTATACATTTATGAGATTATATATGAGATGTGATGAGTTTTGAATTGAATCCAGTTGATATGGATGATATTGTAATATTTATGATTTTATTTTCCGCTGCATATTATATTTTTATGGTTATTATTGCATATTTATTTTATTTTTAGGCTTGCTACGGGTTCCGGATTCGAAAGAATTCCCGTTCCCTAGCGCCGGTCATGGCCCCTGTTTTAGGTCGTGACATGGAGAATCTCCTTGGTTTTTGAACAACATGCACTTCCACAATCCGATTAGTGCTCCATTGTTGTGTGCCCCTAGTTGGGTAGTTTTGGGTTCTTGTACTTCTAAAACTTTTCTTTTCTCACTTTTAATCTCTTCAGCTTGTAAACCATTATTATACAGGTCTATAAATGTTTTGTGATTCATCATTTGCAATCTTTCAACCAAATTAGGTGACACATTCCGAACTATCATCCTAACCTTATCCTTTTAGGCCAGCTTATTATTCATCAGCCCTACTTTATTCATGAATCTCGTTAGAAAATCCAAAATTGATTCATTAGGAATCTTTTTGGTCAATTCTAAATCCTTAATAGACACTTCCAATCTAGTGTTATAATTATGTTGTTTTAAAAAAATAATGCATAGTTATTTCCAGTCAGCCCTGATAGACTTTTCCAACCCATGATACTAATTTACAGCCATTCCCTTTAAAGACAGTATAAATAAACTAATCATCACTTCTAATGGGGCCTTAGTAGTGCCTATAGTTGTTGTGTACTAACTGAGATGATTCTTAGGATCTCCAATTCCATCAAATATCTACAGTTGAGGCACTTTGAACTTCTCAAGTAGTTTATCACCCTCTATTTGCAGCATATCATAAAAGTCAAATGAATATCCCATGCCTTGTCCTCTAAGCAGCTGTTCCATCTTGGATATTTTTTGGGTTAGTGCTCGTATATGCTTGGACTCATGGTTTTGTACTAGTTTAAGTGATTCTCTCTTTGCATTTTTAACCATGTAATTCTCGACATCCTCCAACTTCGTTTCCACATTAGGCATGTTCCTAGCAGCATTGTCATTGTTAACAGGTGGTGTACCCAAAATAGATGGATTAGCCATAAAGGGAGGTGTAGTAGCAACAAGTGGTGGCATCAATCCGTCCAGAGCTTATCTTAACTCATCTTGCATCATCGCTCTTATATCATCCATCAATGCTCCTTTAATGTCCTTTAAGGTCCAGTTTCCTCCCTCTTGTTGTTGTTCCATCTTTTCTATTTGAGTTAGAGCTTGTGCAGCTTCTAGGTAGAGTGGGTTAATAGAACTCCTTTCCAAACTGTGAAGGATCTCTCTAAATGTTCATTTTGGACTTAAATTAGTTCTCACTAATCTACCACTACTCCGTTTCCAAACACAGTAAGACCCGAATGAATTTATGATGGTTGTAAAATAAAGTGCTAGTATGATGCATGAAATGCATGTATGCATAATGCACGTGCTATGCAACAAGTAGCATGTAACAAGTCAAGTTAGGTGTACATACATCCTTCCAACCTTATTCCTCATACACATATGTTCAATGGCAAGTCTCTTTTTCTAGGATTTTGGTCTTAGCCTTAATATCAACAGGGGATATCAAGAACCAACGTGCATGCCAAATCTGTCAAAGCAGTAAAATATAGAAATAATATTTCTAGGTATAAAAGATTAGCTTAATCTTTATTAGTCTAACCTGGCTTTTAAAGGATGGGCTTGGGCCTTTATAGTTAAAAATACCTCATGGAAGCATTCATAAGCATTTTGGGTAGATCATAAGGAAAGTTACTAAGCCACTACATGAGTTGAGTCTGATGAAAAAGGTCAAGGTTCCTTTAGTAAGATATTCTCCTTTAAAACTTAAGTTACAAGCCAAGGTTAGAGGGGCCCGACATCCTTTGCAAACTCAAGAGAAGACTACCCCCTTTAGGATTTGGGTTACAAACTCTAGTAAGATGAGCCCGGTAATCTCTCTTGAACCAAGTTAAGGCTAAAAGTGATGGTTAGCCAATTCACAATCCCATAAAGCTAGTGGAATCATGGAACCATAAACCAAAGCCATCGATTAACAGGGACATGTATAATGAATGCAAGAATAAAATAATAATTAATAAAATAATAATTAATAAAATAATTTTAAAGAACATAAGTAAAATAAATATCTCTTATCCGTAGTGGAGTTGCCATTATAGATGACGAGGTTTAGCCCGCTTCTAAGATTTTAGCAACTGTGACATTGTTTGAGCTCAAGGCTTTAGAGAACACATTAATCACTGTCACAAAGACATGGCGTGGAGATGAGGAGTCACTACCTAGGGTAATAACTAGGACAAATAGAAAATGTGGTAATCGATTCCCTAAAAGAAAGCTAGCACCACAACTAGAAGATTGTAGATACAGAATACCAATTTCTTTCAGTCTCATGTTCTTTTAGAATTATTTTATGAATTACTATATTATCTTCTATTTACATGCAATTTCATATAAACCTTTATTCTAACAATTAACTCCAAGACAAATTAGTTATGAAAAATACAAGTAAATAATGCATTCAATACAATCCTTAAGTTAGTCTAATATACATTGATTTTAATTAAATGAGCTAAATCTACATTTTTTAATTTACAAGTGAGTCTAAAGGACCTAATTCCTTTTAATTTTAATTGAGTGAACTTAAGTCTATTTATTTTAATTCTAAAAATGGGCCTAAATCTACAAATTATGGAATATTTAAATTAATGGGCCTAATTTTACATCTTTTAATAATAAAATGATCTTAAATTTACAAATTATGAAAAAGACTTAAATTAAGTGGGCTAAGTCTAAATTAATTAAATTAAATTAGGTGGACCTATATCTAATTAACTAAATTGACCTAAGTTATCTCTACACTAAACCTAATTAATTATGGGCTTAAAATGCATTTTAATTAATTAAATCTAAAAAAAACCTAAATTTAAATGGATTAAAGTCTAATGTGGGCCTAGGGCCCAAAACACATAAATATAAGCAAACAAGCCCAAAAACAATAAAAAATACCAACATGAACAAATAAAAGATCAAACAATTAATTAAATCTATTTTAAAACCCTAATTTAATTAAAATGACTATAAACAATAAAATAAAATAATTAATCAACCAAAACCAATTTTACCAACTTAACTCTAATTTAATTAAAAAAACCTAAGGATTTTTATAACCTTTAATTTTAATTAATTACCTAATGAAAACCCTAATTTTACTAACCGATTAAATTAAAACAAAAAAACACACAAACACACACACATCAAATTCCATTATTCTCACTATTGAGGCTATTACAATGATCTACTGCAAATATGAATAAAAATTAATACAACCAGAAAAAAACACAAAATAAAATAACCAAAAAAATAATAGCAAATAAATAAATAAAACTTTAAAAAACTACATTCAAATACAAAATTTAATCCATGGCATTCCATGGATCTTCATGACTTTTGTTTTTTTCAATCATACGCTACTCCACCGCTTAGGTTACTCCCACTATAATTATAAACACAAAAGCAAAATAAATAATGATTAGAGCTTAAATAAAATAAAAATAAAAATAAAAATTAAATAAAATTATAATCAAACTAAACAATCAAATAAAAATAAAAGAAAAGGATAGAAGAAGAGATGATTAAATGGATGCAATATTGATTAGCTCCTCAAAATGTTATCAATCACCATTGCTCTTAATGGATTTTCAAAACTTAATATCCTCCTCTTTAAAAATCTATTGCTCTATGGAGAGAACTTTTTTTAAGTAAAAAAAGAGAGATAGTCTAAAGAGAGCCCCCTTTTCAAGAGTCTAAATTATCCTTATATAGGACAAGAGCAAAAAACCCTAGTCCTATGTACTTAAGAGTTTCAGTTTTAAAATGACTTTATCAAAAAAAAAAAAAAATTAGAAAATTTTTAGCTAATCAAAATTCAGGAAAAATATTTTCAAAAATAAAAAAATTGAAAAAAATAGTGCGGGACCTGATCTGAATAGTACAATTCCGATCAGAATTATAGATTTTCGATCCATAATAAATTTTTTTAACATTTAATTACAAAAAGATCCCTGAAAGAATTTAAAATTTTCAATTAGATCCTTAAAAAATATTATAATTTAGTCCTTAAAAACATTAAACCCTTTTTTTGAAAAATTCATTCAGACTTTTGAGGTTTCAAACTTTAAGTATTGAAGACCTATTTATGATATTTTCATCATTTGAGTCCTCTATCACATCCACATTTTATCATCCCAAAATTGGGTGCTTGTAAATAGGTAGCCAAAAATTTTACTCCCTTATAAGTTCATCTAATTTGAACTTTAAATTAGTTAGAGATCTTGTAATTAGCAGATATTAGAAATATCAAATAAAAGGAAAACACATGCAACCTATTAAAGAAACACTTAAATTTCAAGTTATTTAACTCTAATTGCTTCTTCTCTCTTTTTTCTTTAAGTTTTTTTTATTAAATTTTTTTATTTTTTTGCCAACCCCAATTATCTTTTAAATCGGCGATGGTCCTTTATTATTTTTTATATTCTATTTTATTTTTTCATCCAAAAATTTCAGATCTTTAATCTATTTATTTTATTTATTTTATTTTTTATTTTTCATTTGTAAAATTATTAATCTTTTTATAGGATTTTTAATAATTCTCCTCTATGAAGTTGATAGTTTCCTCTATTATGAAACTTTTATCATTATTTTTACAATTGAACTCAATTAAAGACCATATAATTGATTTAAGGCTATTGAACGCTATGAAATGTAGTATAAAAATTGTTGAACAAATCATCGAGTTGCAAATTAAAATAACTCTGTCAACGCTATTAAAAAATAACAACGAACAATTTCATATATTTAGTGAAATTTTTTTAATATTTTTTTATTATATTTTATTTATATTATATGTTCATTAATATGTATTATTGACCTTCAATGAATGAAAATTTTATTTTTTCTCAAAATAAAATAAAATAAAACATATAGGATGAGTTTTATTTAATCTCATTTGGAATGGTACTGCCAATAGCATCTTTAACAATAGAAACATATACAAGAAATACGAATTTTCGTATGGTACATTTTTTTTTTTTTCAATTTAAATGATATCATAACTTAATTTTTATATACCAGATAAATATAATTCCACAGTGTGATTAAAAATATCTGCTTCACATTAAATTTATAAAAATATCCTTATGGTAATAGTTTAACCCCAAATATTTAACTCTTACAAAGAAAAAGAGTGATATTTTCTATGAATTAAACTAATTAATTTTCAGAATTGAAAATGACATAAAATTGAACGTTGGAGGGCTAATTGTAAATTATCACAGGATATATATGAATGTAATGAGTTAAAACTGAGTCGAGATTGATTTAGAAAAAATTAAAAGAGTTAAATTCGAATGTAAAAATTATTAATTTAAATTTAATTTTAACTTTAAAGTAGAAATCGGATCCATGTTTTCACTATGGATATATATGGAAGAAAGTCTCCAGTAGCAACGACCCAGTTCACACGGCACACTGAAGAAAAAAAAAAGGCCAATGCCAATGAGATTGAACTGAAGTATCTCGTAAGCTCAGTGCCCAATATTCACAGCAAGACCAGCAGCAGAAGGAACATCGGATAAGTTCACGCCAAGGATTTGGATTCCAATTCTAGTCTAACAAACGAAAATTCCAACAATCTGACAACAACAAAGGATAGGTTTTTCTACGTCTACGTCAACTCCACGAGGAAAATCGACCAATAACTTAACCGTTTACTTGGAACCGTTCAAACGCTTTTTTTTTTTAAAAAAAAAACTTCTAAGTCCAACCAACAACCGTTCTCCAAATTTTCCAAGAAAATCATTCTCACCCTTTTGTTATTTTTTTTGTATTTAAAAAACCCGTCAGTCAATCAAACATATTTTCAAGAACTTGATTTTTTTGATGATGGCTTTGGATATGTTTACCGGGCCATTAGAGAAGTGTTTTGGAGGTGGTGGGGATGAACTTTTATGGCATATGGACTTGAAACCTTATGCTTCTGGTGATTATTCAATTGCTGTTGTTCAAGCGAATTCTTTGTTAGAAGACCAAGCTCAAGTTTTCACTTCTCCTTCTGCTACTTATGTTGGGGTTTATGATGGCCATGGTGGTCCTGAAACTTCCCGCTTTATAGCTCACCATCTATTCCCTTTTCTCCTTAGTGAGTGTTCTCTTCTTCTTTATTTATTTTTCTTCTGGAATTCTTTTTCTAGTCTAAGGAGTTTGTTTGGTTGCTGGGGAAGTGAGAGAAAGCAAAGGAAATATTTTCTTTTTCATCTTGAACTTTCTTGCTGTTGGCTGTTCTGTTGACAAATTTGCCGACCATAGTTTAGTATTAAAAGCAAAAAACTTTAAGGCTTTAGTTCGATTTTAATTTCTGTCTTTCCTTTCTAAGCAATCAAATAGTGAATTCTGTAGAAAGAAGTAATGTTTGGTAGCCGAGAAATTAAGGATAGGAAACGAAAAGAAAAGAAAAGAAAATGACTGATGTGAATGCAAAAATGTAAAATTTTGGCCTAATGTGCTGCTTAGTATAGTAAACTACTGAAACAGTAGGTTAAAATCTTGTAATTTCCTTATTTTTCTTCTTAATTTGATGATTTTTTAATTTTTTTTTTGCTATCAGAGTTTGCAACAGAGCAAGGTGGACTATCAGCAGATGTGATCAGAAAAGCATTTGATGCAACTGAAGAGGAGTTCTTGCATTTGGTGAAGCAATCATGGACAGCTCAGCCTCAAATTGCTTCAGTTGGTTCTTGTTGCCTTGTTGGGGCTATATCAGATGGTGTTTTATATGTGGCTAATCTTGGTGACTCCAGGGCAGTTCTTGGCAAGAAAGTGTCTCAAGGGAAAACAAATAGTACAGTGGTGGCTGAACGGTTGTCAACTGATCATAATGTTTGCGTTGAGGAGGTGAGGAAAGAGGTGGCAGCACTCCATCCTGATGATTCACACATTGTGGTTTGTACTCGTGGAGTTTGGCGGATAAAGGGTATAATTCAGGTAACAATTCGCTCTTTTCCTCGTGATTTCTTATTAATCTAGTGTTTAAAGAAGTATCTCCTGATTTGGGCCCTTCAAGTTTTCTTATTTTGATTTGAGGTTAATTAAGAACTCATGGGATTGGGAGCTTGTGATTTTGTGAGCTTGTTATGTAAATAAAGGTGAAGTGAAAGATCCATTGTGTTTAATTGTCCTGCACTACTGGCATGATTTCATATTGAACGCCTCTGAATATGATCTGATTTATGCAATATCCATGTTCTTTGGTGTGCATTCTGCGACAGACTTTTATGTTCATAATGATTTCTTGACCTCAATTAACACTACTCCAGCGAAATCCCACTTCTTTGTTGTTAATGTTACGCAATAATGAAATTGAAATTGCTAGTTCTTTTGTTGATCATTTTCTTGCTCCCTCTTCTTCAATACATCAACACGTAGTAATTCTTTGAAAAGATGTTTGTCACCAATCCAAACAGTCGAAGTTCTGTTTCTTGGCATTTGCTTCACTAATAAAACAATCCAAGTTAATGATATCAAATCATCTCTAACCTTCATTCGTTTTAAGCCACGCATCAGGTCTTTGTTCTGCTTTTAATCATTTGGGGTGTCACATAGATCCTGAAGATTATTGTGTGCAAGGTTTTAAAAGATGTTTGTCATCAGTGCATGAAAAATAATCTTGAAAGCCCCAGTCGGAAATTCTCTAAACTTTTTTGGTCTAAAAGGGATGAAAAGTCACCTTTCTCTACTGTCTCCATCTGTGAACTCAACCTTGTCAGCTGTCCTCCTTTAAGGTAGGTGTGAGTGTGACTCAAAGAATGAATCATGAGACTTGTGCCAAAACATGAAAGTGTATTGTGACCCTTGTGACTATCACTTGTCCAGCTGCACGTTGATCTTTATGGAGCTAGAATTTGAGTTGTCACATTGACCTTTCTGGTCACGAACTAAAGCCTGTGAGTTTTACTACTTTTTCTTGTAGGTTTCAAGATCAATAGGAGATGTCTATCTAAAGAAACCAGAATTTAACAGAGAACTTCTTTTCCAGCAATTTGGATTGCCTATTCCATTGAAAAGGCCTGTGATGACAGCAGAACCCTCAATTCTGGTTCGACGGTTGAAACCACAGGACCAGTTCTTGATATTTGCTTCAGATGGTCTTTGGGAGCAATTGAGCGATGAAACAGCTGTAGATATTGTTCTGAAAAGTCCACGAACTGTAAGGCCTCACCTCATAATCTTGTTTTCTGCAATTTCCAACTTGTTATTTCTTTCTCCAGACATCATATTCTTTTTCAAGAAATGATTAGGTGAGTTCTCTTTTGCAGGGAGTTGCGAAGAGATTGGTGAGAGCTGCCTTACAAGAGGCTGCAAGGAAACGAGAAATGAGATATGAGGACATAAAAAGAATAAAAAAAGGAGCAAGGCGCCATTTTCATGACGATATCACTGTCATTGTGATGTACCTAGACCATCCACTAGGGTCTTCAAATGGTAGATTCAGAGACCACAGTGTTGTTGATTGCACAAGTTCCCCTGCTGATATTTTCTCGCTATATGTAGATGATGCACAATGCTAAGTTTCATGACGAAGAATTACAAGGAATTGGTTTATGCTAGCTTGTTAATATGAAGAAAATAAGATTACAACTACATGGTACTCCTGTTGCAAGAACAGGATAGGTTTTGAAGTAAAATAAATACTAGTATATATATTACTGTTCATAATATATATCAGATTGAAGCTGCTTTCTTCTCGGTTTTGTTACCAAGAGTTCAGATGTAAACCATCTTTTTGCTTTGTATTTTATTAGCCATATATATACTTACCAGAATCATATGAATTTTCAAGATCAAATGCCATTGAATTGGTGAATTTTGAGATATGATTTAGCATTGCAGTATGTTTTCTCTTTAAATACCTTTCCAACTCTCCCGCCCCTCTTCCAAACAGGCATGTATGATTGGCGGAGAGCATACAACCAAAACCGGTCTAATGATTAGCATCATATATACTTGGAAGCATTGATTGTCCAGCTGCCATGATGGAAGCATCAAGATCAGGAATTTTGTTAGCTGATGATTCACTAACACTCTATTGTTATTTTCAGTAACATAAGAAATGAATACACAAAGGAGGGTAACTAAGAATTAATGGTAAAAATTCACGGTCAATTCTCTCCGATTGTACTCTAAGGGACTTTTTTACTGTATAATTTAAAAGAGAATTGTTACTCCCCATTATATAATTTATTAACATTTAAATCTTTTCACCTCTTTATTAATAAAAATAAATATTATAAGAAAATAGTAAAAAATACCGGTGAAATTTCCCTTCTCAAGTTAAAAAAATTGTCACCAAATTATTAAAATTGTCATATTTTACTTTATAACAGTATGAGTTAAGTTAAACGAATACAAACATTGAGAGATAGAGATAAAAATATAGAAAAATGATCTCTAATTAAAGTATTTACTTTTGAACTTGAAGCATTTAAATAATATAGAAATAAAAAAATATTTATTCATTAAAGTGTTGAATCATCGACCATTCATAGCTAGCCGCCAATTGTTACTCAAGGCAGGCAGAGGCCACAAATCAATGGCAAATATAGGATTACGTGTTGTCTTCTATGCTGAAACGTGGCAGCTTCTCTGCACGTGATTCTTGAATGGAGTTCCATAACGTTTATCCAGGCACCCTGAGCCAAATTCAGTCCTAAAACACTCAAAGAAAGAGAATTTTTTTTTTCTTTTCAAAGATGGGAATCGTAGGAGAAGCACACAACGTGAATGTTGTAGGCTCTGGGGAGAAAGTTGTAGTCCTAGCTCATGGTTTTGGCACTGATCAATCTGTGTGGAAATACCTTGTGCCACACCTTGTTGAAGAGTATCGTGTTGTTTTGTTTGATAATATGGGTGCTGGTACTACTAATCCAGATTATTATGATTTCGAAAGGTACTCAACTATTGAAGGTTTTGTTTATGATTTGCTTGCCATTTTAGAAGAACTTGAGATCAAGTCTTGTATTTTCGTTGGCCACTCCTTTTCTTCTATGGTTGGTGCCATTGCCTCTGTTTGTCGCCCTGATCTCTTCTTGAAAATCATCATGCTTTCTGCCACTCCAAGGTACAATACTAATCTCTGCTATTCTTTGTTTCATTAAACAAATTAATTATAAAAATTCATAGTTAGCAGATAAGAAAGTTGTCTGATGGCCTCTCGAAGAATATTATAAACTGTGCAGAACGAATTCTGTTGGTTGAAAACTATCTTGTGTTGCAGTACATCAATGTTTAGATGGTCTTACCATACTTTTAGTAAAAAAATCAGAGAAAAATCTTAACATGATGAATTTAATAAAAAAATTGAGTTTTATTGGTTGAAAATGCATATACATACATAGGCTATTGAATGCTGGGGATTACTATGGAGGATTCGAGCAAGAAGAAATAGACCAAATATTTGAAGGAGTGAAGTGTAATTACAAAGAATGGTGCTCAGGGTTCGCACCAATGGTAGTAAGTGGCGACATGGACTCATTAGGTGTGCAAGAATTCTCTCGGACCCTATTCAACATGAGACCAGACATAGCCTTGAGTTTAGCTCAAGTCATATTTCTAAGTGACATGAGACACATTCTTCCATCAGTCACAGTCCCTTGCCATATACTACAAAGCATGAAAGACGCGGCTGTGCCAGTAATGGTGTCTGAACATCTACATCAAAATCTTGGCTGTAAGTCCATCATTGAGGTCATGCCTACGAGTGGTCATTTGCCACAGTTAAGCTCGCCGGATATTGTGGTTCCGGTGATCCTTAAACACATTAGTTTAGCTGTGTGAAGTGACAATGTTGGTATGTTTGTTTTGTTGTGGAATTCGGGTTAATTTCCACCAATAATAATAAAAATCACATTGAGAACTATTACACAGGTGACTAGAGTGTAAACGATTATACTAAAAATTACTCCAAATATATTTTCAGGAAAAAGTAGAAGGGTCACAATGGTCCAATTTAAAAATCACTCTTTACCAAGACAAATAATTTTAATAGTACAATAATTAATAACAACTAGAGTTGACAATAACTATTAAATAGACATAAAAGAGAATACCAAATTTAACGAGGTTCGGTAAATTATGCCTACGTCCTCAGACATTATTAAAATAATATTTCACTAAATGAGGAAATATCATAAAAGAGAGATCAAGAATACAATTGCCTAAATATATATGAGAGATAATTTAGGATGGTTTAATTAAAGGGGGAGGAGTTCTTTTATAACCAAAGAACTCCTCCCATCAAAATTATTTCCCCGATGTGGGATAGACATATTTTGCCAAAAACAACAAATTTTTACCTTAATAAAATTCAATACAATTCTCTCTCAAATCCATATTTCAGTAGTGTTTGCAAATTTCATCTTTCAATTTGTGACAATATTGATCAAGTCTAAACAATGTTTAAAATTGACTACAGTTACCACTTTTGTCATCATATCAGTAGGATTCTCAGTAGTCCAAATCTTTTGAATTGTGACTCCACCTTTTTTCAGAATCTTCCGTACAAAGTGATATCGAGCATCGATATGCTTTGTTCTTGCATTATAAACCTAGTTCTTTACTAAATGAGTAACACTTTGACTGTCACAATGCATTGTGATGTGCTTCTACTCCAATCCCAGTTTCACTAAGTAACCCTTAAAGCCAAATTTCCTCCTTTACAGCCTTTATGACTGTCATATACTCTATCTCTGTAGTAGACAAAGTAATTGTTGACTGTAAGGTGGATTTCCAACTGACTGGTGCCTTTGCAAAAGTAAACACATAACTAGTAGCTGATCGACGCTTATCCAAATCACCAGCATAGTCAGAATCACAATATCCAACTATACACTAACCATCTTGTCTATCTTGCTGAAATACCAAACCAATGTCTATGGTGTTCAAAATATATCGTATAATCCATATTATAGCTTACCAATGATCCTTTCTAGGATTATGCATGTACTTGCTCACAACCCCAACTATCTGTGAAATATCTGGCCTCGTACATACCATTGCATACATCAAGCTACCAACAACTCTTGCGTACGGTACTTTTGACATGTATTCCCGTTTTGCATCATTCTTAGGTGACATGGATGCATTAAGCTTGAAATGAGGAGCAAATAGTGTACTAATTGGTTTTGACTTTTCATGCATGTCAAAATGTTTTAGCACCTTCCTTAGATATTCTTTTTAAGAAAAACAAAGCCTCCCCAATTTTCTGTCTGTGGATATTTTCATGCCAAGAATCTTCTTTGCTTTACCAAAATCCTTTATCTCAAACTCCTTGTTCAATTGAGTCTTCAATTTCTCAATCTCTATATGACTCCTGGAAGCTTTTAGCATATTATCAATATAAAGAAGAAGATATATATAGGATCCATCTTGTAGCTTGCGCAAATACATATAATGATCATATTTGCTTCTTATGTACTTTTGCCTTATTATAAACTTGTCAAATCGCTTGTACCACTGCCTCGAAAATTGCTTCAATCCCTATAGTGATTTTTCCAATTTATAAATCATCTTTTCTCTACTAGCAACTTTAAATCCATTTGGCTGAGTCATGTAGATTTCCTTATCCAAGTCTCCATGTGAAAATGCAGTTTTTACATCCATTTGAACTAGTTCCAAATCCAACTGTGCTACCAAAGCCAATAAAATTCTAATGGAGGAATGTTTTACAACTAAACAAAATACTTCATTATAATTAATTTCCTCTATCTGTGCATAGCTTTTAGCCACTAATCTTACTTTTTAGCGAACATTATCCTTGTCAGGAAGTCCATCTTTCTTTGCATATACCTATTTGCACCTAATTGCCTTCTTTTCCTTCAGAAGACTAGCTAATTTCCATGTCTAATTCTTTTAAAGGGACTGTATTTCTTTATTTATGACAATCCTCTACTTTTCATATTCTGAACTTTGGACTACTTCATTGTAAGTGGCAAGAATGTCATCCATTGCAATTAGTGATGCAGAAGAGACCATATTAGCATAGCAAGCAGGTTATCTAATGGTCCTTTTCCCTTTCCTTAATGCAATTGATTCATGTTGCTGTGGAGGTTCTTGGGTCTGAAAGTCTTCTTCATTTGACTCTTCTTCTACCATAGGAGAGTCATTATCACTTTTTACATTGGTTGGGACAATTTTGTTGCCATTAAACTCCACCTGTTTATAAGCACCATTTATCTGCTCCATTTTTTCTGAAGTCACTTTTCTTAATATGGTAGATTCATCAAAGGTAACATCCTTACTGATTATTACTTTCTTTATTTCTAAACACCAAAGACGATAGCCTTTTACACCAAAAGTTATCACCATAAAGATTGCCTTCTTTGCTTTTGGATCCAGCTTTGACTTCTTAACATGACAATATATAGTGGAACCAAACACGTGTAAGGAATCATAATCTATGAAAACTTTTCCAAACCATTTCTCCAATGGCGTTTTACTACTAATAGCAGTCGATGGTAGGTAGTTGACAAGGTGACAAGTATATATTATAGCCTCAGCCCAAAATTCTTTACCCAACCCAACATCGAACCTTCTCTAGTAATGTTCGGTTCATTCGCTCTGCCACCCTATTTTATTGTGGTGTATATCTGATGGTGAAGTGTCTGACAATACCTTCATCTTCACAGACTTAAAAAAATGGATCATTTTTTTAACTCTTTACCATTGTTTGTGCGGAGACATTTAACTTTTCTGCCTGTTTGAGTCTCCACCATCTTTTTCCATTTAAGGAAAATTCCTAGCACCTCATCTTTCGTCTTTATTGTATACACTCATACTCTTTGGGAAAAATCATCAACAAAGGAAATATAATAGTGTTTTCCTCCCAATAAAGCATTCTTAGAAGGCCCCTATACATCTGAATGAACATAATCTAGAATTCCCTCACTATCATGGATAGTTGTTCCAAATTTCACCCTTATCTTCTTCTCTTTAATGCAATGCTCACAAAAATCCAATTTGTAAGTCCAAGCTCCTTTTAATAATCCTTGATCTATCAGCAATTTCAAGGATTTTTGTCTAACATGCCCTAAGTGCATATGCCATAACCTAGTTGCTTCTGACTCCTGATCATCAATAGAAGCTATCGCTACTGTTGTCCAAACAATTGTACTACCCAAAAAGTAATACACATTATTTCTTTTTTGAATCCCCTTTATTATCACAAGTGCACTAGAGATGATTCTCATTGTCCCATCTTTTGCACTTACTTCGAAACTTTTTGACTTTAAGGTTCCCACAGAAATGAGATTCCTTATCAAATCTAGTAAATAATGAACACTTGTTAAGGTTTTATTTGATCCATCCTTATTACTTAAGCGAACTAAACCAACCCCATATGTCACGACCCAAACTAGGAGTCATGACCGGCGCTAGGGAACGGGAATTCTTTCGAATCCGGAACCCATAGCAAGCCTTAGAAAATAAAATCATACAATAAATAAATAAAAAGTATGACATAATTAAAATTTTTGAATCAATATATAAAATAAATACTCCAAATCCTTTCATAAATGAATATATTCATAAAGTGTTCAAATATAAATTCTCAGAGTATTTAATATCAAGACAAAATAATACTCTTTTGATATAATAACACTAATACTACAGTTTCTAGGATACAAATTAGAGTTTAAAATATATATTTACATAAAGTAGCCGGGACAGAAGAACACCGGCGAGAAACTCTACTACTAAGGTCTGACGACATAGAATCTCCTCAAAAAATAATTGAGGGGGGTCAGACCTCACTGAGTGAATTATATATATATATATATATATATATATATATATATATATATATATCCAATCATGCCATTCACATATATAAATGCAGAAAACGTTTAGTTTAATTCATGAAGGATCCATAGAACCCTAATAATAGCAACCTCAATCAACCCTGTTATCACTTTAGCCATACAGGCTCACTTGATTCCAATTAGGACACTTATTCTAATCTGGACAGCAGACTGGTCCTGAGACACTAAGTCAACCAAGCTCCAATAGTCTGGCTGTCAGTGTGATTGGCCTCGAGACACTTGGTCAACTGAGCTCCAGCAGGCACACTATCTATTACCTCACATCTCAATCAAATTAATGGATCATTTATTCTTTTATGGACAGTATACTGGCCCCGAGACATTAAGTCGATCGAGCTCCAGCAGTCTGACTGTCAGTGTGATTGGTCCCACAATCACACTATCTATCATACCATTAATCTTAGTTAAATCCATCAAATCAATTATAATCACCAAAATTGATTCTCACTCAACCCTTATCTATCACACCGATACATACACGGTCCTAGTGCTGCCCACTAGGAAGTACGTTCTATTGATATCCTTCATTTAAATAAATCATTCATTCGGAAAATAATTAATTTAGAACAATATTCATAATAGTAAAATCAACCATACATATATATATATATATACAAAAAATATACCTAAAATATGCCCAATATATTTTGGGTATATATATATATACATATGTCAAATAAGGTATGAAATATACTAAAGGTAAACCATTAATATAGTTAAAAATAATTTAAGTGCATTTTAATAATACAACATGCATTTGCTTAAAAATTTACCTAAATATACAAAGAATATACCCTAAGTACACAAATCACTTAATAAAACAATTATGTATAAATATTCATTTAAATATGTGTTTATACTAAAATATGCGTTTAGGTTTAACATATATTCACAATATATCAAAATAACCTAATTTTCTAGCATGCATATATCAAAATTAAACCTTAAGTATACCACTAATGTGTTAGGTTTGAATTAATAATAAAACATGCATTTATTTGGGAAATATATAAAAAATATACCAAAAATAAACTTAAAAACAATTTAAGTGTAGGTTCATAATATAACATCCAATTATTTAAGAATAAACCTAAAATATACTGAAACTATACCTAAAGTACACTAATCATTCAATAAAATAATTATGAGTAAATGTACATTTAAAACATGTGTATACATTAAAATGTATTAAACATAAACCTAATTGTTTAATGTGTATATATCAAAATAACATGCATATATACAAAAATACAAATCCTAGGTATACCAAAAATATTATAATTTAAATCACTTTTAAAAAAAATATAATGAAAATGAAAAACCATAAGTGATGCATCCTATATGTAATGCATATATATACAGTATAATAACTCACTGGTGTGTGCTCCTCGAGACAGACTCGGCGGGCTTGATCCGTTAGGCCTCGATCTCAGCACAGCTAGAAAAATAAACTAATAATAACCGTTAGAATAAACTCTAACTCTATACTTCTAAGATTACTATAGACATATTCAATCAAGAATTCAAAATTAGACTCGGACTGATTGTCACATTTTACGAGAAATCTATCAAAATTTCAGCAGAGTCTCCTCTATAAAACGGACATCTCCCTACAAAAGTAGGGCCGATCCTGCACAAAAAATACACTTCAAGAATACACAGCCACACAACCCCTCGATTGGACTCCCAAAGTACAATTCTATCGACCAAGGCTCACAATTCACGAGATATACACATAACATATTTAAATGCTAGAAATACCAAAAATACCCTTGAATAATCAAAATATAGCAAATTAGATATTTAAAATACTGAAAATAATTATTTCATCGATAATTACATAAAAACCCTAATTTAAATAAAATATTATTAAAAATTGATAATTCTCAATAAATTCATAAACATTATCCAAAATACATTTTATAAATCCAAATTACTTAATTATCCCTAAAACATATTAAAAATCGATAAAAACTCATTTGTTTTGAAAAATAGTATATTATATATAATTTGAAAATAATTTACGAAAAATAGTTTTAATTAGTTAAAAATACTAAATAATTCATAGAAATCATTTTTATACCTCAAAGAACTATTAAAACCAATTTAATTATATTTTTAGCTAATTTAGTGCCAAATTATCAAAATACCCATACTATATATAAATTCACTATAATTGTTCAAAAATTCACTAAAAATAGTATAATTACTCAAAAATTAATTTCTCAACATATAATTCAATAATATCAACAAATATACTCAATTAACCAATTAATTTCAATAAAAAACATAATTAACCTAACTTTCTAAAAATTACATAAACTAAATAAATTCATAATAATTATATAAAAATCAAAACAATTATAAATAAATTTCTGAAATTCATTTTAATACCTATAAACACCATAAATCACAATTTCATAATTTAATTAATTAATTTACGAAAATTAGAAAATATTAATAAAATAATAAAAAATTCACAAAAATAAAATAATTCCCAAAAATTCCATAAACATTCACAAAGCTAGATTAAGCTAGTAGGATCAATGTTTGTGAAGGAATATTTCATGAATAATTCAAATCGAAGCTAAAAAAAATCAAAAACCCTAGTAGGCCGAAAATGAAAAAAATCAAAACCTAGGGAAATATATACCATTTCAACTGAAACAAAGCTTGGAAATGCACTCATTGGAGCTCAAGGAAGAGATAGAGTCCGATGGGGCTCGAAACGGTGACTGGAAAGTCGATGAATGACATAAATGGCAACTTTCGACAACTTTAAAGAAATCCGGCCAAACTCACCGAAAATGGATGTTCTAGACGCTGAAAATGGCTGGAGGGGAAGGTGGCATGCTGGGAGGCACATTGACGGGAAGAGAATGGCGTAGCAGTGGTCGGATTAGCGAAGAAGACGATCGGGAGGGAGAAGAGGTAGGTAATGGCAATTCTGTAATTATTGTAAACTTTATATTAGTTATGTATATTATATGTGTGTATATATATATATATATATATATATATATATCTAACTTTATATTATATTAATATTTAATATAATATACACAATAAATATGCACCACACACTTATTTTAATAATATACATACACACAAATACATATATACACACTTAATTAATTAATATTAAAACTATATAATATAATTTAATTCAATTAAATAAACCCTAATTTAATTTAAATGCATGTACGTATTTATATTTTATTTGACACTCTAAAATCATGCATGAACTCATGCAAATTCATAAAACCAGTTAAAATAATTAATATTTAATTATTTACGTTTTAATTTCCCCGAAAATAAAATCTCAGGGAAAATTTTACATAAAAGACTTAAAATAATTAAAAAAATGACTTTAATAAATGAAAAAATAATTAAATAATCATAAATATATATTAAAATTATTAACACTGCATATTACGATGCAGTTTAAAATTATTTAAAAACTCGGGATATTACACCATGTGTGTTAAGAGGGGCATTATTCGCTGTGTAAACAACTCTACCTTTTAGTTCTTTAAAGTCAAAGAACCATTCTTTATTGGGAGTCATATGGTGACTACAAGCTGAATCTAGCAACCATGAACTTGAACAGCTGGTTGATGGTGTAACAGCAATTGAAAGATCTGAATCTGCATCATCACACTCAGCTACATTTGAATTTGAGACAACATTTCCTTTTCCAGGTTTGTCTTTGTCCTTTAGCTTGGGACAATCTTGCTTTCAGTGTCCTTTTTCTCGACAAAAGGCACATTGATCTTTGCTTAGTTTAGACTTTGACTTTGATCTCCCTCTCCTTCCTTTATTCTGGCTCTGTAAACAACCTTTGACAATAAGAGCTTCTGCTTCAACACTTGTATTTTCTTATTTTTCTTTCTTTCCCAATTCATAACTATACAAGGCTGTAGTTACTTCACTTAGAGACATAACAACCTTCCTATGAAGTAAAGTAGTTTCAAGATACTTAAACTTATCAGGAAGTGATCCCACCAACATCAGAGCTAGATCTTCATCATTAAAAGTCATGTTCATATTCATCAAATTAGTTACCGGTTGATTAAAACCAGTAATGTGATTATTCATCGTGGTACTTAAAACATATTTGGAGCGGAACAATCTCTTTTTCATGTAGAGTTTATTCTGACTGCTTTTGTTCAATAATTTCTCCTCTAGTGCCTTCCATAATTTACTTGCAGAAGTTTCTTTAGAAAATGCATACTTCTACTCTCTAGAAAGACATGATTAAATTGTACCACATGCCAATCTATTGATCACCTTCCATTTTTTCTCTTCAACATCATTTGGTTTCTCTCCTTTAATAGCAATGTCTAGGTCTTGCTAAAAAATGGCATTTATGATACGAACACTACCTATAACAGAGATAGAACGCGCATCCAACTTTGAAATCGTTGCCCAAGATCGTTAAGATGAGGTTATGAAGATGGAGCTAAACCCCTTGCTTATTAAAGTGAAGCAAGATACTTAACTATTATAAGATGAACAATCACACAATTCTAAGTTTAATCTGACTTAGAAATTGTAATGAAAGGTAGAAGTGAAACAATTCAAGTAAACTTGCAAAGTTTCAAAAGAACAAAGTTTAAGGAAAAACCTCACTTTTAATATTTCAATGCTTTTAAATTCGTTTCTTATAGTGTTAGCCATTGTATAGGTATGTAAACAACCTAATCCTTGAAGGAAAAGGTTTTATTCCTTATTCCCAAAGATACCTATATAGGAAAATCTTTAATTAAGGAGATTTCCTTTAAAATATGATAACTAATGACAACTCATCTTTGAAAAGTTAAAATTGACAACTCATTGCAATTTATGACAACTCATGACAACTAAGCATTAAAGCATGCCATGTCACATGTTGACTATTTGACTTTGACTTTGACTTGTTGACTTGAACTTGAAATATTCTTAAATCTTCTCACATCTTCTAGAATCTTCCTTATTGACTCCAAAATAGAAATAACTCTAAATTTTTCCATATCAAGCTAATTAATTTCAAAATAGAAAATTAAGCTAATTAGCTTGAATTCTTCATATTCAGGCACTTTTTAATATGAACCCTAAAAGGGGTTAAATGTAAGCATGGAGCTTAATAATGAAGAATTCAAGCTAATTAGCTTAATTTCCTATTTTGAAATTAATTAGCTTGATATGGACAAATTCTGAGTTATTTTCTTATTTTATAGTCAATAAGGAAGATTTTAGAAAATGTGAGAAGATTCAAGAATATTCAAAGTCAAAGTCAAAGTCAAATAGTCAACAAGTCAAAGTTAAGGGTCAATGGTTAACATGTGACATGGCATGCTTCAATACTTAGTTGTCATGAGTTGTCATTTTGCTCAGTTGTCATGAGTTGAAATGAGTTGTCAATTTTGACTTTTCAAAGATGAGTTGTTATGAGTTGTCATTAGTTGTCCTATTTTGAAGGAAATCTCCTTAATTAAGGATTTTTCTTTATAGGTATCTTTAGGAATAAGGAATAAAACATTTTCCTTTAAGGATTAGGTTGTTTACATTCCTATATAAGGGTTAGACTTATGTACGACAAATTAGGATATATTTTTTTATCAATTTTGATCAATTAAGTGAGGTTTTACATTAACTTTGTTCTTTTGAAACTTTGCAAATTTACTTGAATTGTTTCACATCTATCTTTCATTACAATTTCTAGGTTAGACTTAGAATTGTATGATTGTTCATCTTTTAATAGCTAAGTATCTTGCTTTGATTTAATAAGCAAGGGGTTTAGCTCCATCAACACAACCTATCCTTGATGATCATTGGGCAAGATTTCAAAGTTGGATGCACTTTCTATCTCTTTTATAGGCAGGTTTAACTGATACAAACACTACCTATAACAGAGATAGAACGCGCATCCAACTTTGAAATTGTTGCCCAATATCGTCAAAATGAGGTTGTGAAGATGGAGCTAAACCCCTTGCTTATTAAAGTGAAGCAAGATACTTAGCTATTATAAGATGAACAATCACATAATTCTAAGTTTAATCTAACTTAGCAATTGTAATGAAAGGTAGAAGTGAAACAATTCAAGTAAACTTGCAAAGTTTCAAAAGAATAAAATTCAAGGAAAAACCTCACTTTTAATATTTCAATGCTTTTAAATTTGTTTCTTATAGTGTTAGCCATTTTATAGGCATGTAAACAATCTAATCCTTGAAGGAAAATATTTTATTCCTTATTCTCAAAGCTACCTATATAGAAAAATCTTTAATTAAGGAGATTTTCTTCAAAATATGACAACTAATGAGAACTTATATTTGAAAAGTCAAAATTGACAACTCATTACAATTTATGACAATTAAGCAAAATGACAACTCATGACAACTAAGGATTAAAACATGTCATGTCACATGTTGACCCTTGACCCTTGACTGTGGCTTGTTGACTATTTGACTTTGACTTTGACTTGTTGACTTGGACTTGGAATATTCTTAAATCTTCTCACATCTTTTAGAATCTTCCTTATTGACTCCAAAATAGAAATAACTCCAAATTTGTCCATATCAAGCTAATTAATTCCAAAATAGGAAATTAAGTTAATTAGCTTAAATTCTTCATATTCAGGCACTTTTGATCCCTTTTAGGGTTTATATTAATTTAGAACCTCACTTTGCCACATGCCAAAATGACCAGTGCCATAAAAAATCTCTACTGCAAATCTAGCATTTGTCACATCATTTCTTGCCAAAATTGAAGATGAAGAAGCTGTTGACGCTAATGTAAATGCTTTTGTGCCATCTGCAATTTCTGTTACAAAATTTTATTTAATAGCTGTCGATGCGGAATGCCAATTAGCCCAAGAAATTTTTTTTTTCTAATATAGAAGATCAGTTTAAATTGCAACCATAAAGTATACTAAAATAAACCAAGAGCTCTGATACCAATTGTCATGGAATTTGGGTTAATTTTCATCAATAATTACAAAAATCACCTTGAGAACTATTGCACATGTGACTAGAGTGTAAACGATTGTACTAAAAATCACTCTAAGGTATATTCCTATGAAAGAATAGAGGGGTCGCAATGGTCCCACTTAAAAACCACTCTCCTTAGACATAATTTTTATTAAGACAAGTAATTTTAATAGCACAATAATTAACAACAACTATATCCGACACTGAAATTTAACGAGATTCAGTCAATTATACCTACGTTCTTGGACACTACCAAAATAATATTTCACTAAATGAGGAAATATTACAAAAATGAGAGAAAGAATACAATTGCCTATATATAGGACAAACAATTTATAATGGTTTAACTAAAGGGGAATGGAATTCTTTTATAACCAAAAGACTCCTCCCATCAAAATTATTTTTCCGATATGGGATAGACATATTTTGCCAAAAACAATATGCTTGGGAAGATTCTTATCTATTAGATGTAATATGTTTTATGATTGGATGTATATCACATAAGTCAATAATATATGTATTCATTTATAGCTGTTGGTTGTACTAGATTAAGTGTAGGTAAATTTTTTTCCTTTTGTTGGTTATTTTGTTAGAGCATTGGGATGGAATTTTTAATATTGGTGACATCCATTCAGTATTCTTTTACTTGATCAGTTGGTGAGTATGGTGGTTCAAGTTTCATCCACCGATAAGTGTGGTAATCTCTCAGATTTAACATGTCTTTTCTCCTACTAACAAGTACGAATTGCACACTAGTGAGAGAAAAAAAAAAAAAAAAAGCTACATGGTACCTAAATATTTGTTCGGGAATTCAAGTAATATGTTGACAATTAGCAGACATAGTTTTGTTTTTTTTGAACACTAATTAGCAGACAGATTTTGTAAAACTTATTAACGAGGCACCTAATTTGGTATTAATTTTCTCTTGTATACGAGGTTGTCTCTTACTTGTCTAGGTGATGAGATCAAGATGAACATTAATTATTGAAACTTTTTTTTATCTATTCCTATAAATAAATAAATGATTAAATAACTCATGGGTATAAATAATTACAAATAAATAAATTATTTATTATTTTTATAAATTTTTAGATATAAAATATTGAAATTATTTAATTAAATTTAATGTATTTAAAATAAATATGTCTTTTTTTATATAGAAAAGTATCGATACGAGAGTTATTTTAAATGGTCAAAATTCTCAAATCTGTATGGCTTCGAGGAACAATCACACATTAAATTGAAATGCTTCTATAACTATAAGGTGGGTTTGGATCTTGGAGCCGCTACTTAACACGAATTTGATGAATGCTAGTATTTAAATTAATTGATATTGAAATAAATAGTATACTAAATTATTAAAAGGATACATTTAAAACAATAATTTTCTATATATATATTATACAAAACATACATACATATGCCAATCTGTTTAGGGAGAAATGGTTAAGAAACCATCTCATCTACAATGTTGACATCTTAGAGGAGGGGTTCAAATTCCCCCTCCCCTCTCCTTTAGAACTTTGATAAAAAGAAAAAACCATATGTCATACATATATAATCTTATAACCTAAACATATAAAATAAAAATTTAATGATAGACTAAACAAACTCCAAGTATTTACAAAATTCATACGTAAAATTATGTAAATTGTAGACATGCGATGATTTTTAATATTATTTTAATCTTCATTTTGAGAAAAGAAATAGGGGATTTCTTTTTTAATTAATTTATGTTATTTTAATTTAATTTTTTTTTCTATATATCATGTCTCTGATATTTGGTAGCCATAAGAGTTTTGATTATTTTAAAATTTAAATTAAAAAATTTCACAAAAGATAAAACTCTTTGTACATCTATTTTTTTATATATAATAATTAAGGGAGCTCGGTATCACTTTTAAGATTGATTTAAGGGTAAATTACAATTTTTTTTCTGTATTATGGCACATTACACTACTTCATCTTTGATATTTGAAAAAATATTTATTCATCTTTAAATTTTTGAATTTTAAGACTTATTAGTCTTTTGTCAGAGATGAAGTAATATGAAAATTCAAAAATTTAAGGATGAATAAATATTTTTTTAAATATCAGGGATAAAACAATCTAATGCGTGAAAATATAAAGTAGAAATTGTAATTTACCCAGGATTTAATTTAGCCTCTCAAATAAAATTTTTTACTTAAATTGGGCCTAAAAGGTGACATTTTTCTTCTGGTGAGTAGCTTTTCCTGAACATAAACTTAAGAAGTTGGACCTCTTTGTAAGCACATTTGGTCAAATAAAAGATTTACTAAGAGTGGATAAAGGTGTGGACATTTAATTTAAGAAGAGTAGGTTCGAACTCTCCATCTCTCCCCCTTGTGATATTGGAATTAACCATTTATACTAACTAAAAAAAATTCGGTAATGCAAAAACGGTCCAATAATGATATCTAGGCCAATAATATGTAAAGTAGAGGAAAAAAGATCATAGATCTAAAAAACTCTAAAATGGAGTCAACTCAAGTTGAAATGTTGGTATTTATATCCAAAAGGTCTAATCTTCAAATTAGATTCAAGCTTCATTTTCAAAATTCAAACTGAATTTAGTAAAATATTTAAAATAATTATTGAAAAATGTAAATGAATCCTAGATCAGAAAAATAGACTAATATATGCTTGTCAAGTGATAATTAATTTAGATTAAGTTAGATATAGAGAATATTAAAAAAAATGTATAAATATCTCATTGAAAGATTACAAAAAATTAAATAATAATTAACATATAAATTGAGTTAATATAAATTAATTAATTTTGTGATACAAGCTAGAATTATTATAATATATTTTTACGCCTATAAATACAAGTGTGGATCACCATATTTCAAGGCCCACGAAACTTTCTATACTATCTCAGTAATTTAGAGTTAGTATTTAATTTTTCTTGGCACAAGAATGGGTGAAATCAATAATTGGATTATTTTTCTTTTTCAATTTTATCCCCTTCTGGAGAAAATAAAAGGAAATTGTTTATTGGAAAAAGTAACCCCAAAGATTTGAGATCAAAAGGGGTTAGCGGTGGACGTTGAATAAATTTTTTCAGCTTAATGTAATCTATTGGCATAGCGTGATCTGTCTGCACGTGGTTGTTGAACAAAGACCCATGAAGATCATGACGTACGTTATCATTCAGCTTGAGCAAAATAAATATCGCAATGAAAGCTGTTCATGTACCCACAAAATCTCATATCAAATCTGAAAGAATTCTACCAATAAACCTAAGAATTCAAGAGATGGGAATCGTAGAAGAAGCACATAATGTTAAGGTTTTGGGTTCAGGAGATCAAGTGATAGTTCTTTCACATGGGTTTGGGTCCGATCAATCAATTTGGAGGTACCTCGTGCCACATCTTGTGGAAGATTATCGTGTCATTTTGTTTGATAATATGGGTGCTGGTACTACAAATCCAGATTATTTTGACTTCGAAAGATACTCTAGTATTGAAGGTTTTGTCTATGATTTGCTTGCTATTTTAGAAGAATTGCAGGTTAGATCTTGTATTTTTATTGGTCATTCTGCTTTGAGCATGGTTGGTGCTGCTGCATCTGTTTCTAGGCCTGACCTTTTCTCTAAACTCATCATGCTCTCTGCTACTCCAAGGTACGTAAAATTCATGCATGTGTAACTTTTATTTTCTTTTGTGCAGCTTCACTTATAGTTGATCGTCCAAATTTGATATTATGTACATAGATCATTTGTGCTGTTAAATTTTGTTTTGCTATATCAATATCTGTTAAAATCAAATCAACTGTTAAGGTTATTTTTATTTAAATGATATTTCGAATACGAGATATGTTATATAGAATTATATTAAAATATTTATTGAAAATTTTTTACCCTTATTTATGGTTTTACTTAGATTAAATTAGATTAGTTAAATTTTAATAAATTGATTATTTATGGTTATGGTTTTGATTATTTATGGTTTTGCTTAGTTATTGAATATTGATAATTTAAACGAAAAAAAATATTTTGCTATGTTTATTGACCTGAAAGATAAAGATTGTATTGTATAGATACTTTTACCTTTTTTTTTTTTGAAATAAAAAAAAAAATCGAAGCTCGATATAGATAAATGTCCAGTATGAAACCTAGCTAGCCTGCAAGAGCCCTCGGCAAGTTCAGGTCTCCTCCTAGTGGTTCAGCACCGTGCCAGTTCGAGCTTTCATGAGAGTTGCCTCTAAAAGTTGCCAAAAAAAAAAAAAAAATTGTATTTAGTCCCAACATGGCTTAATATAATAAAGGTGATGCTTCCTCTAAGGTTGTTTAATCTCTCCATCTTGATTCACTTCGATAAATAATGTTTATATCTCAAATGTTGAATTTTTATCTTAAATATTACCTAAAAAATTAAAATTAGACCTATTGATATATAAAAAAAAAAAAAAAATTATCTGTTTTATCCTAAATTTTGAATCAATTATCAATTATATCTTTTTTTTTTAACTTTAAAAATTGTGTTAATTTTGTCCAATTTTATTTGAGTGATCTAATTGTATTTTTAAAAATTATTTTTATATTTTTATAGAATAAATTTGACACATTAAATTTTTATCCTATTTTTCTTATAAAAAATAAAATGTAAGAAAAGAATTTTAAATTCTAATTTCTGCACTCAACATAAATTTAAAAATTAATTTCTAAATATTTTCATAAAATTTTAATTACTTTAAAATTTACTTCACAACTTTGAACTCATTGTTTTAATTTTTTTTTTGATAGAGGTGAAAAAAAGACTATGAGATGAGGAAAGAAAAGAAAATTTTGAGATACTAAAATATTATCTAAGAAGGAAAAAAAATATGAAAAATTAAAATTAAATTTTTATTATTATTTCTAGTGATAGTTACGTCATATATCTTCATATTTGTTAATATTAGTTTATATAATAAATTGATTCACAATTTTTTTTTGTTTTTCTTATTATTTTTCATTGATATATAGAAAGTTAAAATTTTATATAAAAATGTAAAAATTTATTTTGAAATTTATTTTTTCTTAAAAAAATATAAATTATAGTCAAATCTAAAAATAATTTTTATAGATACAATTATATCTTCTGAATGAAATTGAATAAAAGTGACATAATTTGTAAAGTTGGAACATGTTGAAACAACTTTCCGAAATGGATTCAGTTGATAATTGGTTTAAAGTTTAAGATAAAACAAATCATTTTTCCTATAAAAAATTACAATATTGTAAACTTTTTCATAACTTCTGAAATATAATGACGAAGCCTCCCTAATTTAGCTAATTATTTATAATTTTAGTTTAGTATACAATTTGATCAAAAATAACAAAAAAATTGCACCCCTTGCATTTTAGATAGTTTTTTGTAAAGATCATATGTGCTTGTGTTTTTTTTTTTATTTATTTATCAATTTTGACTAAAATATAAACTATATTAAGATTATACACATTTTGAATTATATATAAGGAAAATTATGTAAATACTAGGCTAACATATATATATATTTATATATGATGACTTTGTAAAGATCATGTGTGTTTGTGTTACATAATTTATTTTCTAGATTATGGCTAACATATATATAATTTTTCCCATTCAAACAACTAGGCTACTGAATGATGAAGATTACCAAGGAGGATTTGAGCAACAAGACATAGAACAGATATTTGATGGAATGAAGTCCAATTACGAAGCATGGTGCTCAGGGTTCGCACCAACTGTGGTAGGTGGCGACATGGACTCGGTGGTGGTGCAGGAATTTTCACGAACCCTATTCAACATGAGACCAGACATAGCTTTAAGTTTAGCTCAAGTCATATTCTTGACAGACATGAGACACATTATGCCTTTGGTTACAACACCCTGCCACATATTGCAAAGTAAGAAGGATGCTGCAGTGCCTTTGTTGGTTTCTGAATATTTGTATCACAATCTTGGAGGCAAATCCATCGTTGAGATCATGCCAACAGGCGGTCACTTGCCACAATTGAGCTCTCCAGATGTTGTGATTCCTGTCATTCTTAATCATCTTCGTCTTGATATTACTTCATGACAAATTATACATGTCTGTTTATTTTGTTGTTTTACATTTGGTGCTCAAGTATTCAAATCGATTACGTTTCAACTATTTTAAAATTTAATTCGAATAGTTCTTATAAGAGAATACAAACATTCTCAATGTCTGTTTCTTTATACACAAGACTTTTTTTTTTTTTTTCGTTTTGTTTGTTTTGTAGCTTATTTGAATAAGGATTATGATCTAAAGTACCATGCACTAGACTTTTAGATATACGTAGTCTTTGGTCTTTATATGTTTTAATCGCAATTATATGTGTCCATTTTTATATTATTTTGTGTTAAAAAAAATATAAATTTCAAGATGAAGAACAATTAGAAGTAATTTATTAAACCAGTTAATTCAAAACAAGTATTTGATTTTATTAGTATATATAAGAACTAGATTTTGAATTTATAAAACAATAACTTCAAGGGAAAACTTTTTTTTTTTTTTTTCTAATATCATTCTCGCTAGGTTCATTAATGAAGATAGCTTTCTCCATTTCGAAACATTATCTTAACTAATTTTGTTAACTTAACTTGTATGACTCTATAATTCTTATGGGATGTGTAGTGTGAATAATCGAAACATGATTATTGAAATTAAATCAATCTCAAAGATAAATACTCAATTCTCACTCTAGAGAAAATAGTTAAGCAGAAGCTTCAATTTGACAAATAAAAGTGAAAAGCCGTCTTAAACAAATACAAAATAGAAATAAAATAATTATGAAAAAATCCAAGAGCAATTAGCATAAAATATTAGTAGTGTACGGCTGTGTCGAAATAACACACAGCCATGTGCATCTAATTCTCTTGACGCTCGAAACTTTCCACTCTCAGACACAGCCGTGTGAAGAGGGCGCACTATCACGTTTGATTCTAAACTGTCAACGCTATTTTGCTCAGCTTCAGGCATAGCCATGTCACAAATTCACAAAACAGTGCACTAGCTTGAACTACCAAAAGAACGGTCTTCATGAACTTTGGTCTTCTTTGATCGAATTTTAATAATCAAGACAGTCCTATATCTAAACTTTAAAATGAACAATTCTAGTCTTGATCATATATCAAAGGGATGAAATGGTCTTGTTGAAATTTTGAATTTTTTCAAGTGAAAATTCTGAATTTTTCGTGCAATTATATATCAACTTCCATTAATTTATACATTTTTTTTCTTCTGAAATTTAAATTTTAGAACATTATTATTTGGGGCTTCTACAATGCTTTGAAAGTATAAATGCCTTTAATTTTTAACCATTAGATTACAATATAAATTATAGGTCATTAGATTGAAATTAAAAACAAGACCTACAACTTTCAAATAAGATTACCTTCATAGTTAATAAAAATATATTTTATAGGAAACTTTTTTTTTCAATCCAAGTTATCACTTATATTTATAACATCGTTCTTTTAAGACAATGATAGACTAAAACACAATATATGTTGGACCATAAAATAATATATGATTGACTATAAAATACTAAATAAAAAATATATAACAAAATATGAATTTCATTAATTTTTGCAGTAGTTAATCATACAATATTACAAAAATATCAAGTAAAGAAACAAAAAAGCATATATTTTACTAAATTCCTGTATTATAGAAAATTCCTAATAAAATGATACATGTTTGACCACAAAATGATATAAATTGACTTCAAAATGATATAGGTTGACCATGTACTATCAAATAAAAAAATTTGGTTGATCATAGAAAATCAATTCTCAAATTTTTGATAATTAATTTTTGCAAAATCAATTTTATGATTTAATAAAAATATTGTGGTTTAATTAGTTTTTGTAAAATTAACATCAAAAGTATTTTAATTAAAATTGATTTAAAAAATGTTAAAGTATTAAGAATTTAGACAAGAGTAAGTTTGAATTTTCAATAATTAGTGATAGAATATGCTTTAAGTTGATTTGTCATATTTAGGTTGTTGATCTGTTTTAAGATTATTGTCTATTGTGAATGTCATGTTTTGCCATTTCTACATTTTTTCTGGTGCTATTTTAGTGTCGCTTTATTATTTTGTTATTTTTTATTATATTTATCTTTGTGGATGTTGTATATAGCACATGGATGTAAATATTATTATACTAACATTTATTTTCCAAGGTTTTATTAGATTTAGCCCTAGATTTATTCACACTTTTTTTTTTATGTATTTACTAAAAAAGTAATGTAATGATTGTAATTATCTTTTTTCTTCATGTTTTTCATTATTATTGCTATGAATGGGTGAGTGCTTGTTTATATATATTTTGTCATACCGAAATTAGAGTGATGCAAAAAGTGTAATGGGTATTAGCTAATAAGAAATATCTAAGTAAAAATGACTTTCTAAACTCAAAATCTTTACCTTGAGGATGATTTTTGTTAAGTTCGAGATTATCTCTCATTTTTTGAGCAATTGGGTGGCAACTAATTACACAAAATTTTTTTTTGAGTTTTGAAAGGATTATCACTTCATCCTTAAAGGCATATTTAATTCTCTTCACTTTAATATCCAAACTCCTCTAGCTCACTCATAGTGGCAACTCCACTAGAGATTAAAGATCTGTAATAATTTTGAAACGAGTTACTTCTTATGGTATTCCTAACTTTAAGTTATTATAGAAGTGCATAAGTTATAATTGATTAATTTATAATGTGGTTAACTATATCATAAGAAAATCTATGCTCAAAATTTATAAATAAAATTTTAATTTAAGTTATATTAGAAAGTTATAATAAGTTAATTGATAAAAAAAACTATAAGAGTAAATTATAAATTTTATAAAAAATTAAAATTAAAATTTTCAAAACTCTAAATTAAATTAGTAACAAACAAATATTTTTATTTTTTAAAATAGTTTTTCTCTAATTCTTTTGGGAATTCAAATATACTAAATTATACTAAATTTTGATATTCCTAAAACGTTTATGTTGTAATTTGAACTTTTAATGACTTATAAACAAGCAATTGTCTTTTTTTTTTATTAATATTGTACTACAAAATTACAAATAAATGGTAAGCACTAAAATTTATTTTTTATAATATTTATTTTATACATATACTAAAAAAATTATCCTAATCGAATTTAAATATTTTTAATTTTGATATTCTTGAATATTACTTAATTTGGTTAACAATTTAAATATTTAAGAATTAACTTTATTGGTTTGGTTAAAATAATTTATTTTAAATCGACTAAATAAAAATTGGAATATATATATATATATATTCAAAATCAATTACCCTAATCAGTTTCAAATAATTTTAATTTTAATATTCTTGAATGTTGCTTAGTTTGGTTAATAATTTAACTATTTAAAATTGACTATATTGGTTCAATTAAATATATTTATTTTAAATCGACTAAATTAAAATTGGAAGAAATTGAAAAGGGATAACAACAATTCCAATCCTATAAGTTATAGGCAATTTCCAATTTAGTCCTCTAACATTAATTTTTTACAATTGAGTACACAAAGAATTTAAAAAATAAATTGTTAGTCCTAAACCATTATCTCTAGCGGAATGAGCACATGTGATAATTTTTCGCCTACATGTCATCCTAGTCATCTCTATGTGGACAGCACCATCCACATGGCCTGCCTATGTGTCATCCTAGTCATCATCATCATCATATTCTTCTTCTTCTCTCATTTCTTTCTTTCTTCTTCATTTTCTCCTGCATCATCGACTTCTTCTTCTTTTTCTTCTTTTTCTTTCTTTCTTTCTTTCTTCTTCTTCTTATTATTCTTTTTCTTCTTGATCAGAAAATAAAAGTAATAGTCATTTTTTTAGAAACTTAAATTTTTTACTCGGTCCTAGCAGTAAAAAAATCTCAGCAACTTACCTTTTGACAAAGTCAAGTTCTATTCCATTTACTTCTAACTTTAACTAAACATCACCATATACAAAGGCATGTTCCCTTTGTAACGATCCATAACATTATTCAGGTGGAGAAATACGGTTATTTCCATTACAATAACAACAATCCAATTGTTGCATTCAACAATGGAAGGAGCACTTTCAATATTAACAAGTCAGGACCATTTTACTTCATTAGTGGAGCTCCAAATCATTGGAAGAAAGGCCAACATTTTATTGTTGAAGTAATGGGTCTACACCAGCAGAGATCACACTACTCTTCACCATCCATTACATATCCACCTAATCAATCTTTCCAAGCACCATCACTATAACCAAGTTCAGCAACATTGGTCTCAGCCATATTCATACTATTGGAATCTTTTATGTTTGAAAAATTTATCCTTTTTGAGCTAAATTGGTTTACTTATTATTGAACTAAACACTAATGGTTTTCATAATTCTAGTATATGAGTTATGAACATTAAACCTATAATGGTAATGTTTTTTGAGCAAATAAGTTAACCATTTTTATTGTGAGAGTGGTGCAAAATCAACCATTTCATTACAACAAATGTTTTTTCCATAAAAGGCACAATTATCCACATTACCTTATGAGTAATCACCACTAGCCTTATTAGTTTTTTTTTTTCCATTTGAAAAGGGAGGATGCTCACTAGAATTATTACAATGTACAAAGATGTGATCACTATAAAAATGTTACTTATTATGAAGATCCTAAAAATAATTTTCTTTCCAAATACTGAAGAAGAGTGTTGTTTTTAATTGCAAGCCTTTAAGCTTCTTCAGGATAGATTTCTTCAAGGTTTAGTGAGGAGGCCTGATAAGTACAATTTGCCTTTAAAATTTTTTTGAGCTCATTGTTCTTTGCATCTGTGCCAGTTTATTGATCAGGGAATGCTGATATTTTCGTGCTCTAATAAGCATTAACTATCTTGATCAATTGTTGAGCTTCTTTCTCTTTACATGACTTCTAGCTTGTTCAATGTCCACTGTTGTACAAAGAATTATTAATAAAATTCATGAAAACTTAGGATGATAATGCCAATTATGCTTAAGTCTAACAAGCCTTCCCGAAAAAATCCAACCTAGAGAAGCTCAAGTAAGGAAACTTGGAGAAAATATAAAGATCACAAATTAAGAAGAAGAAGTAGAAGAAGAAAGAAAGAAATAAAGAAAGAAGAAGTCTGGTAATGCAAGAGAAGATGAAGAAAGAAAGAAAGAAGAACAAGATGACTAGGATGACACGTAGGCGAATAATTATCACGTGTGCTCATTCCGTTAGAGATAACTGTTTATTTTTTAAATTTTTTGTATACTCAATTGTAAAAGATTAATGTTATAAGACTAAATTGGAAATCGCCTATAACTTATAAGACTGGAATTATTGTTATCCCAATTGAAAACATTTGGTTTTTTTAGACAATTGGGCTATGTTATTTGTAAAAATTAAGGGACCTTTTCAATAATGACTAGAAAAGGAAAAATGTTTTAAAAAATACTGTTGACTTTTTTCTTTAAAAAAAATGTTGTTTTAAATTTTTTTTTTATTATGGTACTTTCATGTCTCCTCATTCTTCTTTGTCTTTTTTTCTTTTTTTTCTTAAATTTTAATCTACTCTAAATCTTTGCTTGTCATCTTAAAATAATTTTTTAAATTTTTTATTTTTAAAGCTACATGAAAATAATTCAAACTGCGAAAAAATTAGGTTTTGTTTTACATGTGCTCCATCAAATTCTGTGACGATGACTTCTAAGAAATTGTATCTCTTGTAATGCAACCAGCCTATGACTACGTTCAACGGTAAATTCTTTCACAACATACTTTCCAATCAGTTTGTTATAATTCACCCATAAAGCAGCTAAACAACTATTTCTAGTTAAAACTTTTAGCTCCTTTTTATTCTCCCTCTCTAATTATTTTTTAGAACGAAGACCCTCCTTAGAACAAACCCATTTTTTCATCGAGATTGTGTCATTTTTATAACGCCTTATATCATCCTTTCGCACATTGAACCCCATAACACTTGAATAAGTGTAGTAAAATTTCTCAACATCTACAATTGAATCGAATTCAATGCCCATTACATCCTCTGTACACCATTCTTCAATTCTTTTAGAAATTACTATTGATAAAGAAGACCAATCATACTTGCTATTATTTTTCTCATATAGTTTATTTAATGATATGACAGAATCATTAGACATAAAAGAAAAGTCAACTTCTTGATTACTCAAATGAATTTGTGAAGAACCATAGTAAGTCTTGCAATAATCAAATTGATCATTGTACCATTCATTATCCCAATCCAAATCATAATTTATATTTATAAAATTCTCTTTTTCAAAAACTATTATCCTACTGAGGCATAATCTGCATATAAAACCATAATAATTTGATATATGATAGACATATGGTGGACCATTAAATGATATAGTCCACCATAAAATACCAAGTAAAATAAGAGAGTATATATATCAATAATTTTCTTGTAGTGGTTGACCACAAAATAATATATATATATATATGTTATATAAAATTTTGGCTAACATTAATCATTTTCAAATGTAATAAACAACAAAACTATACAGAGTTAACCTCAAAATAATGTATGTCAACCATATAATGGTATACGTTAACCACAAACTACCAAGTGAAAAAGTTTGGTTGACCATATTATATTAATAAATGAAAATTACATTCCATTGAAACACGAAGCAAATTAGAAAAACGATAATTGAATTCAATTGTAAATTTATAAACATTTAGAAACTTACGTCAACTATAAATTTGACGATCACTGAATCTTAATAATTGAAAGTAATAAATTGAATAAGAGAGGTTGATGGAATTATTGACTGAACAATGATTAAATATGAGGGATTAAAAGTGATGATACAATTTCAGTTTTTTTTTTCTGTAAAAATCTTCAAAATAAGAATAGCGTTTTTGTTTGTTATAATTTACAAATGTTTTTTTTTTGGAATACAACACTATTAGTCCTATAAGTTATATTATTTTTACAATTAAGTCCTACAATAATTTTTTTTTACGATAAAGTTCTATAAGTTTTAAAAAGACTTTCCGTTAGTTCTATTCGTCAGTCAAAATAATTTTCCGTTAGTCAACCCTTAAAATCAAAATTCAGTCCTAAAACTATTTAAAAAATGTCATTTTTGATATTTTACATAAATAATATTTTATTTTTATTTTTGACTCCTTTTATTATTTAACCCCATAATAACTATATAATTCACTAAAATAATTTTTTTTAAATAAAAATAATATTTTTCTTAAACTATTAGTTATATTGGCAATGATAAATAAAAATAATTAATTATTATTAATTATTTTAAAATATATAATTTCGATTAATATATCATAAATGAATAAATATTTTTTATAAGGAAAAGTTCATCTAGTTTTATCAATATTATGATTTGAAAAATATTTCAAAAAGCTCATCTATTTTTATCTTAAATTAATTTGATTTTATATAAAAAATAAAATTATTAATTAAAATATATTATTCTCAAAATATTTTCTATAAAATAGCCTAATTTAAGAAATATTTATAAAATATAACATAAATTATAACATTGACAAAACTATTTGAGTTTATCTAAGTATAAAAAAATTTATTCATTTAAGATATATTGAGTAAAATTTATATTTAAAAGCAATTAAAAATACTTAATTAATTTTATTTATCATTGTTAATAAAATAATAATTTAAGAAATTATTTTAGTGACTTATATAGTTATTATAAAAGTTAAATAATAGAATAAGTCATAAATAAATAAATAAATATATTTTTATGTAAAATATCAAAAATTACATTTTTTAAATAGTTTTAGGACTAAAATGTAAAAAAAAAAAAAGGTTTGATTTTAAGGATTAACTAATGGATAGAATTAATGGATGGGATTGCTTTGATTGATGGATAGGATTAACAGAAAGTCTTTTTAAAACATATAGAACTTGATTATAAAAAAATATTATTATAGGACTTAATTGTAAAAACGAAATAACTTATATGACTAACACTACAATACCTTCAAGGTATTTCTATCGTTAAAAACAAAAAAAAATACTTGTTAAGTACTTATAATAAATAAACACCGCTACAGTTTGACACATATATATATATATATATATATATATATATATATATATATATATATATATATATAACAACAACTTTTTATTTTTTAAAAATAAAACTCAAACTGTATGTACCTCGGTTTGCTTTTTTAATCTAAGTTCGGATTTACTAATCTCTGGTTAAAAGATTAGCATCTAAGCAAGCCTTATGTCATTAGGTCAGAATTTAAGCATAGGGACAACTCTATGTGGCACCTTAAGTCTTCCATATACCTAAGCGTAAGCCTTCATCTATCTCCGACGCTCACTAGTTTCGCCCTCCCATGGGCTTATCAGGGGAGCGAGGATAGCTCTCGACCAGTGTGGTGCCTAGGTAGAACGCCCATCCATAGGATAGAAGACCACTTATGGCACGTACTCACTACCTTGTGCTGCCCCACACCTCATGTTAAGCTAAACCAGCAAGCATCTTGTACAGTCCTGCATGTTATAACTAACTGTCCGTGACATTCTCCCCCACTTAATTCATGCACGTCCTCATGCATATCGAGGAAGACTCTTTCCCTTTCTCCTTAATTAGCAAGAATTTGTGCACAGTTCCCTGCTTACTCACCCTCATGCATTGAGGCTACAATCCATTTGCAACTACCCCTACTGCTTAGGGTGTGTCAGCGCAAATACGACTACTTGGAAAACTTTCATTGTGGCTTCCTACCTCTTCTTCTTTATCTCAATCTTTTTATAGAGGACCCATTTACGAACACCCCTGCCCATATAATGGTGCACCTAAGTGGTAAGAGCACTTGGCAAACGTGCAGCTAGCACACATTCGGCTCTGATACCATTTCTCACGGGGTCAGAGTTTAAGCACAGGGATAATCCTCGTGCGGTACCCTAAGCCTCTTGCATGCTTAAGGGTAAGCCTTCATCCATCTTCGATGCTCACTAGTTTTGCCCTCCTGTAGGCTCATCAAGGGAGCGAGGATAGCTCCTAACCAATCTGGTGCCTAGGTAAAATGCCCATCCACAAGATAGAGGACCACCTATAACACATACTCACTACTTTGCGCTGCCCCACACCCCACATTAAGCTCAACTAGCAAGCATCTTGTGCAGTCCTATGTGTCACGACTAATGAGTGTTAGGCCCAAAAATCCTTGCTAGCCCCAAGGCCTGTGGTGCATGCACAAAGGCGAGAAAACTCAGCCAAGGCAAGCCAAAGAGGGCTACTTGCCACAAAGGCCAAGACAAGTGCCTAGGAAAATGCAGGAAGCCTCTAGAACATACTATAAGACTGCTAGAGTTGTTGGATTCAAGGTCAAAATGTCTAGGCCAAGGAATGAGCCCAAGAGCATATGAGAAGGCTCTAAAGACTTGCAAAAAAAATGCTAAGGCTGAATGCTGCCAACCATGCCAGTGTGTCGTCCGGAAAGTTTCCACCAAGGAGTAAGGAAGCTTGGCATTCTAAAAGCTTCCTATGCCTCCGGGTTGGAGCAAGAAGATGTGAAGCAAATGCTAGAAGGACTGCAATCCAATTATCAAACATGGTGCTTAGGATTCATGCTAATGGTGGTAGGAGGTGACATGGAATCTATAATTGAGCAAGAATACTCTCGAACCCTATTCAATATGAGGCCTGACATAACCTTAAGTTTAGCTGATGTCAAATTCAAATGTGACATTAGAGAGATTCTACCTTTGGTCACAACACCTTGCCACATACTTCAAAGTGCTAAGGACATGGCAGTGTCATTGGTGGTGTCTGAGTATCTTTATCAAAATCTTGGAGGCCTCTCCATTGTGGAGGTCATGCCTACTGGTGGTCACTTGCCATAGTTGAGCTCTCCAGATATTGTAATCCCAGTGATTCTCAGGCACCTCCGCCTTGATATAAGAAAATGAATGGACCCTTTATCTAGTTTCTTGCATGTATATCTTTGAATTATCCTAGTTGTTAAATAGTTGGTTAGAAGTTAAAACATATCTATGTTGCTATATTTTGTAAGTTAGTTGGGGATGCATCAGTGATGTTTGTGTGTATATATATATTTATTGTGTGTTTGTGTGTATATATAAATCAATTGTATGTAAGTAATAATAAAGCAACTTAATTAACATGAGTTTAATTAAGTTCGATTTAAGTTGTTGTTCAGGCGATTTATCTACACTCCAATACTTGCTACTCGCTAGGGAGGAAAATACTAAAACAGTGACACTAAATTTTAAAATTAATTAATAATTGTTAAAATCAGTTAGTAAATTATTTCTATTAAAGTAATATTTTTAATATAAATTATCACTAATATATGTTCATATAATATTAATGATTGTTTGAGCACTAATAATTTAATCAGTAACACTAATCTAATTTGGGTTATAATTGTTGTTTGAAAAAAAAAATTTGGGTTATAATTGAATTATAAAATTTAATAATAATATGTTGACATACATTTTTTTTTTTTGAAATTTACATTTTATTTTGTAATAAATGAAAAATAACAAATTTGAAAATAAGCCATTTAGATGTGAATATTATTATTTTTTAGTTTAAATGATTAATATTTAAATTTTTTTAATTTTAATTCATTTAGTTGGATTAAGATAGAATAATCGCGCGATGGTAAAGTTTTCCAACAAATAATACTTATTTTTCCAATCTTGCGGCATTTCTCAGGTGTCACTACGTACTCAAAACAGCAACACTCTACTACCAGACACAACCAATTCAAAAACAAGACATTGAAGGATTTCATTTGAGTAGATGTGGATAATTCATCTCTTTAACCATTGATAATTAATTTCCCATTCCCAAGCCTTACGAGGAGGCAAACTTTGTACTTTTGTATATCAATAATATATATCCTTTTTGTTCATGTGATTCTTGATCATGAACTGGGTTCTTTTCATTTTTGTCAATTATCGCATCCTGAAGCAAAACAAATACTTAGGACAAGCTCATTATGCAGTATAGATCCAAGAGCAAATTATAAAAAGCTCAAATGTGAATAGCAGAAGAAGCGCATAACGTTAAGGAGGCTGTATGGTTTTGCATTGATCAATCTGTATGGAAGTATTGGTGCCGCACCTTTCTTGAAGATTATAGTGTTATTTTATATGATACTATATGGGCGCTGGTAGTACTGATCCAGATTACCATATATGGCTTCGAAGAATACTCGAGTATTGAGAAAGTAAGTTTAATCAAACTTGAAACCCTTAAAGTCCAACTTAAAGCACCTCAAAATTTAAACATAAGATCATGATTCATGATTTAATTGAGGTTAATTGAAGCTTTTTCAAAGCTCTTGAAATTATAATTTTGCGCCTCTCACGATTTGTCCCTCACAATTGTGAGGAAGGTGTCACTATCGTGAGGAACATTTGCCTTAGTTCTAATTGACAAATTTGAATATTCCAACGGCAAATTTTTCTAAATTCACAAGAGCATGATCATGAGCGTCCATTTTTCTGTAAAAAACCAAAATCTCATTTAATAAAGTTGAGGAAGAATGAGAACGAATTGACTGCACTCCAACAACCCTTTTTTTTATTACCGACTATATAAACAACATTTGAAATCACATTTAAGAGTTCAATAGTTGGTTTTAGCAAACTTTTATCTTAGAATTCAATTGATGAATTAAAACTTTCTTTGTAATTTCAAATTTCCATTAAACTAGTTGAGCGTGGGTTTATATTATATATAGGGATAAATACAATTTTGATCTCTATGGTTTTGCCTTTTGGTAAAATTAGTTATGAGAGTTTTTTTTGACATTTAGGTACGTTGTATTTCACTTTTTTTTATACTGTAGTATCCTTCTAACAAATATTGTTCAAAATGTATACTTTAATATAAAAATAATGTGTATTTTCAATTTTAAAATCATATAACGTGTAATATATCATTCAACTAACTACAATAAACTTACAAAAAATAAATAAATTTAGATGTATTTTTAACTTAAATATGAATAAAAAAAATTTTAAGTAAATTTACAATATTTTTTAAATTAACCAATTAGTTAAATTGATCATAACTTATATATAGAATAAATTTATCATTGAAATTTAATATTATATTAATGAATTTTCATTAAATAATGATGATATTAGTTAGAATCATACTAAAATGTAAAAAATAGGTGAAATAAAAGGTACTTAAATGTCAAAAAAAATATAAGATTAGTTTTGCCAAAAGTCAAAACCACGAGAATCCAAATTGTACTTATCTCTTATATAAACTAATGATTTTGCTATATATATATTTCTATATGTGCAAAAAAAAAAAATTATCTGCAAAATATTTATGTACACAAAAAAAATATAAATACTAATTAATGATTTTGCAAGTTTTTTCAAGATTTTTATGGAAAAATATTTGTCCTCATTTTTTTTTCTAAACCAATGTATATATTGACAACAAGTCTTATTTGGGAGGAAATTCTATTCTTTTATTTTGTGTGTATTGAATGTTCACATGATACAAGTTTATATAGAAAGTATATGAGACTATTTTTGGTTATAAAACTAATTTACATCATATCTATATCTATATAAAATAACTAATAAGCAAGTGCATGGAGTTTGCCACCTCATGTTTTTAGTGCCATGTGGCATTTTGCAAGCTGAAGAGCAGCCTTAGCACTCTTACTTCCATTTTGTTGTTGCTTGCTTTATTTTGTTTCATTTTCTTTTATGTTTTTTACCCACCTTCTTCAATTTCTTTTATCTTTTTATTCCTTAACCTACTTCATTTCATTTTCTTTTACGTTTTTTACCTACCTCATTCAGTTTCTTTTATCTTTTTATTCCTCAACCTATTAGCTCAGCCTTCTTCCCATCACTGCAATTGATTAATATTAGACATTGCTCTAATTTGAAGGAGATGTTAAGGAGTAGGAGGATGAGTCAAGTCTTGAGGAGCAGAAGGATGAGTCAAGTTGTCTTGCAAAATTGCGAATCAGTTGGTGCTAGAATCTGACATCCCTCCCCAAAGCAAAATTACGAAAAAAAAAATTTCTTTGTTAAAGGTACCCTCTGCTCATATTTTCCATGTCAAATGCATTAATGGCCTCATTGTTCTCTGTATGGCCGATGATGCTATCGGAAGTAAGATATTTCCATTTATTTTCTCAACTCTTTTAGTTTGATAATGATTTTGTTTCGAAACCAATAGATTTTCAAAGTATTTTATTCAATTGAACTCTATGTATATGTATAATATTGATTTGTTCTTAACAAGGCAATAAAAATGAGTATTTTTGTTGAGTTGACAATATTTTTAATGGCCTTATGTAGGAAGATTCCTTTTGTGTTTCTTCAAGACATTCATTAAAGATTTATGAAGACTTATGGTTGTGTAGTTCATTCTTCTCAGGCTTCCATTAATGATGAATTTTCTAAAGGTTTTGAGTAAGCAAATGGAGTATTGTTCAAATGATCCTAATGCCAACTGGATTAATAGACTAAAAGGTGAAATGAGTTAGGTAACTTCATGATCATTTTCCATAAACATATGATATTAGTCCTAACATAATATGCACAAGTTTATAATGACAGCATCTTGCTTGATTTTTTAGTTTTAAATAGAACCGTTGTGATTGCCAAAATTGCAATTCATTGTAAGTGCAAAATGTCATGATTGAAAATACTGTCAAAGTTTTAAAGAGAGGTAAGTTGATAATTGTTGATTGCCTAAGTTGTCAAAAAGATGAGAAAAGGAGAAGGGTGTGGATTGGTGCATCGATTTGACTCATCACTAAGTACTGAGTTCCATTCCAATTAGACTTTTCTTACATACCATGATGTTTGTACTAAAATTAAATTTTTGGGATAAAAATTATTAGCCCATTATTTTTAATGTTTAGCCCATTATTAATTAAATTAGTCCATTATTTTTAATTGGCTTAAAAAAAGGGCCCAAACTAAAGGCCAATTTACAAAAACACTTAAGCTGGAGGATAAGAATTGGAAAAATCCAAAAGCACAACTATTTATATTTATTCAGGCAAAGACTTGGGAGAAAAGGCATTTGGAGGAATTATTTGCAGCATGAATTTATTTTTTGGAAATGAAAGACTTCTCAGTTGGGGTAACTATTTAAAGAAATAAATTCTTACACTGTAAAAGGGAAAGGAATAAACATGAAGGGGGACACATCAACAACTCCAATTATCAATAATTTTTTAATCATTAGCTTACTATCATTTTCTTTAGTTTACCAAAAGCACTCTCTTTATCATTTTTTATTAAGCTCTGAAATCAATACAATTTCCCTTTTAGTTGCTCAAATATTTTCTTTATTCTTAAATTTAATTTTCATATGTGAAATCTAAGCAAATTGTGGTAAAGGAGTTTGAGAACCCATTTTTGTTTGAAGATGTCAAGTTAAAATTTTGAGGACTCGCTCTTTTGGCACGCTCATAAATCAATCAAAACCAAAAATAACCAATAATCTATTAGCACGTTCAGTGGGACTATTTCAGTGAGATGACAAAATTACTAAGAAGTGGAAAAGAAGTATTTGACGTTGGAGATTCAACCAACAAAACACTTGAAGAGGTAGGTGATGAATATTCAGAAGGAAGTCAAGTGCCTCATGGCCATAATAAGGATGAGGTGCCTACTAACCAATCTGGTTAGAAATTGAAAGGAGTTGATATAGTTGAGAGTACTCAAGGTTTTGAAAAAGTCTTTCAGGATACAATACCTTAAATGGTTAGTTCCCTTAAGTAAGGCATTGAGAATTCCCTTCAAGGCTTTGAAAAAATGTTACAAAATATTGTGCAAGCATTTTCCAAATAAATAAGGAACTTAATTATATCCAAGCCAGACATAGTTCAGGAGGAGTCTAGCAATTCCATAAAAGGTCTACAAGGAACTTAATTGGTTAATGATGAAAGGTATGTTCCTCCACATCGGAGGGATGAAGCGAGGCCTAATAATAAAGTAATTGTTCCTAATGACTCTAATGGCCGAAATGGTAATAATATAAATAATAATAAGCCTAACCAATAAATTTTTAGCAAGACTAACCTAACCTTACAACTAAGAGTGTATAAATAAAAAGGAATGGGCACGGGGGGCAATTATCCCCAAGGTTATATGCCAAATCCCTAGGGCCAAATGAATTTTCCCCAGACATATATACCTCAGCCTTAAGCGCCACTTATGGTGGGAGTTAACCTAGATGCTGTAAAAGATGTGGTATAGGAGTTGTATGGACCAAATTTGCTTCAAGTCAGACACTCAGAATTCCATAAGCCATACCCAGATGTGATAGACAAGGATAATCCATATCCTAGAGGCTATCGAATTCTTGAGTTTTCCTTATTCTCTGGGGAAAACAGATAGTTAACATTGGAGCATATCGCCCGTTTCACTATTTAATACAGGGAGTTAGCAAACTTTGAAAATTTCCCTAATTTGAAATTAAGATTATTTTCTAATAGTTTGACAAGAACCACATTCATTTGGTATGCAACACTACCCAGGAATTCTATTCTCACTTGGCAAGAGATGCAAAGGCAATTTTACACCTAATTTTTCAAAGTTGAACCAAAGATTTGTATAGCTAAACTATCTAGGGTGACTCAAAAGGTTGGAGAAAGTGTTTACCTTTTCATTATAAGGTTCAAAAGGATGAGGAACAGGTGCAAGATTTTGCTTCTTGAGAGTGAATATATTAAAATGGCATAGTGGGGTCTGGATATTAAGCTAAGGAAGAAGTTTCAGTGCATGGAATTTCATAATTTTTATGAACTCACTTCTAAAGTGAGTGAATATAAGGAGCTGCTTAGGGAGGAGAATCAAAAGATAAAGGCTTCAATGGGCATATATTTCTAAGAAGTGTCCAATGTTGAACTTGCTGTAGCAGACCTGGCAAGCATAGGTGTAGACGGCGAGGTTTAACGTGTGTCCAAGATTTTAGCAACCGCGACACTGTTTGAGCTCAGGGCTCTAAAGAACACACTAACCACTTTCACAAAGACATGGCGTGGAGATGAGGAGTCGCCACCCAGGGTAATAACTGGGACAAATCGAAAAGGTGGTACTCGATTCCTTAAAAGAAAGCTAGCACCACAACCAGGAGATTCTATATATGGAATACCAACTTCTTTCAGTCTTGTGTTCATTCAGAATTACTTAAACTTAAATAAATAAATCAAGACCTAAAGTGGGCTTAAGGCCCAAAACACACAAAAATAATGAATAAAACCCAAAAATAAATAATAACATAAAAAAAATTAAATAAGATTAAACAAATAATTAAATTATTCCCTACTAAAACCCTAACTTTATTAACATGCAACCTAAATTAATCTACCTCCTCCATCAATTTTAAATAATTACCAAATTAAAACCTAATTTTACTAACCAATTTAATCAAAATAAACATGCAACTACACACATAATTTTATTATTCTCACTATTGGGGCTATTATATTAATTCATAAAATAATTAATAAAATAAAAATATAGCAATAAATAAAAAAAGATAATAAAAATAAAATAAAACCCTAGAAACTAAGTTCCTACAAGACTTTATTCATCTTCTGCCACGGACTTCTCATGAATTTATGCCTTCCACATAATCATCATGTGTTTCCTCCATAATCACCACAAAAATAAGATAAAACAATGATTAATGAATAAATTATGATAATAACTTGAAAAAATAATAATATAACATAATTAAATAAATAAATAAATAATAGAAGAAAATGATATGCTTATGGATGATTTAGGGTGCTCCTCAGATTGATAGTTCACCGTTCTTGACAAATCTTCGAATCTTTTTCCTTAAAAATTCTTCACGAGTTTTGAATTAATTGATGAATCAAAAGGAATTTTTGTAAAATATTCAAGAGAAAATCACGTTTTTCCTCTTCTCTTTCGTCTCTTCTCCTTCTTTTTCTTTTCTTTTCTTTTCTACGCCCTTTTTCTACTTTTCTTTCCTCCTCCCTACTGCTTCCCTTCCTTTCTTTTTATAGTAGAACCAGGAAGCCTAACCCTAATCCTAATATGATTCTAATTCCTAAAGTGTATTTAGGAATTTTAAACCGAGTAGGATTGAGTTAATTACGAAGTTTAAACTAATTAAAACACTGAATTGGAAATAAATAGAAATAGGAAAAAATGGAAAAATTCAATTCCGACCAGGATTGTGTAATTCCGATCAGAATTATACAATCCCAATCGGAATTGTTGTAATTCTGACACACTTTTTTTTAACATTTAATTATAAAAAGGCCCTGGAAAAAATTTAAAATTTGCAATTAGGTCCTAAAAAGAACTATGCAATTTAGTCCCTGAAAACATTAAATCCTTCCTTTAAAAGCTCTTAGAATTTTTTAAAGATTAAGTATTGAAGACATTTTCATCAATGGAGTCCTTTGCTGCATCCATAACATATCATCCCAAAATTGGGTGTCTACAATAGGATCTTGTGTTTGCCCATTGTTGGTAAAGAAGACTTCAGAGGCATTGAAGAAATCATAGGGTTTTAATCCTCAAGTTCAGTACACCTTTAAAATTTCAAAGACTGATAAGATCTTTGATTTCCTTCTAAATGAAAAATTCATTAAATTACTTCCTGATCATAAAATACCCACAACTAAGGAGCTAAAAAGGAGAAATTATTGTAAATATCATAATTCTTACAATCATTCCATTAATGCTTATTTGGATGTTTAAAAACGTGGTATAAGAACGTATCAATAAAGTTATGCTAAAGTTCCCAGAAAAGAAAGATGGAATGTTGATCAAGGAGGATCCATTTCCCCTATAGCTAGTTTCAATATCATCAATGCTAACCTTAGAACTTATATAGACTTAAAGAAATAACTGTAGGAGAGGGAGGAGAATTAGGACTCCCTTGGCCAACCTTCTAGGAAGTTTGATTATAAGGTGAAGTATTACATACCTACATCAATAAATTTTCCCACGAAGTCAATGATTCCTTCTGGATGGAAAGATGAACCTATAAGAGGAAAATGGACACCTAGGTCAAAAACACCATAACACCAAAGATTCTATAGTAACAATTGAAAGCAACCAAATGGAGCTAAAGATAATTGGAAACTTGTTCAAAATTATAACTCTTTAAAAGGGCAAGAAAAGTTTTCAATTCAAAGATTAAAGTTTTTTCATAATTCTAATTTTTCTAGAAATGCTTATTATAATAATAGGACAACCCAAACCTAAGAGAGAACAGAATGTGGTTGCTCCAAAGTTCACTAGAAAATAGCCCAGATTTATAGTGCCATCACCTATGAATTCAAGTAGACATTGGCAACATGTACCTAGAAAAGAAGGCTCCAAAGGCAATGAGCTATTGAAAGGAAGGAAAAAGAATAACAAATGCAAGTCCAACCAATACAACAAGTGGAACCTGAAAACAAGTTCAAATTTAGGAGGAAAGCCATAGAGGATCCTAACTTTGATAAAGAAGAATCCATAGGAAGCTCAGGTTCTCAATAGGTGGATTTTTTGGGAAATTTATAACTAAATGAAGATATGGAGATTGAGACTTTTGAGATGGAGGGTAAGCCTGTAATATCCTGTGTTTTTTAAATATTTTTACACTGCATCGGGATATGCAGTGTTAATAATTTTTAAATATGATATTGATATTTTATAAGTTGTTGATTAATTAAAATTGAATTTTAATTGTTTATTATTATTTTAAGTGCTTCACGTAAAATTTTTCCGGGACTTGCATTTTCGGGGAAATTTTCACGTCAATAATTTACTACTAATTATATTAAATATATTTACAGACTTGCATGAACTCATACATATTTTTAAAAATATTAAACACCGTATATATGTGTACTTATTTATTTAATTGGTGTTTAATTAATTACCCTAATATTTTATTATTTATTTATTAGTTTTATTATTATTTAATTAATTTCATTTATTATTAAATTTTTTTAAAATATTAAATATTAAGTGTGTGGTGTGTGATTTTTCCCAAATATTTTATTAATTTTTTTTTTCTTTTTTTTCTTTCTTTTTTTTCTTTTTCTTTTTCTTTTTCTTTTTCTTTTCTTTTCTTTTCTTCTTCTTCCTTCTTTCTTCCCGAACCCGTCCCTTCTCCCCCTCCCACTGCAAATCCCGACCACCTACCGTCGGTGTGCCACCAGCAGCTCCACGCTCCCCAGCCAGCTGCTCCGCCGTCCCTAGCCTCCTTCCCTGGCGCCGACTAGCTTCCTTTCCTCCATTTTTGGCCGAAAGTTGCATTTCTTCACAACTCACGATTTCGACCACCATTTTTGACACCGCCAGTCTCTTTCTTCTCCTTGAGCTCCGGTAAGTGTGATTCTAGCTTTGGTTTGAGGTGAAATGGTCTTGATTTGCTTAGGTTTCGAATTTTCGAATTCGGCCATTTTAGGGTTTTTAATTTTTTTGAACTCCGAATTGTTTGATTCATGAAAAGTCCCTTAACAAATGTTGTTCCCCTTATCTTAATCTACATGTATGAATTTTTGTGGAATTTTTGGGAGTTATTTTGATTTTTGGGTATTTTTGAATATTTTAATATTATTTTCTAATTTTCGAAAATTAATTAAATAAATTATTAAATTGTGTTTTATGATAATTATAGGTGTTGAAATGAATTATAGGAATTTATTTGGAATTTTTATGAATTTCTATGTATTTATTTGGAATTATTTAAGTTTATGTAATTTTGGAAAATTAGGGTTAATTGTGTTTTAAATTGAATTTAATTGGTTAATTGAGTTTAATTATTTATATTATTGATAAATATGTTGAGAAAATTAATTTTGGATAATTATATAATTTTTGGTGAATTTTTGAATGAATTTTAGTATATTTACATATATAGGGGTATTTTGGTAATTTTACACAAAATTGGCTAAAAATGTAATTTAATTGGTTTTAATAGTTATTTAAGGTATAAAAATGATTTCTACAAATTATTTAGTATTTTTAACTAATTAAAACTAATTTTCGTGAATTATTTTCAATTATATATATAATATACGATTTTACTAATAAAATGAGTTTTTATCGATTTTTACTGTGTTTAAAGGTTAATTATGTAATTTCTACGTATAAAATTTATTTCTATGTTATAAGGATATTTTTGATATTTCTGAAATTGTTCTGTGTTTGTGGACCCCGGTCGGTAGACTGTAGTTTGGAGTCCGACCGAGGGGTTGTGGATGAGTGGTTGAGCCTGTTTTTCGAAGTGTGTTTCTTTGCAAGGTCGGCTCTACTCTTTGAGTAGAGAGATGTCCGTTTTACAGGGGAGGTTCTGTCGAATTTTTGATAGAATTCTCGTAAAACGTGATGTCCGGTCGAACCCTAATCTCGATTCTGTGTTTAATATTCTAGATTGAGTTCTAGGATTTTCTGTTAGGTTTATTCTGATTTCTGTCGTTATTGTTTGTCTAGTTGCGCCGAGACCGAGGCCTAGTGGACCAGGCCCGTCGAATCCATCTCGTGGAGCGCACTAAGTGTGAGTTACTATTTTATATATATATGCTTTAGGATGCATGATTTAGAAATATATGTTTGATTTTGATTAAATATGCATAAATAACGTGATTAGTATTTAAGTATATTTTTGGTTAATTTTCGGTATATATTAAATTATATGCATGTTTTATTAATAAATTATATTTAAAATGTTTTTAAGTATATTTCTAGCTTAATTTGTAATTTGATTGGATTTATTTGACGTATATATACTCGAAATATACTTGGTTTACTTTTGGTATATTTCCAGTATATATATGATTTATAATGTTATTTTATTTAATTTCATGCATCATTTATTTGTGAATGAATGTTTTATATTTATTAATGAAGGATATCAATAGAACGTGCTACCTAGTGGGCAGCACTAGGACCGAGTACGTACCGGTGCGCTTATAGCATTTAGGCTATACTACTAACCATTTGTGGATATTGATTGGATATGATTATTTGATGTGTGAGATATGGTTTGGAGGTATGATTGCTGGAGCTCGGTTGACCAAGTGTCTCGGGGCCAATCACACTAACAGTCAGACTGCTGGAGCTCGATTGACTTAGTGTCTCAGGGCTAGTCTACTGTCTAAATGGATTAAGTGGATATATTTGGATTAAGTGAGCCTGAATGGCTAGAGTGTTATCTAACACTGTTTGAGGTTACGATATCATAGGGTTCTATTTAATCCTTCATAAACTGTGATTTTCAATAAAAATATATATATAATGATTTTACAGCATCTGTGTGTATTGCCTGTATATATACATATTAGATATATATTATTGACTGTATTCATTGTCATTTAGCATGCATGTATATATATTATAGTAATTCACTCAGTGAGGTCTGACTCCCCTCCGTTGATAATTTTTCAGGAGAGTCAACATCTTCAGACCTCAGTAGCAGACCTATACGCCGGATTTCTTCCGCCCCGATTTCTTTATGTAAACTGCTTACTTGAGTCTTATTTTTATATAATCTAGACACTGCAGTAGTTATAAATTAATTGTGAGATTTTATGTATTATATTTATGCGAGATATTGTATTATACTTGAACTGGATTTGTATGAAAAAATTTATATATGGGAGATGGATATTATTTTGGATATTTATGATTTTCATTTCCGCTGCATTATATATTATTATTATTATTGCATGTTATTTTATTTTATTTTTAGGCTTGCTACGGGTTCCGGATTCAAAAGAATTCCCGTTCCCTAACACCGGTCATGGCCCCTGTTTTGGGTCGTGACACCTAGATTAATTTATTCAGATGATCCAGCCTTATATGATGATGATGACCTGGGCTCAGTTCTGAGAACGGTTTATGAGGAGATTATGTCCAGAGCCTCTCCGTATGAGCTATCATCTTCGACTGACTAGTATTTCTCATGGAGATCGATCTGTAGAGGAGTACACCCGAGAGTTTCTTCGTCTGGGTAGATATGCGGAGGATCTGATGCAAGACCATTATTTTGTGGTCACTACCTACGTTACTGGTTTGGGTTCAGCATTTGATGGTATGCCTACAGCAGGCCTTACTCTGGAGTCTGTGATTGAGTTAGCCAAGGAGATTGAGCTGAGGCTAGTTAGGCAGGGAGTGATGCCTGATTACTACCAGCTGGGAGTTCAGTCGAGTGGATTGTAGGCTACTCCATATTCGAGTTTTTAGGTTGGTCGAGTAGTCAGCAGCGAGGTCCGACTTAGCAGAGTCAGAGACAGCAGCAGCGAGTGCATCGGAGCAGTAGACATGGTCGTGGAAGTCAGCGTAGATCGTTCAGATTTGGGTCAGGTGCTTCGAGCAGCAGCAGTGGTCGCAGTTCTGGATCAGCTGCCAGTGTTTGTCAGACTTGCGGTAGAGTCCAACAGGGATCGTGTTATCTGACACCACTGACATGCTTCAGATGCGGGCAGACAGGATATTTTGCCAGATCGTGTCCTTACTCGGGGTATCAGCAGTCGCAGATTCCGCGATTCCCACAGTAGTCGATTGCTAGTGCTGCACCCGTGCCATTTCAGTTACCACCAGCTTAGCATCAGAGTTCCACTCAGCTTGTTCCACAGCAGGGTCACGATAGAGGTACTAGAGGAGATGCCAGAGGTGTTGGCCAGGCTTCTACCAGTCAGCAGGGAGGTCGAGGACATGCCAGAGTCTTCCATCTCACTCAGCAGGATGCTCAGGCATCTAATACAGTTGTGGCAGGTATTGTTTCTATTTATTACCTGGATGCATGGGTTTTGTTTGATCCGGGTGCCATGCATTTGTTTGTTTCTCCTATTTTTGCTTCTAAATCTTATTGGCAAGCTTCGAGGATGGCTTTTCCTTTGTCCGTTGCCACTCCTCTAAGCGATTCGCTGGACACCAATATTGTTCTTTCTGGTTGTCCAGTTCTCATGGGAGATAGAGAATTACCCACTGATTTGATTTTGTTGGATGTGATGGAGTTTGATGTTATTTTGGGAATGGATTGGTTATCTCAACACTATACCATGGTAGATTGTAGGAATAAAGAGGTGACTTTCATAATTCCTAATGAAGGAGATTTTAAGTTTGTGGGTGATAGCAGTTCAGCACCTCAGAATCTTATTTCTGCTATTACGGCTAGGAAGTTGTTGAAGAAAGGTTGTCAGGGGTTTTTTGCATTGATCCGGGATACTTCAGTGGAGAAGTTGTCACTCACGGATGTTCTTGTTGCTTGTGAGTTTCCTGATATTTTTCCCGAGGAGTTGCCAGGTTTACCACCTCACAGAGAGATAGAGTTATGTATAGATGTGGTTCCAGGTACTACTCATATATCTATGCCACCCTACAGAATGGCTCCTGCAGAGTTAAGAGAGTTGAAGGAGTAGTTGCAAGAGTTATTGGATAAAGGTTTCATCAAACCTAGTGTTTCTCCTTGGGGTGCACCAGTCCTATTTGTGAAGAAGAAGGATGGTACCCTGAGACTATGCATTGACTACAGAGAGCTGAATAAGGTGATAGTGAAGAACAAGTATCCTCTCCCGAGGATAGATGACTTGTTTGATCAACTACAGGGTGCACAGTTCTTTTCTAAGGTTGACTTGAGGTCAGGTTATCATCAGCTGTGGATTAGTGAAGCTAATATTCCTAAAACAGCATTTCGCACTCGATATGGTCATTATGAGTTTCTGGTGATGTCTTTTAGTTTGACTAATGAACCAGCAGCTTTTATAGACCTGATGAACAGGGTATTCAGATCGTATGTGGATTAGTTTGTGGTAGTCTTCATTGATGATATACTGGTATATTCGAGGAGTATGGAGGAGCATGTATATCACTTGAGGATTATACTGCAGACATTGAGAGATCATCAGCTTTATGCTAAATTCTTGAAGTGTGATTTTTGGATGGAGATTTTTCTTTTCTTGGACACGTAGTGTCTAAAGAAGGTATCCAGGTTTATCCATAGAAGATTGAGGCAGTGTTTGAGTGGCCTAGACCTACTTCTGTTATAGAGATTCGGAGTTTTCTAGGTTTAGCCGGGTATTATAGGCGGTTTGTGCAGAATTTTTCCAGGATTGCAGCCCCTATGACTCGCTTGACTCAGAAGAATGTTAGATTCGAGTGGTCAGAAGCTTATGAGAATAGTTTCCAGTTATTGAAGGAGAAATTGACCACAGCGCCAGTATTAGCTTTACCTAATAGTGTGGATAAGTTCACAGTTTACTGTGATGCCTCTAGAATTGGTCTTGGTTATGTGTTGATGCAGAATGGTAGGGTGATAGCCTATGCTTCGAGGCAGTTGAAGAAGCATGAGCAGAACTATCCCACACATGATCTTGTAATGGCTGTAGTGATCTTTGCTTTGAAGATTTTGAGACATTATCTGTACGGGGTGACTTGTGAGATATTTACTGATCACAAGAGCCTTAAGTACATTTTTCAGCAGCGAGATCTGAATCTGAGGCAGAGAAGATGGTTGGAACTGTTGAAAGATTATGACTGTGAGATATTATATCATCCGGGTAAAGCTAATGTGGTAGCAGATGCCTTGAGTAGAAAGTCCTTAGGCAGTCTTGCTCATATTAGTGTTGAGAGGAGACCGTTGATCTAGGAGTTGTATTTATTGGTAGATCAAGGTTTGATGATGAAGATCAGTAGATCAGGTGGACTGCTAGTTCAATTTAAAGTACGATATGTACTGAAGGATAGGATTAAAGCAGCTCAGAGTCGAGATCCTATTCTAGAAGAGCTTGAAAAGAATGTTTGAGCAGGGAAGTTCACTGATTTCACACTCGATGATGATGGTGTGTTGTGGATCAGTGGTAGATTGTGTGTTCCTGATGTGGATGATTTGAGAGAAGAGATCCTAGAGGAAGCACACTCTACAACTTATAGCGTACATCCGGGTGTTACTAAGATGTACCACAGTATTAGAGATTTATACTGGTGGGATGGATTGAAGAAGGATGTCGCTGTTTATGTTGCTAAGTGCCTGACGTGTCAGCAAGTGAAAGCCGAACATCAAAAGCCTTCTGGGAAGCTTCAGCCTCTTCCTATTCCCGAGTGGAAGTGGGAAAGGATAGCTATGGATTTTGTGGTCTGTTTACCTCGTTCGAAGGATGAATACAATTCCATCTGGGTGATTGTAGACAGATTGACGAAGTCTGCACATTTTTTGCCTGTGAAAGCCACTTATTCTGTTGCCAGATTGGCAAAGTTGTACGTGAAGCATATTGTGTGCCTTCATGGAGTACCTGTGTCCATTGTATCATATAGAGGTTCAGTGTTTACTTCTCGTTTTTGGCAGAAGTTACAGGAAGCGATGGGCACTAGGTTGGATTTCAGTATTGCTTTTCATCCTCAGACAGATGGTCAGTCTGAGAGGATGATCCAGACACTGGAAGATATGTTGAGGATGTGTGTCTTGGATTTGGGAGGTAGCTGGGATGATCATTTGCCACTCGTTGAGTTTGCATATAATAACAGCTACCATAGCAGTATTGGTATGGCACCATACGAGGCGTTATATGGAACGAAGTGTAGATCCCCTTTGAGTTGGGATGAGATTGGTGAGAGAGCTTTGACTGGACCTGAGATGGTTCAGGATGCTGCAGAGAAAGTCGTCGTGATTAAGTGAAGATTAGAGACTGCAGTTAGCAGACAGAAGAGTTATGCGGATCCTAGGCGCAGAGATGTGGAATTTCAGGTTGGAGATTTCATTTTTTTGAAAGTATCTCCGATGAAGGGTGTGATGAGATTTGGTAGGAAGGGTAAGTTAGCACCGAGATATATCGGACCGTTTGAGATCCTGGAGAGAGTTGGCACTGTTGCATATCGGTTGGATTTACTTTCGAGTATGTCACAGGTGCATCCAGTATTTCATATCTCGATGTTGAGGAAGTATATCTCAGACCCTTCACACGTGTTGCAGCCTGACAGTGTAAAAGTGAGTGAAGATTTGACGTTTGTGGAAGAACCTGTGGCAATCGTAGATTATCAAGTTCGACAGTTGCGGTCGAAGCAGATTCCGATGGTCAAGGTTCTGTGGCGTAGCGGTAGAGTTGAGGAGCATACGTGGGAGACTGAAGCTGAGATGCGAGCTTCTTACCCGTATCTCTTTCCTTCTTGATCCTGTTTTCTGAAATTCGGGGACGAATTCTTGTAAGGGGGGAAGACTGTAATATCCCGTGTTTTTTAAATATTTTTACATTGCATCGGGATATGCAGTGTTAATAATTTTTAAATATGATATTAATATTTTATAAGTTGTTGATTAATTAAAATTGAATTTTAATTGTTTATTATTATTTTAAGTGTTTCACGTAAAATTTTTCCAGGACTTGCATTTTCGGGGAAATTTTCACGTCAATAATTTACTACTAATTATATTAAATATATTTACGGACTTGCATGAACTCATACATATTTTTAAAAATATTAAACACCGTATATATGTGTACTTATTTATTTAATTGGTGTTTAATTAATTACCCTAATATTTTATTATTTATTTATTAGTTTTATTGTTATTTAATTAATTTCATTTATTATTAAATTTTTTTAAAATATTAAATATTAAGTGTGTGGTGTGTGATTTTTCCCAAATATTTTATTAAATTTTTTTTTCTTTTTTTTCTTTCTTTTTTTTCTTTTTCTTTTTCTTTTTCTTTTCTTTTCTTTTCTTCTTCTTCCTTCTTTCTTCCCGAACCCGTCCCTTCTCCCCCTCCCACTGTAAATCCCGACCACCTACCATCGGTGTGCCACCAGCAGCTCCACGCTCCCCAGCCAGCTACTCCGCCGTCCCTAGCCTCCTTCCCTGGCGCCGACTAGCTTCCTTTCCTCCATTTTTGGCCGAAAGTTGCATTTCTTCACAACTCACGATTTCGACCACCATTTTTGACACCGCTAGTCTCTTTCTTCTCCTTGAGCTCCGGTAAGTGTGATTCTAGCTTTGGTTTGAGGTGAAATGGTCTTGATTTGCTTAGGTTTCGAATTTTCGAATTCGGCCATTTTAGGGTTTTTAATTTTTTTGAACTCCGAATTGTTTGATTCATGAAAAGTCCCTTAACAAATGTTGTTCCCCTTAGCTTAATCTACATGTATGAATTTTTGTGGAATTTTTGGGAATTATTTTGATTTTTGGGTATTTTTGAATATTTTAATATTATTTTCTAATTTTCGAAAATTAATTAAATAAATTATGAAATTGTGTTTTATGATAATTATAGGTGTTGAAATGAATTATAGGAATTTATTTGGAATTTTTATGAATTTCTATGTATTTATTTGGAATTATTTAAGTTTATGTAATTTTGGAAAATTAGGGTTAATTGTGTTTTAAATTGAAACTAATTGGTTAATTGAGTTTAATTATTTATATTATTAATAAATATGTTGAGAAAATTAATTTTGGATAATTATATAATTTTTGGTGAATTTTTGAATGAATTTTAGTATATTTACATATATAGGGGTATTTTGGTAATTTTACACAAAATTGGCTAAAAATGTAATTTAATTGGTTTTAATAGTTATTTAAGGTATAAAAATGATTTCTACAAATTATTTAGTATTTTTAACTAATTAAAACTAATTTTCGTGAATTATTTTCAATTATATATATAATATACGATTTTACTAATAAAATGAGTTTTTATCGATTTTTACTGTGTTTAAAGGTTAATTATGTAATTTCTATGCATAAAATTTATTTCTATGTTATAAGGATATTTTTGGTATTTCTGAAATTATTCTGTGTTTGTGGACCCCGGTCGGTAGACTGTAGTTTGGAGTCCGACCGAGGGGTTGTGGATGAGTGGTTGAGCCTGTTTTTCGAAGTGTGTTTCTTTGCAGGGTCGGCTCTATTCTTTGAGTAGAGAGATGTCCGTTTTACAAGGGAGGTTCTGTCGAATTTTTGATAGAATTCTCGTAAAACGTGATATCCGGTCGAACCCTAATCTCGATTCTGTGTTTAATATTCTAGATTGAGTTCTAGGATTTTCTGTTAGGTTTATTCTGATTTCTGTCGTTATTGTTTGTCTAGTTACGCTGAGACCGAGGCCTAGTGGACCAGGCCCGTCGAATCCATCTCGTGGAGCGCACTAAGTGTGAGTTACTATTTTATATATATATGCTTTAGGATGCATGATTTAGAAATATATGTTTGATTTTGATTAAATATGCATAAATAACGTGATTAGTATTTAAGTATATTTTTGGTTAATTTTCGGTATATATTAAATTATATGCATGTTTTATTAATAAATTATATTTAAAATGTTTTTAAGTATATTTCTAGCTTAATTTGTATTTTGATTGGATTTATTTGACGTATATATACTCGAAATATACCTGGTTTACTTTTGGTATATTTCCAGTATATATATGGTTTATAATGTTATTTTATTTAATTTCATGCATCATTTATTTGTAAATGAATGTTTTATATTTATTAATGAAGGATATCAATAGAACGTGTTACCTAGTGGGCAGCACTAGGACCGAGTACGTACCGGTGCGCTTATAGCATTTAGGCTATACTACTAACCATTTGTGGATATTGATTGGATATGATTATTTGATGTGTGAGATATGGTTTGGAGGTGTGATTGCTGGAGCTCGGTTGACCAAGTGTCTCAAGGCCAATCACACTTATAGTCAGACTGCTGGAGCTCGATTGACTTAGTGTCTTGGGGCCAATCTACTGTCTAAATGGATTAAGTGGATATATTTGGATTAAGTGAGCCTGAATGGCTAGAGTGTTATCTAACACTGTTTGAGGTTGCGATATCATAGGGTTTTATTTAATCCTTCATAAACGATGATTTTAAATAAAAATATATAAAATGATTTTATTGCATATGTGTGTATTTGCCTGTATATATACATATTAGATATATATTGTTGACTGTATGCATTGTCATTTAGTATGCATGTGTATATATTATAGTAATTCACTCAGTGAGGTCTGACTCCCCTCCGTTGACTAATTTTTCAAGAGAGTCATCATCTTCAGACCTCAGTAGCAGGCCCATATGCCGGATTTCTTCCACCCCGGCTTCTTTGTGTAAACTGCTTATCTGAGTCTTGGATTTATTTTATCTAGACACTGCAGTAGTCATTAAATATTTAAAGAGATGTTGTATTATTTATTTAAACTGGATTTGTATTAAAAGATTTATATATATATATGAGATAAGTATTTAATTTAAATCCAGTTGGTGCTAATGCTATTGTGATATTTATAATTTTTATTTCCACTGCATTTAATATTGTTATTATTACTATTACATGTTTTATTTTATTTTTAGGCTTGCTACGGGTTCCGGATTCGAAAGAATTCCCGTTCCCTAGCGCCGGTCATGGCCCCTGTTTTGGGTCGTGACAAAGCCTTTGCCTTTTGGGTGTGCTACTACATCAGTTGTACGACCTTAGGAATTCATGATGCAAGAAGCTAATGAAAGTAAATCCAGAGACACTTGGGGGGCAACTTCATCTAAAGAAGTGGAGTATTTCAATGAAGTGATAATTTAGGCCATTAGGTTGGATTAACCCAAGAGAGTTATTCTTAAAAAGCCTTCCCTGGAGATGACTAAACATATAAAACCTTTGTACATCAAGGCTCATATGAACATCAAGCCTTTTTCTAAGATATTGGTGGATAATGGCTCAACCATAAATGTAATTCCATGCAGGCTTTCAAATTCTCTTTGTAAAAGTGAAGAAGATTTAATTTATACTGATTTCATAGTTTTAGCTTTTATAAGAGAAATCACTAGAGTTGTAAGGGTTTTACCAATTGAAATCACTGTTGGGAGTAAACAATCACTCACTGCATTTTTTGTGGTAGAATCAAGTGTGAACTACATTGCACTGCTAAGGAGGGATTAGATTCATGCCAATTGGTGTGTTTCATCTTCTCTTCACTAATTTTTGCTATTCTAAAAGGGCAATGAAGTTGAAGTGGTTTGGGCTAACAATAAGCCATTTAGTACTTGCTTAAACAACCTGGTGACTAGATTCTAAGATGTCAACGTAGGGCCTCTCAGATTCATCAGTAAGAAGAAGAATGATGACCCAATAGATACTTATATTCCAGAGAAGAAATGAAGGAAAAGGTCCATGAACAATTAGACCTAATATACAAAGCAAAAACCATAATGAATTACACCAACTAGACTATGGAGAAGCCAATTATTGAAGAAATTATAATATCTCAGGTTTTTAAATAATTTTAAACTGCATCGAGATATGCAGTGTTAATAATTTTAAATTATATTTCTGATTATTTAATTAGTTTATTATTTATTAAAGTCATTTTTAATTATTTTAAGTTTCTTACATAAAATTTTCTCGAGAATCTTATTTTTGGAAAAATTAAAACCTAAATAAATAATTATTAATTATTTTGGACGGTTTTGTGAATTTGCATGAGTCCATACACAATTTTAATTTTCGTATTAATATACGTACATATACATGTATATATAAACATTTAAATAATTAGGGTTTATTTTTAATTAAATTTATATTATATAGTTTTAATAATAATGTGTGTTATATATATGTATATGTATGTAAATATTATTATTTTAATATGTGCTGTATAAATATTTTAGAATATAATAATAAAATATTAAAATAATTAAAGTTACCTATATATATATATATACAAAAAATGAAAATTTGACATATTTACGGTTGTGTCATTCTTCTTCCTCCTTCATGCTCGACGCCATTCTTCCTCCCTCACCACTGCAAATCTCATTTTCACACCGGCAAAGTGCCTCTCAGCCGTCCTCCTCCATCCTAACCTTCCTCCGTCGCCCTCTCTTCCTTTTTCTGGCATCACTTGGCCAGTTTTCTTCCAAGGAACCGAAAATCACCCTCATCGCCAATCACCTTGTTTCTGGCCACCGTTTTGAGTGCCACCAATCTCTATCTTCTCCTTGAGCTCTGGTGAGTGCATTTCTAAGCTTGGTTTCACTTGATTTGGTCTAGAGTTTCCTAGGTTTCCAATTTTCTATTTCGGCCTATATGAGTTCTTGATTTTTTTGAGCTTCAATTTTAATGATTCAAGCTAACTTCCTTCACAAAGATTGATCCTAGTAGCTCAATTTACATGTTATAATTTTTGTGGAATTTTTGGGAATTATTTTGATTTTTGTGAATTTTTTATTATTTTATTAATATTTTCTAATTTTCGTAAATTAATTAAATAAATTATGAAATTGTGATTTATGGTGTTTATATGTGTTAAAATGAATTTTAGAAATTTATTTGTAATTTTTTTGATTTTTGTATAATTATTGTGAATTTATTTAGTTTATGTGATTTTTAGAAAATTAGGTTAATTATGTATTTTATTGAAATTAATGGGTCAATTGAGTATAATTATCGATTTTATTGAATTATAGGTTGAGAAATTAATTTTTGAGTAATTATATTATTTTTAGTGAATTTTTGTATAATTATAGTGATTTATGTGAAATTATATATAAATAGGGGTATTTTGGTAATTTGGCAATAAATTGGCTAAAAATTTAGTTTAATTGGTTTTAATAATTATTTGAGGTATAAAAATTATTTTTATAAATTATTTAGTATTTTTAACTAATTAAAATTATTTTTCGTAAATTATTTTCAAATTATATATAATATACTATTTTTGTAAATAAATGAGTTTTATTGATTTTTAATACGTTCTAGGGCTAATTGTGTAATTTGGAGTTATAAAATGTATTTCGGTTAATATTTATGAATTTATCGAGAATTATGGATTTTTAATAATATTTTATTAAAATTAGGATTTTTATGTAATTATCGATAAAATGATTATTTTCAGTGCTTTAAATATCTAATTTGTTATATTTTGGTATATAAAGGGTATTTTCAGTATTTTTGGAATTTAAATGTATTTTGTGATATCTCGTGAATTGTGAACCTCGGTCGGTGGAATTATGGTTTGGGAGTCTGACCGAGGGATTGTGTGATTGTTTATTTTTGAAGTGTGTTTCTTTGCAGGATCGGCTCTACTTTCTAAGTAGAGAAATGTCCATTTTACAGGGGAGGTTCTGTCGAATTTTTGGTAAAATTATCGTAAAATGTGATATCCGGTCGAATTCCTATTCTTATTTTGTGTTCGATATTTCTTAGATCGAGTCTCTAGAATTATGATAGATTTATTCTAATGTCATATTGTCGTTCATTTGTTTAGTTATGCTGAGATCGAGGCCTAGTGGACCAGGCCCGTCAGACCCATCTCGTGGAGTGCACAACTGTGAGTTGTTATATATACGTGTATTTAGGTTGCATGTTTTTAGAAATGTACGCTTTAATTGTATGAATTATGCATAAATAATTTAATAAACGCTTAAATATATTTTAGGTATATTTTTGGTATATTTTGAATTTAATGCATGTTTTACCTTTGCTTTATACCTAAGTTGTTTTTAAGTATATATATGGTTTATTTTTGGTTTATTTTATAATTAAACTAAATTTATTTGACATATATATACTCGAAATATACATGGTTTATTTTGGTATATTTCTAGTATATATATGGTTTATATTGCCATTTAAATTAATATCATGCATCATTTATTTTACGAATGTATGAGTTATTTTAATAAAGGATATCAATAGAATGTGCTACCTAGTGGGCAGCACTAAGACCGAGTACGTACCGGTGCAATGACAGAATTTAGGTTATATTACTAATCTATTTGTGGATATTGATCGGATTGATTTATTTGATGTGTGATGTGATTTGAGAGTGTGATTGCTGGAGCTCGGTTGACCAAGTGTCTCGGGGCCAATCACACTGATAGTTAGACTGTTGGAGCTTGGTTGACTTAGTGTCTCGGGGCCAATCTACTGTCCAAATGAAACCAGTGAATTTATTGGAATAAGTGAGCCTGTATGGCTAGAGTGTTGTCTAACACTATTTGAGGTTACAATCATTTAAGGTTTTATTTGATCCTTCATAAACAGATGTTTTTTTAGTATATATATAAAATGATTTTACTACATCTGTGTATATTTGCCTATATATATATTTATGATATATATATTATTGCATGTGTGCATATGTCATTTAGCTATGCATGTATATATATTATAACAATTCACTCAGTGAGGTCTGACTCCCCTCTGTTGACTATTTTTTTAGGAGAGTCTTCGTCTTTAGACCTCAATAGCAGACCCTTATGCCGGATTTCTTCCGCCCCAGCTTTACTATGTAATCTGCTCACTTAATTTTATTTTGTATTCTAGACACTGCAGTAGTTATTTTAATGAGCAGTATGTATTATATATGTTTAAGATTTGTATTTTAAAGAATTGAACAAAAAATTGTATTGAAAGATATTATATATATTTGATGAGTTGTTTTATTAAATGAGTTGGTGGATTATATTTGTTGCATATGAGATTTTAATTTTTGCTACAAGATATTTTATTTATGTTAATATTATTGCATTATTTTATTTTATTTTTAAGGCTTGCTACAGGTTTCAAATTCGAAAGAATTCTCATTCCCTAGCGCCAGTCATGGCCCCTATTTTGGGTCGTAACAGAAATTAATGATTAGACACACAAAAGAAGAACTAGCAGTGGCTACAACTGCTATAAAGAAGTGTTTAATGCAGCAAATTACAAATAAAATAGTTAGTGAGGAAACAGAAGTGAATGGAACAAAAATCATAGATGAAGAAGATTCTAAAAATAGTAAAGAATTACAGATAAAGGATTTAAAGGAGGCACCACAAGGCCTTCAAAATAATTAGTATAAAGTTTAAGATCCTTTAGAGGAAATTAATCTTGGCACAGAAATAGAGCCAAGAATTACTTATATTAGTTCTTTATTAAAAAAAATTAAAGAAGAACTAATTGTACTACTGAAGGAGTTTAAACACTATTTTGCATGGGATTACACAAAAATGCCAAGACTAGACAAAGAGGAAGTTGAGCACTGCATCCTTATAAAACTAGATTTTCATCCTTTTCATCAACCTCCTAAAAGAATGTCAAAGGAGGTGGAGCTAAAAGTTAAGGATGAAATCAAAAAATTGCTCAGAGCTAGCTTCATTAGGCCAACTAGGTATTGTTGAGTGGTTTTCTAATATAGTCCATGTAATGAAAAAGAATAGAAAGTTTAGAGTTTGCATAGATTTTAGGGATTTGAATTTTGCTACTCCTAAAGATGTTTATGTAATGCTCGTAGTTGACATGTTGATTAATGCTACCTCTAAGAATGAGCTTTTGTCATTTATGGATGGCTTTTCAGGTTATAATCAGATTTCATTATGAACAAAGATGTGTCCAAGACCATATTCAGATGTTTGGGAGCAATAGGGATTTTTGAATGGCTGGTCATGCCCTTTGGTTTAAAAAATGTTAGTGCCATATACTAAAGGGCTATGAATGCCATTTTTTATGATATGATCGATCATCATATGGAAGTTTATATTGATGATATAGTGGTAAAGTCCAAAAAAGTCTCTAACTATACTTCTCATAAGAGAAAAAGCTTTGAAAGAATGAGTATTTATCATTTGAAACTTAATCCTTTGAAATATGCTTTTGGTGTACAGGTTGGAGATTTTTTAGTTTCTCTTATGTATCAAAGAGGAGTTGAGATTGATAAGAACAAGGCAAAGGCAGTGCTTAAAGCTAAGTTGACTCAAACTAAAAAAGAATTACAAAGATTCTTGGGGCAAGTCAACTACTTAAGAAGGTGTATTTCTAACCTTGCTAGAAAAAATAAAGAATTCTATGACCTGCTAAAATTAAAACAAGAGGCTAAATTTAAATTGGAAGAAAAACATAAAATTACTTTTAATAAATTAAGGAGTATTTGTCCAAACCTCTTGTTCTAGTTTCCCCAAGAGAAGGAATGCCTTTAAGATTATATATATCAGTCGCATATGAGTCTGTTGAATGTCTTTTAGCTCAAAATAACATAACGGGTCATGAGCAGGCTATAGACTATTTGAGTAGGATTTTAACTCCTACTGAAATAAAATACTCATTTATTAAAAAATTATGTCTTGCATTATACTTTACTTGTACTAAATAAAGACATTATCTTATGAAGCATAGAGTATATGTAATCTCACAGACTGACTTAATGAAATACATGTTGAATAGACCAGTCTTATCAGGCAAAATTAAAAAATGGTTGATGAGTCTAATTGGGTTGTCACTAGTTTATCACCCTCAAAAGTTAGTGAAAGGATAAGCTTTGGTCGGGATAAACTTAATGATTTTTTGGCTAACCAACCCACCCAAGATGCTATTAAGGAATGAGATCTCCTAATATGTGGACTTGATGTTTAGCCTTGGTTGTTGAAGTTTGATGGATCATCTACTGATAAATCAGCTAGAGTTGGTGTAGTAATTACATCACCATTTGGAACAAAGACAACTCTTAGCTTTACCTTAGATTTTGAAATTCACCTAATCTAGAACAATGCACTAACAACCAAGTAGAATATGAGGTCCTGATTATAGGCCTTGAAATTCTTCAAGACTTTGGAGCCAAAAAGTTATTGGTAATTGGAGATTCTCAGCTTGTAATTAAGCAATTGATATGAGAATATAAATGCACAACCATTTTTGTAAGCACCCAATTTCGGGATAGTTGAGTGTGGGTGTGACAGATGACTCCAATGATGAAAATATTATAAATAGATCTTCAATACTTGAAGTTTGAAACCTCAAAAGTCTAAATATATTTCCAAAAGAGTTTAATTGGTTTTTTTAAAAGACTTAATTGTAAGGTTTTCTTTAAGGACCTAATTGAAAAGCTTTTTGTAATTAAAAGCTAAAAAAATCAGAATTACATAAAACCAATCGGAATTACATAATCCCAGTCGAGATTAAATATGTTCCATCTGTTTTTTTTATTTTTACAGTAAATAAAAAAATTTGTTTCCTGAATTTTAATTGGTCAAATAATATCATAAATTCCTTTTTGGGATTTATCTAAATTTTCAGGAAATAAAAAGTCCTTTTAAAATCAAAACTCTATCACTGAGAAAAGGACAAAGTCACAATAGGATACGTCTTTTTGTTCCTAGGGGGATTTCTTCCTGGACCTCTCTTTTTTCCTGGACTTTTTGAAGGCTTTCAGTGCTCTTCTTATGTAGTATTTAATAAAAAAAAAATTTGTGAAGTATTTGTTCTTTGAGGAAGAAGCAATAGGCTTTTGGAAGGAGAACATTCAAGTATTGAAGATCCGTTTGAAAGCAACGATAATTTACACTAGTTTGAGGGGCAAATCTATATTGCATCCATACCAGCCCCTCTCCTACTCTCTTCTATTTTTTTATTTTTTTATTTTGATTCCATTAAATTTTAACAATATTTAATTTTTATTGTTATTTTGTTCACTAATCATTATCTTTTTTTTATTTGCATTGGTGATTATTGAGAGGGTTGCATGATAAGTTCACTTAGAGAACAAAATCTATGAAGATTCATGGAATGTCATGAATTGAATTTTGTAGCCAAATATTGTTTCTAGGTTTTTTTTAATTTAGTTGTTTATTATTATTTTGTTAGTTGTTTCATTTTTTTTATTTACTTTTGGGATGTGTTAATCTTTATTTTTTTATTATTTTCAATAGATCATTGTAATAGCCACAATAATGTGAATAATGAAATCATGTATGTGTTATTATTTTATTTTAATTAATTGATTAGTAAAATTAAGGTTTTAATTAAGTAATTAATTAAAATTAATGGCTATAGAAATTATTAGGGTTTTGAGTTAAAATTGAATTAAATTTAAATGGATAGAATTAGAGTTACTTGATATGGTCATTTTAACTAAATTAGGTTTTTTAAAAGAAATAAATTTAATTGATTTGTTTAATATTTTATTTGATTGTTTTGATATTTGTTTTATGTTTTTTGGGCTTCTTTTTTTGTGTGTGTTTTAGGTCTCAAAGCCCGTGTTAGACTTTAACTAATTTAATTAATTTTATCTTTAGGTAGTTCTTTTTTGCCCATCTTTTAATTAACTCATTTCATTTAATAGGTAATTAATTAATTAAGTTTAGATTTTAGTTAAAATGCATCTTTAGGCCCATAATTAAACCAAATTTAGGGTAGAAGTAATTTAAGCTCATTTAATTAATTTAGACATAGGCCTACCTAGGATAATTAAAATTAATTAGACATAGCCTATTAATTTAAAGTCTTTCTCATAACTTGTAGATTTAATATCACCTTAAAATAAAATATGTAGAACAAGGTCCACTAATTTAAATACTTCATAATTTATAAATTTAAGCCCATTTTTAAAATTAAAATAAATAGACTTAGATTCACTTATTTAAAATTAAATAGGAATTAGGCTCATTAGTTTTTAAGCTCACTTGTAAATTAAAATATGTAGATTTAGCCTATTTAATTAAAATCAATGTAGATTAAACTAACATAGGGATTGTAAATTTAAATGAATGCATTGTTTATATGTATTTTTCATGACTAGTTTACCTGAAGTTAATGGTTTAAATAAGGGTTTACATGAAATTGCATGTAAATAGAGGATAAGATAGTAATTCATAAAATAATTTATAAAGTAATTCTAAATGAACACAAGACTGAAAGAAGTTGGTATTCTGTATCCAAAATCTCCTGGTTGTGGTGCTGGCTTTCTTTTAGAGAATCAAGTACCACCACTTTTGATTTGTCCCAGTTATTACCCTGGGTGGCAACTCCTCATCTCCATGTCATGTCTTTATGACAGTGGTTAGTGTATTCTCTAAAGCCCTGAGCTCAAACAGTGTCACGGTTGCTAAAATCTTAGATGCACGCTAAATCCCACCGTCTACAGTGGTGACTCCATTGGGGATAAGAGATATTAATTCTATTTATGTCCTTTAGAATTATTTTATTAATTATTATTTTATTCTTGCATTCATTCTGCATGTCCCTATTAACCGATGGCGTTGGTTTATGGTTCCATGATTCCACTAGCTTTATAGGATTATAAATTGGCTAACCATTACTCTTAGCCTTAACTCAATTCAAGAGAGATTACCGAGCTTATCTAACCAGAGTCTGTAACCCAAGTCCTAAAGGGGGTAAGTCTTCTCTCGAGTTTGTAAAGGATGTCGGGCCCCTCTGTCCTTGGCTTGTAACTCAAGTCTTAAAGCAGGGCATCTTGCTAAGGGAACCTTAACTTTTCCACTGGACTCAGCTCATGTAGAGGCCTAGTAACTTCCCTTAAGATTACCCAAATTGCTTATGTTTATTGCCATAAGGTATTTTTATCGATAAAGGCCCAAGCCCATACTTTAGAAACCCATTTAGGTTAACAAAGATTAGGCTAGTCTTTTATACTTAGAAATATTATTTCTATGTTTTACTGCTTTGAGAGATTTGGCATGCATGTCGATTCTTGATATCCCCTGTTAATATTAAGGCCAAGACCAAAAATCCTAGGAAAAGAGACTCACCATTGAATACGTGTGTGGAAGGAATAAGGTTGGAAGGATGTATATACACTTAACTTATTACTTGACCTGCTAATTATTGCATGGCACGTGCATTATGCATTTCATGCATTATACTAATACTTTGTTTTTCAACCATCATAGATTCATCTAGGTCTTCGTGTGTTTGGAAATGGAGTAGTGGCAGATTAGTGAGAATTGATTTGAGTCCAAAAACAATAGCTAAAGGGATCCTTAGCAAGCTGGAAAGCTGCACAAGCTTCAACTAAATAACTAGAAGAAATGGAACAACAAGAGGGAGGAAATTGGGCCCTAGAGGATGTCAAAGGAGCTTTAATAGATGACATAAGAGCAATGATGCAAAATGAACTAAGACAAGCTCTAGCTGGATTAATGCCACTACCCACTGCTGTTGCACCTCCTGTTGTGGGCACACCACCTACTAACAATGGCAATGCTGCTAAGAATATACTTGTTATGGAAATAAAATTGGAGGATGTTGAGAACTACATGGTTGAAAAAGCAAAGAAGGAATCATTTAAGCAAGTTCAAGAACTGGAATCCAAGCAGATGAAAGCACTGACTCAGAAAGTGTCCAAAATGAAAAAATTGATGAGAGGACAGGGCATCGAATATTTGTTTGACTTTGATGATGTGATGCAATTTGAGGAAGATAAGCTACCTAATAAGTTCAAGATGTCATAACTGTAGAAGTTTGATGGTACTAGAGACCTAAGGATCTAACTTAGTCAATATACAACTACTATAAGCACCACTAAGGCTCCTTCGTCTATAGTTACCAAGTTATTTATACTATCCTTAAAGGGTATGGCTATTAATTGGTATCATGGGTTAGAGAAGTCTATCCGAGGTGACTGGAGAGAATTATGTACTTGTAAGCACTCAAATTTGAGATGATATGTTATGGATGTGATAAAGGACTCCAATGATGAAAATGTCAGGAATAGGTCTTCAATACTTGAACCTTGAAATTTCTTGCATTTTTTCAAAGAAAGAATTTAATTTTTTTAAGGACTAAATTGCAACATTTTTAAGGCCTAATTGCAAAAATTAAATTCTTTCAGGGGTCTTTTTGTAATTAAAAGTTAAAAAAAAGTTATCAGAATTCTATAATTTCAATTAGAATTATGTAATTCTAATTGGAATTACATAATTCTTATCGGAATTATGTAATTCAAGTCAGAATTACACTAATCAGAATTACGCAATTTTAGGCAGAATTAGACTTATTTCGTCTGTTTTTTGGATTTTCAGAAAATAAAAATATCTTTTTCTTGAATCCTGATTGGTTTGAAATTTCCTTAAAATTATTTTTTATATTTATCTGATATTTTAAGGAAATAAAAGTCTTTTAGAAATCAATTTATACACAAGGTTTCCACTATAAAAGAGGGGTTTTAGCTCCTTTAAAAAAGGGAGATCGAGGGAGAAAAAGGGCATTTGGGAGGAGGAGTACTATTATTCTTAGCTTTTTGATATTTTCTCTACTCCAAATTATCTTTTGGGCTTTTGGTTGATTTTTCTTAAAAAAGCATTATTGGCTCTCTTTTCCTTTGTTTATTGTTTTAAAAAACGCATTCTTTACAAAAATTCCCCTTTTGCTTAATTGATTAATTGAAGATCTTTGGAGGATTTTTGAAAAACAAGATTTAAAAACCTATCAAGAACGGTGATTTTACAAAATCTGAGGAGCATTCCATTAAAATTATCCATAAGTATCATCTTCTCCTTATTTTATTTTTTACTTGACTTATTTCTTTCTTTTCTTGAGTTTTAATTATTTTTACAATTTATTCACTAATCATAATTTTTGTTCTTTTTATAGTGATTATTGAGGAAAATACATGATGATTATGTTTGGAGGATTGAACTCATAAGAAACCCATTAAATGCCATGGATAAGACCTTGTAGCTAGATTTAGTTTTTAGGTTTTTATTATTTTTTATTAAATTGATTTATTTATATTTTTGGGGTTGTATTAATTATTTTTATTATTATTTTCTATGAATTATTGTAGTAGCCCAACAGTGGGAATAGTGAAATTATATGAGTGATTGCATGTTTATGTTGATTAATTGGTTAGTAAAATTAGAGTTTCAATTGGGTAATTAATTAAAATCAATTGTGGAAGTAGATTAATTTAGGTTGCATGTTAATGAAAATTAGGGTTTTATAAGGAATAATTGATTGATTATTTGATCTTTAATTTAATTGTTTTGATATGTTTTATTTGTTTTTGGACTTATTTATTTATTTTTATGTGTTTTGGGCCCTAGGCCCACATTAGACTTTAACCTATTTAAATTTAGGATTTTTTAGGTTTAATTAATTAAAATGTATTTTAGGCCCATAATTAATTAGAAACTAGGGTAGAGATAACTTAGGCCCATTTAGTAAATTAGACGTAGATCCACTTAATTTAATTTAATTAATTAGTCTTAGCCCATTAAATTAAAGTCTTTTTTCATAACTTGTAGATTTAAGATCACCTTAGAATTAAAACATGTAGAATTAGGTCCACTAATTTAAATACTTTATAATTTGTAGATTTAGATCCATTTTTAGAATTAAAATAAATAGACTTAGGTTCATTTAATTTAAATTAAAATGAATTAGGCCCTTTAGGCTCACTTATTAAAAACATGTAGATTTAGCTCATTTAATTAAAATCAATGTAGATTAGACTAACTTAGGGATTATGAATTTGTATTGAATGCATTATTTACTTGTATTTTCATGACTGGTTTTCCTCGAAGTTAATTGTTAGAATAAGGGTTTATATGAAATTACATGTAAATAGAGGATAAAATAGTAATTCATAAAGTAATTTTAAATGAACACAAGACTGAAAGAAGTTGGTATTTCGTACCCAGAATCTCTTGGTTGTGGTGCTAGCTTTCTTTTAAGGAATCGAGAACCACATTTTTTATTTGTCCTAATTATTACCCTGGGTGGTGACTCCTCATCTCCATGCCATGTCTTTGTGATAGTGGTTAGTGTGTTCTCTAGAGCCCTGAGCTCAAACAGTGTAGCAATTGCTAAAATCTTGGACGTGAACTAAACCCCACCGTCTATAGTACTGCCTTTCTAAAATAGTATAACTACAATACCAAGCTTGAAGTGTCTATTAGGGATTTAGAATTGACAAGTAGAAGCCTAATGAATCATTTTCAAATTTTCTGACTAGATTTATGATTAAGGCAGGATTAATGAAAAATAAGCTAGCTGAAAAGGATCAAGTTAAGATGATTATTTGAAATGTGTCACCTAATTTGGTTGAAAGTTTGCAAATGATGAACCCCAAGACATTTATAGACCTTTATGACGATGGGTTATAAGCTGAGGAGATTGAAAGTGAGAAAAAGAAAATTGTTGAAAGCACCAAAGCAAGAAACTATCCAATTGGGGGCACACAGTAAGGAAGCACTAGCCGGATTATGGAAGTTCATATTGTTCAACAACCAAGGATATTCTCCAATTTTAACTAACCTTTTTCAAAAGTCCTAGAGTTCCTGATGCAAAAGGGATTACTTTAACCTTTACCTAATCCAAACCCACCAACAAACAACCTAGGCTATAACTCAAACAAGCACTACAAATTCCATCAAAACCTTCAACACTCCATGGATAACTAAATCAGCCTTAAACATGAAATCTAAATCCTTATAGACTCCATAAAGATCATAGACCTTGAAAACCCAAGCACCTGAAATAATCCTTTTCTTTTCTAAACTACTGAAATGTACCACCTTCAACTACTATGATGATAAACTTAGGAATTAGTGAGGAATAAGTGCTAAGCTCCTTTGAGGACCTAGACCTTAAAACTAAAGAGAAATCTCTTAATTCCTCTAAAGATGTGGAAAGAGCAAAAGACTTACTGGGTCAGCCTTTAAGCAAGTTTGACTATAAGGTGTTTTACATTAAACTACCTTCTTTTGACATACCCTTCAAGTTGATTGTGCCTAAAAGATGGGGTGATGAGTTTGATGATGAGAAGCTGCTAGATAAGAAAGAAAAATGCACATTTGAGGTATAGAAAGATGAATTCATTGAGACAATTGGCAAGAAGATGCAAGAATAGTTGTTATGTCAACTACCTGAAGGACAACCACTATGAGACCCAGCATCCCTAGCATCTAGAATAGGAAATAAATTTTCTTATTGTCTTATTTGAATAAAATTTTAGTTTGTTTAGAACTTGTTTTGTTTTAGTGATCGATGATATGAATTTTGATTATGCTCACTTATGTAATGTACATCCTAATGGTACTATGCATTATGATATTAATCTCATCTACATGTTTGACATAAATTCAATTCAATTAGATTCATTCAGCATGGGTACAAATGCAAATTCAAAGAAAATTCATATATCATATGATGTTACTTCTAAGGATAGAAAATTTAAGAGAAAGGAAAAGTGAAAACAAAAAGAAAGAAAAGAAAGAAAAAAGGAAAAGAGAAAAATGTTATGGACTAATTAGTAATAGGAGTTGTATCATATGATATAATTAATGTTCTCATTTTTTCCCTAATGAACGAGTAAAATTGAATTTGAAATTTTTGTTCAAATATCACATATTTGTCTCTGTCATACTGTATAAGTATCTTAATGGAAAGACAATGCATAATGAGAGATAAAATAAGAGCTATAAAATCTCTATTCTTGTTATGTTTTCTCTTTTATCGCCTTTTGTGATTTTACTTATAAGTCTAGTGTCCCCTTGTACCTAGGGAATTTAAGTGGCTCAATGACTCACGTTACAACCCATACCTTATAACTATCATAAATCATTGCATCAGCATCAAGCCATATTTTCTGCTCAAGAATTCTTTGAAGAGCAGGCATAATTGATTTTAGCTATAAGAACTCACTTTAGTCGGTTCACCCACTTCTCTACATCTTTTATACACAAGACTACACCTAATAGGGTTGGTAAGTCAACGGATCAACAACAATAGTAAACAAACTAAATTTTTTACACACATGAAGAAAAAGACCGCTAGAATATCATGAATGAATTTAGAATGAAACTGAGGGCAAAATGTAGCTCTAGGGGCAAATTGCAAAACAATAAGTTTGCATTCAAAGAACAAAGATGGAACACTATAGTATAAGAGTTCTGGGGGCAGAAAGAAGTAAACTGTAAGCAACAACTAATAATTCGTTATTACAGCACCATCTGGTCATCTATTGGACAAGCTGTATTAGAAGCTCTAACATTAAAAGTACCAATAGTAAAGCATTCAATGCTTAAACCTACAGGCTATTGATGAGGCACCTTATTCTCACACTCCAAGTTACGAACGTAGCTTTATTCCAAACAGAAGACCTATTAGGATCATGCAAGTCATGCATAGCATACATACACTTGCATACATTTGTTAAGAAATACTTGTTTTGCATATTAAAGTCCTTAAGCCTAAATAAGATTGTACAAATACTTTGCTACTAACATTCAAAATTAGCATTATAAAAGTGTAGGAAATTAGTCAGAGTATTCACATATAAAGCATTTGAAGAAGTAAAATAGGAAGAGCAATACTATCAAGGTGAACCTGATAATCAATGGGACTTTAGACATCAGGAGCCCAAAAAATCATGGGCCCATCCAGTAAGGGAATATCACTGACAGTGATACTTATAAAAGCATCATCTTGGAGACCTCAAGAGGGTGGATAGGATGCTTAAGCTCCTCAAATTCAATAACCATCTCCATAGTCTCATCTGGAGCATCATCTAGAATATCTCTCCATAACAATTAGACCAATGTAGGGTGGAATATGGTGATGAGAAGGTCCAACATGTCTGCAATACATTTGTTGACCCTATAAAAGGGAAGAATGCACTCAAAACTTAAAATGAATGCACTCTAAAAAATTATTTGATCATGAAATAAGATCTCTAACTCCTAAACCTTTTTTATAGGAGATTAATAAGAGGAATAAAGCCCACTACCATAGCATTAATGGAATGGTGAAAATACAAATGTAGCCCAAAGCCACAACTTCAAATGTGGAGTATCATGACCTTTGTGATCAAAGACATCATCACCACAATCAAAAGGGAATAATGCAAAAGAATAACGTTGCATTTTAATAAAATCTCTTCACTTGCAAATAGAGTATACTAACTTATGGTATTTTGTGCAGGGAAAAAAAAGAAAATGAAGAAGGGGAAAAGAACTAATACATCAGTAAGATCGAGCAAGATTTCAAATGTTAATCATTCATCATAGTATCACCTTGCCTGATAAACAACTTGCCAAACACTCATCAAAATAATTAAGGGAAGTAACAAAACCTTATTTCTTTAGATTCTGAAATAAAAGTACAATATTAATGATAAAATCTAAAAATTGAAAGTAAATTCATCCAATTCATGAGATCATGTGCGAAAAGCCTATTTTATGACCTTTGATCATAATGGCTTTTTTTATTAGCCTCGCAGAATTTAAATGTTTAGTTAACAGCTTTATGTTAAGAGTTTTCAAACTTTAATCAGTCTAATGCTTGCTTTGTACCCAAACGAGGGGAAGAAAATGCAAAAACAAAATCTATGGACTTGTAGTATAAATTGCTTGAATTTTAGAGTATCTTTTCAGTTTTTTGAATAATAAATGTGCATATAATCTACTCTAATGCCCAAAAATGACTATAAGTACAAAATCTCCTAACGGTATCCACACTGAGTAATACGAGAAAGGTGAGGGAATGCTAAGAGGAGAATCAAAATAAGAGCAAATATAATTTACTCCAATGCTAAAAAATGAGCAAGAGTATTAATATGAACCTGTAGTAGTATCCACGCTGAGTAATATAAGAAAGGCAAGAGAATACTAAAAGAGGACCCATGTCAAAAACCTGCTTTATTTACACCAATGCTCTGTAAGAGTATAAGTATCCAAAGGACATTTCCAATGGTATCCACACTGAGTAATATCAGAAAGGCGGGGGAATAATTGGATAAGGAAGAAGAGTACAAAAATAACTCAAAGACTATTTTAATACTCGGAATTCAATATGTTTATACTCAAATTCCATGAGTTTTGTTTAGCAAAATCTCTCTAAAATTAGGTTTGGAAGTAAGCTTTTCACTTGGTAAAAGATATGCTCTCAGCATAAGATGGTTAATGATGCCTCTGACCTTTGCAAATGGCAAATAAAAGACAGTCATGAAAATAAAAAAAAAGTGAGATTCGTTGAGTGCACGCTATCTCATGATAAAGTGATGAATTTTCTCATAAATTTTCAACATTATAATGTACTTTTATACATTTATCATGATTGAAAGTAACTTTAACAAGTCTATAGGAATTGCAAAATCTAAAAGGAAGTGCACCCAACTTATAGAGATGGTTAACATAATAAAATTGAAATTAGTCAACAGAGAAATTCTAATCAGTCAACACAGTAAAATTCAAAGTCAATCAATAAAAATTCTAGTCAATCAGCATAAAGAATTCAAATCATTCAACTCAAATAACCAAAGATAAAAATCACAAGTAGTTATAGACTATAGCATTATCAAAGGCAAGCAATGAAAGGATTACAGTCAATTTGCAAGCAACTATAGATTGCAGCATCATTAGCGAGCAATGGAAGGGTTGCAGCTAATCATGAGTACTTATAGACTGTAGCTTCAAAGGCGAGTAATGAAAGAATTGCAGTCAATTTGCAAGCAATTATGGATTGCAGTATCATTGCATCATCGGTGAGCAATTGAAAGGTTACAACTAATTATGAGTAATTATGGATTGCAGCATCATCAATGGGTAATGAAAGGGTTGCAGCTAATCATGAGCAGTTATGGACTGTAGCATTAAAGGCGAGCAATGAAAGATTGCAATTAATCGTAAGAAGTTATGGACTATAGCATCAAAGGCGAGCAATATAACGGTTGTAGCTAATCGTAAGCAGCTATGAACTATAGCATTATTAATGAGCAATGAAAGGGCTGCAGCTAATTGCAAGCAATTATAGATTGCAGCATTAAAGGCGAGCAATGAAAGGGTTGCAGCTAATCACGAGCAATTATGGATTATAGCATCATTGGTGAGTAATGAAAGGGTTACAGCTAATCATGAGCAATTATGGATTGTAGCATCATTGGTGAGAAATGAAAAGGTTGTAGTTAATCAAGAGCAATTATGGATTGTAGCACCAAAGGCAAGCAATGGAAAAGTTGCAGCTAATCATGAGTAGTTATGGACTGTAGCATCAAAGGTGAGCAATGATAGGGTTGCAACTAATTATGAGCAATTATGGATTGTAGCATCATCAGTAAGCAATGAAAGGGTTGTAGCTAAACTATAAATAGTTATGGACTGTAGCATTAAGGGCTAGCAATGTAAGGGCTACAGCTAATCAAAATTGTGAGCAATTATGGATTGCAACATCAAGAGTGAGCAACGAAAGGGTTACAATTGATTAAAATCATTAGTGAGCAAGATTGAAAGTCTTAAGCAGTTACGAACTGTAAAATCAAAAGGTGAGCAATAAGAGGGTTGTAGCTTATTAAAGCCAACAAGTAATGAAAAGGTTACAGTTGATCAAAATCATCGATAAACAATGAAAGGATTGCAATAAAATCAAAAGTCGTGAGTAGTTATGGACTACAGCATCAAAGGTAGGCAATGAAAGGGTTGTAGTTATTCAAAACTTGCCAGGAATTATAGATTGCAGTAGCATAAAGCCTACATTGAGGAATGATAAAAGCAACATCGTGCAATTTAGTATTATAGAGAAAAGCTTTATAATATGACAAGTAAGTATCCTAACTCTTTACTTAGAAATTGTGTGCTTATTTACTTTACCATAATTTGTCAAGCTAACGACGACAAAAGGGGGTAACTAAAAGTACCCAATTTCGGGATAGTTAAATATGGGTGTGATAGAGGACTCCAATGATGAAAATATTATAAATAGGTTTTCAATACTTGAATTTTGAAACCTCAAAAGTCTAAATGCATTTCCAAAAGAGTTTAATAGATTTTTTAAAGGACTCCATTATAAGGTTTTCTTTAAGGACCTAATTGAAAAGTTTAAATTTTGTTAGAAGTCTTTTTGTAATTAAAAGTTAAAAAAATTGACATTTTGTAATTCCGATTGGAATTATATAATTATGATTGCAATTACATAAAAATAATCAAAATTACATAATCCCAGTTGGGATTAGACATATTTTGTCTGTTTTTTTAATTTTTATAGTAAATAAAAAAAAACTATTTTCTAAATTTTAATTGGTCAAATAATATTATAAATTCTTTTTTGGGATTTATTTGAATTTTCAGGAAATAAAAAGTCCTTTTAAAATAAAAACTCTATCACTGGGAAGAGAAAAAGTCACAATAGGATACATTTTTTAGCTAGGGTTTTTTCTATAAAATTCCAGTTTAAACTCTCTTAGGGGGACTTCTTCCTGGACCTCTCTCTTTTCTTGGACTTTTTGAAGGCTTTCATTGTTCTTCTTATGCAGTATTTAATAAAAAAAATTCTTGTGAAGTATTTGTTCTCTAAGGAAGAAGCAGTAGACTTTTGGAAGGAGAACACTCAAGTATTGAAGATCTATTTAAAAGTAATGATGATTTACACTAGTTGAAGGGGCAAATCAATATCGCATCCATACCATCCCCTCTCATATTTTCTTCTATTTTTTTATTTTATTATTTTGATTCCATTAAATTTTAACATTATTTAATTTTTATTATTATTTTGTTCGCTAATCATTATCTTTTTGTTTTTTTTTTTGTTGGTGATTATGGAGAGGGTTGCACGATAAGTTCATTTATAGAACAAAATCCATAAAGATCCATGGAATGACATTGATTGAATTTTGTAGTCAAATATAGTTTCTAGGTTTTTTTTAGTTGTTTATTATTATTTTATTAGTTTTTTTTATTTTGTTTTTTATTTACATTTGGGATGTGTTATCTTTATTTTCTTTTTATTTTCAATAGATCATTGTAATAGCCCTAATAATGGGAATAATGAAATCGTGTGTGTGTTATTGCTTTATTTTAATTAATTGGTTAGTAAAATTAGGGTTTTTTAATTGGGTAATAAAAAAAATTAATGGCTATAGAAATAATCATTAGGGTTTTGAGTTAAAATTGAATTAGATTTAAGTGAATAGAATTAGGGTTGCTTGATATGGTCACTTTAACTAAATTAGGTTTTTAGAAGAAATAAATTTAATTGATTTGTTTGATATGTTATTTGATTGTTTTGATATTTATTTAATTTTTTTGGGCTTCTTTATTTATTTTTGTGTGTTTTGGGCCCCAAAGCCCATGTTAGGCTTTAACTCATTTAATTAATTTTATATTTAGGTAGTTCTTTTTAGCCCATATTTTAATTAACCCATTTCATTTAATAGATTATTAATTATTAAGTCTAGATTTTAGTTAAAATGCATCTTTAAGACCATAATTAAACTAAATTTAGGGTAGAAGTAATTTTGGCTCATTTAGTTAATTTAGACATAGGCCCACCTAGGATAATTAAAATTAATTAGACATAGCCCATTAACTTAAAGTTTTTCTCATAACTTGTAGATTTAATATCACCTTAAAATAAAATATGTAGAACTAGACCCACTAATTTAAATACTTCATAATTTGTAGATTTAGACCCATTTTTAGAATTAAAATAAATAGACTTAGGTTGACTTAATTAAAATTAAATAGAAATTAGGCCCATTAGTCTTTAAGTTCACTTGTAAATTAAAACATGTACATTTAGTCCATTTAATTAAAATCAATGTAAATTAAACTAACTTAGAGATTATGAATTTAAATAAATGCATTATTTACATATATTTTTCATGACTAGTTTGCTTAGAGTTAATTGTTTAAATAAGGGTGTTTATATGAAATTATATGTAAATAGAGGATAAGATAGTAATTCATAAAGTAATTCTAAATAAACATAAGACTAAAAAAAGTTGGCATTCTATATTTAGAATCTCTTAGTTGTGGTACTGGCTTTTTTTTAGAGAATCAAGTACCACCACTTTCGATTTGTCTCAGTTATTACCCTGAGTGGCGACTCTTCATCTCCACACCATGTCTTTGTGACAATGGTTAGTGTATTCCCTAGAGCCTTGAGCTCAAAGAATGTCACGGTTGCTAAAATCTTGGACACGCACTAAACCCCGCCGTCTACAATGTCTCTAGCACTTTATTTTACTATTGCTTTTCAACTTATTAATTCTTTTAAAATTATATCTTTTATGCATGTACCTAGAGAGTTTAACTGGGAAGTTGATGAATTATCTCAGGTTGCATCTGGTTTAAGAATGTCAGAAGAATTAACTCACAAGTTAATTTTTATATAGAAGAAATCTCACTAATCCATCCATGAAAAGGGTTTGCAATTTGAATTGTGCAATAATGACTTAAATGTAGCAATTGGACTAAAATTAAAAGCTACTTGAAAAACCCTACTAAGAAGGTCCATTAAGAGTTAAAGCTCAAGCCTTGAACTATGTATTGATTGAAAATGAGCTTTTTAGAAAAACTCTCGATGGTCTACTTTTAAGATGCCCCTCATTACCCCAAACCATGAAAATTTTAAAATAAGTGCATGAAGGTGTTTGTGGTGCTCATCAAGTTGGGAGAAAGATGAGATGGTTGATTAGAAGACATGGCTATTTGTGGCCATCAATCCTAAAATATTGCATCACATATGCTAAAGGATGTCAAAAGTGCCAAAAACATAAAAGTATACAGAGAGTGCCCTCTGATGGTCTGTACTCTATGGTGAAACCATGGCCATTCCATGGTTAGGCTATGGACCTCATTGAAAAAATTTATCTAGCCTCTTTTAGAGGTCATAACTTCATCATTGTGGCCATTGACTATTTCATAAAGTGGGTAGAAGAAATTCCCATGAAGAAAGTGGAGTAAAAAGATGTTATTTCATTCATTAAAGAACATATCATCCACAGGTTTGGAATTCCTCATACCATCATAATAAACCAAGGAACCATGTTCACTAGTGATGAAATGACAAAGTTCATGGAGGATTATGGCATCAAACTTTTAACTTTAACCCCATATTATGCTCAGGCTAATGGTCAAGCAAAAGCCTTTAATAAAATTATCATTGGCATTCTAAAACAGATGCTGAAGGATAACCCTAGAGATTGGCCAAGAATTTTTTTGAGACTCTTTGGGCATATAGGAAATTTAAAAGAGAAGCTACAGGTACTAGTCCTTTTACCCTCATTTTTAGGCATGTTGTTATTTTGACTCTTAAAGTGTACGTCTCTTCTCTAAAAGTTGCAAAACAAAATGATCTAACGCCAATAGAATTTTCTAAAGCCATGCTGATGGAGTTAGAAAATGTGGATGAAGAGAGGATGAAAGCTTTTGCTAGTATAGTTGTTCAAAAGAAGAAGGTTTCCAGGATCTACAATAAAAGAATTAAGAAGAAAAAATTAAAAGAAGGTGACCTAGTCTAAAAAGTCATTTTGCCACCTGGAACCAAGAACATAGAGCTTAGGAAATGGTCTCCCTATTAGGAAGGTCCATTTAGAATTCATCAAGTCTTGAGTAGTAATGCATACTGGTTAAAAAGCTTAGAAGGAGTGCCATATAATTTTAATCTCTTGATCATTGTCTGAGATCTCTTCAATTTCAATCTCTTGTTTACCTTTGTTTATGGAAGAACTCTTTGAAGCACTGAGTCTTGAAGATTTGTGGCTGGAAGTTGAAGGAGGAACAGTCAATTTCCTTTTCTTTAAACTTGCAAAAGATTGCTTGCTTTTGCCTTTAAAAGGAACTACAACATCTTCTTCTGATGTAAGAATAGTTGTAAAAAGATGAAAGGCTTAGTATAATAATAAATAAAAATGAAATATAAAGTAAAAGCCTTTACCTTTATCCTTATTTGGGTAAGATAAGAACAACTCTGCATGTTTGGCTTCCCACCATCGCTTCTAATTTGTAACATCATTAGGATCTAAGGGGCCAATACAATATGAAAAGACTCTAAATCCTTTCTAGATTTCTATTATTTGCTTCCTAGAATAAAAAAGAGGGTCAACTCCAAAAAGGGGAATAATATCATTGTTCAAAGAAGAAGGGGGAATGGAAGGTTCTAGTCCAAACTAGTGACTACATAAAAAAATGAGGTACATCTCAAAGGAAAGCATAGTGTGAGGCAAACCACTATCCCTTTTAAAGGCATACTTGCCACCTAGAATGAAAGGTCAAGCAAAAGTGGCACTACATAAGATCTGCTTATAAATCAAATCCAAGGATGATGTAAAGAAATTGATCTGCCTAGGTTTATCAATGGGACTTTCAAATGGACTCAACTTACTCCTATCCCTATGCTTAAAATCCCCAAAGAAAAAAAGAAAGAAGCTCTTTTTATTTCCAAGAGCATTCAACTGAAATAAAAAAGACACCAATGTTAATAAGAGTAGAGACAAGAGGAGGAAAGAATTAATCATTCAGCTTAGGAAAGTAAGCTAAGAGCCAAGATTGTAAAAACCATATTCCCCCATTCAAATAATGGAATGGCTCTCTAGTAACAGTGTTCCTCAAATTAGAATACAAACTCCCTAAGAAAATACATCCTAAGGCTAAATATTCTCTATATGCTAAAGTTGCAGCCAAAGGGATGTACTCAATACTAGGTCTAGCAGAGGTGGGCAAAAGATATACTTATAGACTAAGACCTAGAGAAAAGCTATGTGTTCATCAATAGTAGGAGGACTAAATAAACAAATATAGTGTGAAATCACCTTAGGTATGACTCAAAAGTCCTAGAAAAAATATTTATGTGTGCATATTTTGACTCGTCAATTAGACAAATAATGTCATCTCCTAAGATGGGCAAGCCAGTCATAGTAAACAGATAGTCAATGCCCAAAAGGGAAAATAAAGTAATTACAAGTTGGAGACCAAATCTTAAGAGCAGTAAAAATAAAGGTGGGCTAGTAGGAGATGGGTCTTTATGTCATTTGAATGAATTAAGAAATACTAAATAGATCCCACACAAGTCTGTATTTGGGCTTAAGTTTGTCCACCCACTTATTCCATTCTATAGAGGACCTCACCCAAGATTTAGGGTGAGTTGGAGCAACTTCACATTTTCTTAAGTTGATAAAGTCTTTTGCTGAAGAACTTAAAAAGGGAAGTGTTAAGAACCTCCAAGAATTAGAACCACGAACCCTAATGATTATGAACCCGTGAATTACTATCTTGAAAACCCAAGAACAAATTGAGTTTCAAAACCCAAGAATCACTTAAATCAGATTGCAAGGTTTGTTTGATCAAGATTAGAACCTAAAGAAAACTAAGTTCTTTAGACCCTAACCCTTAACACGCCATAAGGATAGATCAATTCCTTAATAAGTGGTTTATGCATTCAACAAGAATTCAAGAATTCAAGCAAATATGCAAAAGGACTAATTTTCATTCAATTTCCAATCTGTCTAAAACACACCATAAGGAGGGTTTTTATAACATCCTAACATCAGAAACCCAAATAAAACTATTAAGCATAATAGCAAATAATATAGTTCTGAACTTAAATAAGGGATTTGAGCCCACATTAGTCTTCATGTATTTGGACTTGCCAAACATTAAACAAAGCTCATTCAATTGTGTCTTCACTTGGGCCAAACCTAGCATGACCAATTAAACTTCCTTGACTAGCCCAATCTTGCATATATCCAATTAAGGCTTCTTGTATCTTCTTAGACCTTGACCTTGTAATTGGGCCTTGTTGCATGTTTAATGGATCCTTAGCTTTATCTTTGGTTTTCTTATTGTCCTCTCTATTAAGCCCATCCTTAGATTTATCTCTAAAAATGCTACCACCATTACCATTCTTAAGCTTGGCCATGTCTGTATCATTCCCTCCATCTTTAGGATGATTCATCCTCGAATCAAGCTCATCACCTACATCAAAAGGACTTAGATCAGCAACATTAAATGTACTACTCACATTATACTCACCTTTCAAATCAATCTTGTAGGCATTGTCATTGATCCTCTCAAGGACTTGAAATGGACCATCACCCCTTGGACTTAGCTTAGACCTTCGTTGATTTAGGAACCTTTCCTTTCGAAAATGAACCTAGACCCAATCTTCAGGTTGGAACACCATTGGAATTTATCCTTTGTTAACCCTCTCAGCCACTTTTGCATTTTGCTTCTCAATTCTCTCTTTAACTTGCTTGTGTAGCTTTTTAACCAAATCTGCCATAGAAGAACCTTTAATACTAACAAGCTTATTAAGGGGTAAAGGAATCAAATCAATAGGAGTTAAAGGATTAAAGCCATATACAATTTCAAATGGTGAAGTGTGTGTAGTGCTATGAATAGCCCTATTGTATGCAAATTCAACAAATGGCAACAAATCCTCCCAAGATTTTAAATTCCTAGAAATCAAAGCACGAAGCAATTGAACTAAAGTGTTATTCACAACTTCGGTTTGTCCATCTATTTGTGGATGGCAAGTAGTAGAAAAGAGAAATTTAGTGCTTAACTTACCCCATAGCACACGCCAAAAATGACTTAGAAATTTAACATCTCTATCACTAACAATGGTCCTAGGTACTCCATGCAAACGCACAACTTCCCTAAGAAACAAATCAGCAATATGAATAGCATCATCACTTTTATGGCAAGGTATAAAGTGAGCTATCTTACTAAACCTATCCACAATAACAAAGATACTATCTTTACCTTTCCTAGATCTAGGCAAACCAAGCACAAAGTCCATAGACAAATCTATCCAAGGAACATCAGGAATAGGTAAAGGTGTATACAACCCATGCGGTTGCAATTTGGACTTAGCTTTCAAAAAAATAATGCATTGACCACAAATCTTATGCACATCACGTTTCATGCATGGCTAATAAAAATGCTCAATCAGAATATCATAAGTCTTTTGTATCCCAAAATGACCCATTAAACCGCCCCCATGTACTTATTTAACTAGTACAACCCGTAAAGAACAGTTAGGAATGCAAAGGCGATTTTTCTTGAAAAGAAAACCCTCAAACACATAAAAATCATTAAAAATAGCCCCATTTGCACAAGTTGTAAACACATTGCTAAAATCATTATCACTTACATACAACTCTTTTATGAACTCAAAGCCTAAAAATTTAGAATCAAAAGTAGTAAGTAAAGCATACCTGCAAGAGAGTGCATCAGCAACCATATTTTCCTTACCTTTCTTGTACTTAATTACATATGGGAATGTCTCAATGAACTCCATCCACTTGGCATGTCTTCGATTTAGCTTGTCTTGCCCCTTAAGATGCTTCAAACTCTCATGATCTGTGTGCATGACAAATTCCTTGGGCCATAAATAGTATTGCCATGTTTGCAAGGCCTAAACCAAAGCATAGAGTTCTTGTCATAGGTTAAGTACCGAAGGGCTGCTCCATTTAGCTTTTCACTAAAATAGCATATAGGTCTACCCTCTTGCATCAAAATAGCCCCAATTCCAAAGCCACTAACATCACACTCAATCTTAAAGGTTTTGTTAAAGTTAGGTAAAACCAACAAAGGAGCATTACATAACTTATCTTTAAGCATATTAAAAGCATGTTCTTGTGCATCACCCCAAGTAAACCCAAAGTTTTTCTTGACAATTTCATTCAAAGGTGTAGCTATAGTACTAAAGTCTCTAATGAACCTCCTATAAAAACTAGCTAACCCATGAAAGCTCCTAACTTGGCTAATGGTTTTAGGTGTTGGCCACTCCCTAATTGCTTCCACTTTCTCCACATCAACCTCTAGACCCTTTGAACTAACAATAAAACCAAGGAAATTAACTCTTTCCATGCAAAAACTACACTTTTTTAAATTAGCATACAATTTTTCTATCCTAAGAATTTCTAAAACCATTCGCACATGCATGACATGATCATCAATGGACTTGGAATAAATTAAGATATCATCAAAATACACAACCATAAATTTACCAAGACACTCTTGCAAGACATGGTTCATTAACCTCATAAAAGTACTAGGTGCATTTGTAAGCCCAAACGGCATGACTAACCACTCATAAAGACCATACTTAGTCTTAAAAGCTATTTTCCACTCATCCCCAGTTTTCATGCGGATTTGATAATAACCAGAACACAAATCAATCTTAGTAAACAAGCATGCACTATGCAACTCATCAAGCATATCATCTAACTTAGGGATAGGATGACGATACTTTATCGTTATTTTGTTGATTGCATGGCAGTCCATACACATTATCCATGAAACCAAAATCACTAGAACTACACAAGGACTTAAGCTCTCACGCACATACCCTTTTGACATAAGTTCTTCCACTTGCCTTTGAAGCTCTTTTGTCTCCTTAGGATTACTTTTATAAGCTAGTCTATTTGGTATGGCAGCTCCGAGTATGAAATCTATTTAATGTTCTATCCCTCTTTGAGGAGGTAATCCACTTGGCATTTCCTCAGGAAAGACATCAGAAAACTCCTGCAAAAGATTAGCAAACACACTCTGCAAGGAAAGATCAAGTTCAGTAGTGTTCAAGTATGCATCTTTATAAGTAACAACAAATAACATCTTACTTGAATGCAGTGCATGCCTAACTTCACTTTCCCTAGCCAAAAAACTACCCTTTGCCTTTGTTTTCTCTTTAGGTCAAATCTCACCCTTTGGTTTTTCACTCTCCTTTTTGTTATTTTCAACCTCACTCCTTTCTTTGTCCAGCTTACATTGGTTATCATACACTTCCTTAGGAGAAAGAGGTGTTAATGTAACTTTCCTCCCATCCTTCACAAATGAGTACCTATTTAGAAAGCCATCATGGATAGCCTTTATATCAAATTGCCATGGCCTACCTAATAAGATATGGCCAGCATGCATTGGCACGACATCACATAGCACCTCATCTGAATACCTACCAATTGTGAAAGGTACAACAACCTGCCTATTGACTTTGATATCACCACAGTTATTTAACCATAATAATCTATAAGGCCTAAGATGCATAATCGGATTTAAACCTAATTTTTCAACCATTAAAGTGCTAGTAACATTTGTACAACTACCACCATCAATAATAATAAGACAAGTCTTACCTTGTACATGGCATCTTATGTGGAAAATGTTGTCTCTTTGCTGCTCCAAGACATCTTCTTCCTTTAATTGAATACTTAGTGTGCGCCTTGCCACCAAAAGCTCACCTCCCATAGGATCTTCAATGTAATCATCGTTGTCATCTTTTAATTGTGGTATCTCATCATCATTGTCACTCTCCTCACTTGCTATTTCAATCTCCCCATGCTCTCTAACCACCATTGTCTGCTTATTTGGACATTGTGAAGCAATATGGCCATGCCCCAAGCATTTTAAACAATTAATATCTTTATTCTTTTCTTTGTTGATTTTGGGTTTAGATGTGCCTTTGCTGCCCAAAATGCTTTTCCCTTTATTCTCATTGAAAATAGACTTCTCATCACCTTTCTTGCCTCCGTTCCATGAATTAGACCAATGTGGCCTACCACTTGAAGTACCCTTGTATTCAAACTTGGTTGCTCCTCTAGGTTTTAGTTGCTTTTCCCACTCCAAATATGCCTCCAGATCAATTTTGCCCAAAAAAATAGGAATCCTAAGTTTGATGCTACCCAAGTTCCTATCAGCATCGTCATAGTTCCCATAGCCACCAAAGTATCCTCTACCTCTACCACGATTTTGGTACCTCCTAGCTCCTCTACCCATGCCTCTACCAACCCTACCATAGTCTACATTATCATACTCCTCAAAGCCTTCACCAAAATCATCCTCATTCATCCTAATTTGCTGCCTATAATTGCCTTGCACATTCACCCCTTCATTCGGCCTATTTCCCATACCTCGGGCAAGTGCATTAATTTAGTCTAGAATGGCTTATTGATTGGCTACCATTTCAAGTTGCAACCTCTCCATTTGCTCATTCATATTCCTTATGCTTTGTTGTACCCTCTCGTTTTTTTGCATTTGTGCCACAGGTATGCCGGTAGTTGGCATATTATCACCTCCATTAGAACCACTTGACATGCTACAATAAGAGTTAGTATGCAATAAAAAATAAAAAGAATTAAGGACCTCACTATCACTCCCTTACTTGTTTACTCTCAATTAATTGGGATGGTCACTCGTGTTTCACATAATCAAGAATGATCACACAAGGCTGAAAAACTCACACCACTCAGCTTGTTTTCAAGGATTCTTATATGAATTAATAACCACACATCAAATTATTTAACTATACTTACAAAGCACTAAGAATTATAATCTAAAAAGCTTAATTGAGGCAAAATGCAAGAATCAAGAAAAAATCAACAAATAGCCATGCTTTCAATAAAATTAGGAAGAAAAACACAAGAAAACTTCAAAAGGATGCAAATGACATATAAAGAAATAATCTAGATGCAAGAAACACAAAAATTAGATGAAGAAACAAGAAAGATGCAATTCAGCTTGAAATAAGAAAAAGGGGAAACAGTAATAAAAACAAGTGCTTAATGAATCAAGAACAATGAAAAACTCAAATGAAGCAATGTTCATGTAAAAGGAATGAAAATAAGGTGCAAGAAACAAGGAATTAAATTCAAGAACTAAGAAATTAAGTTTAAGCCTGAATAGAAAGTTCTAACTAAACAGCAATAGAAACTTGATTTTAGAGCTCAAGAACAAATTAAAAACTTTAAATTGATGTAGAAGACATGTAAGGATCAGATTAGGAAGCAAAAATCACAAAGAAAGTTGATCAAGAAGGAAGGTTACCTCTATATGCCTTAAATGTGTCAATTCTACCCAAACTTAAAAAATATGCAAAAAAGAGAATATTTGAAGGAGAAAGATGAATTTAAGACTGAAATAATTCAAATAAGATGGTATATATAGGGTTCAAGTCAATGGAATTCAATGTCCCTTTCAATCTTCCTAAATAGCCACCTAATCCTTATTTGTGTATGATTGAAAAAATCTTCTTAATTTCCTCTTGAGTTTAGGAAACTTTTAAGCCTAGTTATAATAGGAACCTTTTAACAACCCTAATATCTATATAAACATGTCAAAAACAAGGATTAACACATTAAATACGTTTTCAAGCCAATTAAGGCATAATTAAACTAATCAAACCTATTCCTTGATCTCTTTTTTTTTTTAGATATTTTAGATCTGATTTCATTTTTTTTCTTCTTCTTCTCTTTTTTTTTCTTTTTTTTTTTTTTTGCTTTCTTTTTTTTTCTTTTTTTTCTTTCTTTTTTTTCTTCTTTTTTTTTTATTGAATCAGAATAAAAAAAACTACAAGAATCAAAAACTAAACAATGTAGAATGTAAAGAAACAAGCAAATAATGTAAAGAAAAGGATAGATAACCTGATTTAAGAGCCAAAGCTTTGATACCAAATGTTAAGAACCTCCAAGAATTAGAACCACGAACCCTAATGATTATGAACCCGTGAATTACTATTTTGAAAACCCAAGAACAAATTGAGTTTCAAAACCCAAAAATCGCTTAAATCATATTACAAGGTTTATTTGATCAAGATTAGAACCTAAAGAAAACTAAGTTCTTTAGACCCTAACCCTTAACACGCCATAAGGATAGATCAATTCCTTGATAAGTGGTTTATGCATTCAACAAGAATTCAAGAATTCAAGCAAATATGCAAAAGGACTAATTTTCATTCAATTTCCAATCTATCTAAAATGCACCATAAGGAGGGTTTTTATAACATCCTAACATCAGAAACTCTAATAAAACTATTAAGCATAATAGCAAATAATATAGTTCTGAACTTAAATAAGGGATTTGAGCCCACATTAGTCTTAATGTATTTGGACTTGCCAAACATTAAACAAAGCCCATTCAATTGTGTCTTCACTTAGGCCAAACCTAGCATGACCAATTGAACTTCCTTGACTAGCCCAATCTTGCATATATCCAATTAAGGCTTCTTGTATCTTCTTGGACCTTGACCTTGACCTTGTAATTGGGCCTTGTGGCATGCTTAATGGATCCTTAGCTTTATCTTTGGTTTTCTTATTGTCCTCTCCATCAAGCCCATCCTTAGCTTTATCTCTAGAAATGCTACCACCATTACCATTCTCAAGCTTGGCCATGTCCGTATCAGGAAGCTTTGGACCTTCTTTAGGAATTGAGGAGGAAGGGTGAGGTAGCAAGGTAACTTGGGTACTACATTTGCCCCTATATGAAAAATACATGCAATTCATAAGTTAAATAAGAAATGAAGTTAATAGGAAAGTTTAAATGGATAAGAACGGTAAAATATTTACCTAATGTCAAGGAATTCAGGACAGGGACCCACTTGTATATCTTTAACAATTTTGAATTTTATCTCATGTTAAAATAAGGACAAGCACACAAAACATTAGTGGGAGGTGATTTAACGATACAGCTTAGAATGTTAAGTGACAAAACAAAACTGAATATACCTTAAGGTTGTCTAAGTCATCATCAGAATGAATAGAAGATGGAGTGTGGCCTTGGGCGTTCAAAGATTCAGGATTCATTTTCACTGGAAATAAGGCAAATAATTAGCACTAATCTTGTAACATTTAGAATGAAAATGCATGTGACCATAACAAGAACCTAGACTTCGGCCCTATTAAAAGAGAAAATAAAAGCCAAAAAATTGGTGCTTGAAATTTAAACCAAATTTCATATTTTTACACTAAGATTATGGCATTTTTTGCTAGAATAATTTGGCTATATAAATAGCTAAATTGACATCCTCTCTAGACATGTAAATATTTGGTAGTTAGCCAAATTATTAAAAGAAAGCCAAGACCATGAATCAACTTTGGGTTAAGAATGCCTTTGAAATATTGGCAAGGAATTAAAATCTGAATTTCATTCTTATATCTAAGCAAACAAAGCATTTGCAAGCTTAAAACAAAATCTAAGAAAAATTTATTTGGCTAAGTGTTTAAGTTAAAGGTGTGGAATTATTTTGGCATAAATTTTCCAAAATAAAACTAAATTCTATAAGTAGATAGTGGATCAAAATAAATAATTTTTCAGTTAATAGCATTTAAATGCACTAACATTGAAGAAAAGCCAAAAATGCATTCTTGATGGAATTATTTTTGCATAAATTGCCAAAATATAGAGTCAAGTAAATTTTCTCAAGCTCTGGGTTTATATGACCAAGTTTTTTAAAAAATAACTTGGCTAGATGAATGTATTAAGGAATTTTGATACTCTTTAAAAAGTTGAAGAGATAAAATTTTGGCATGATATTTGCCAAAATAAAGCCACATTACAAAGCTAAATTAGGTTAATGAACATATTTTGCATTTATCACATCTCCAATCATTCAAGGAAGCATAAGTTTTTAAAGAAATGGCCAAATATGTAGTGAATATGTTTATGGTGGTTTTGGACTCAAATTGCTACTATGTGGCTAAACTAAATTTTAAATTTTGGAATGACATTTTTGCTAAATTTAAGTGTTTGTGAAAATTGGTAGTACATTTGGGCAAAGATATGATCAAATTAAACTTAAATTCACTTGGCTAAACGAATGCATCAAGAGTTCAAAATGCTAGCTCATGCAATGTAAAGGTGTAAAGACTATTTTGGCATGAAATTTGCCAAAGATAAAGTTTGATGAATGGATGAATTTATGACCTTTTTTTTGCTATGATACATAAAATCCCACCACACCTATCCAAAGAATGAAAACTTAGAAAATAGCCAAATTTGTTAAACTAATGAACATTTGGCTAGATAAATGATTTACATTTACCCTCAAGGTTCATCAAATGATTCTAATTAACAATTAGTGCATTGTGAATAGATCGTGTGTAGTAGTAAGTGGACAAATATTGTCACTTCACGGAGTCGAGCGAATGGAGTGGAGCGAGTGAGCAGAACGGAGTCATGGTCTTGGCTTTGGTATAGTACCGTACATCATATATATACACTATATGTATCTATGACCCTAGCTTGACAATCATTCTCTTTGTTTCTTCCCATTGTTATTTGTCTATTATTGTATTAAAAATAATCAGAAATAGCCAAACTAATATAATGAATACCATAATCAAAGAATATTTTCAGCTAACTGATGAATTTAAAGCCAAATTATACATTATTTAGTTTGCTTATAATCACAAGAATGAAATTTTAAAGTAAAGCTAAAAACTAACTTCAATCTTTAGCTAAATATTTTCTAAAAGAGGCTCATATATATTACAAGCATCAAGTCACCAAGATCACAAGGATGTGCAAATTAATCTCAAGTCTAGTTCTTAAAGAAATTCATTCAAAAAATACAAAGATGGAAGAAAATAAATTTACCTCTTTTTCTAAAATAGACTTTAAAGCAAAATTTTTCTTGAGAAATTAATCTAAACTTGTGATAATGGTTTGCAAAAACTGGAAAACTAAAGGAAGAAGAAAGGATTATTGATTTAGAGCTTGGATTTGGCTTGGGACAACACTCTCTCTATTCTAAGGAGTTTATTCAATTGGGACAATAACCTTTTGTTGTTGTGTGTTGATCGGTTGCGGGGAGGAGCTGTTAGAGTGTGCTATCTGAGGATCAAAAATAGCCCGCTATTGTTTTAAGTTGGCAGAGTGCGAAGTAGCAGCAACGTTGCACTGCTTATTGCTATTAGACAGTTCACAAGGGGCAACAGCGACGTCGGATGTGCGCTGGATGACGAGCGGTGGCATTGATGATCGGTGAAGTGGTGGCAATAAACCCTTACTATTTGGCAAGGCAAAGGCTGCTAGAGGCGTCTGGTGAAGAAGAAAATGAAAAGAAGGGAAAGGAGGAAGAAGAGAAAAAAGGGAAAGAAGAAGAGGAAAATGAAAAATTGTTGGGGGAATTAAAAGCTAGGGATTTATTAATTGGGGATTTTTGAGAGGAATTTGAAATTAAAAACTTTGAACATTTATCTAAAGGAGAAATTAAAGGGGAATTTTTTTGGAGATTGAAATTTTGCACTGGATTTTTTGGAAAATAAATTTTAGTAAGATTTTACTTAGGGGTTTGATTCTTCCAAATTAAATTCTTGAGGATTAATTGGAGAAAGTAAAAGATAATGGTTGTTGGATGAAAATGAAAGCTCATTAATTGAGAAATTCAAATTTTGATTTTGGGGATGTAAATTTTGATTTGGAGGATTAAGAGAGTGTTCTTGAGAAGAAGATGAAGGCTCTTGACTATAATATTTTTTAGCCCATCTAAGTTTTTCCCACATATTATCTAGTTTGTCTCGATGGGCATTTTCATGCTCTCTTTCTTCTTGGGCTCGTTGGGCATCATATGGAGCAATTATTCTCTAATAATATTCATCTAATTGACCAAATTTTACCTTTGGTCTAGGCATGAGAATAAGGAAATTGGATGAAGAGAAGTGAATTTTGGTGATAAATTTGTGCTTCATGTTTATATAAAAATGGAAATGGGCTTGAAGATAAATTTGCTTACATGTTTATTAGCATTGGGCTTGGCCCAAGCTAACAACATGAGAGGGCATTATTTATACCAAAATTAAATTTTTGGACTAAAAATGATTAGCCCAATATTTTTAATGTTTAGCCCATTATTAATTGAATTAATCCATTATTTGTAATTGGCTTAAAAAAAGGCACAAACTAAAGTCCAATTAGCAAAAACACTTGAGCTGAAGGATAAGAATTGAAAAAATCCATAAGCACAACTGTTTACATTCATTCAGGCAAAGATTTGGGAGAAAAGACCTTTGTAGGAGTTATTTGCAGCATGAATTTATTTTTTGGAAACAGAAGACTTCTCAAATGGAGTAATTATTTGAAGAAATAAATTCTTACACTATAAAAGGGAAAGGAATAAATATGGAGAACTTATCAACAACTCCAATTATCAGCAAATTTTTAATCATTAGCTTATTAACATTTTTTTTAGTTTATCAAAAGCACTCTCTTTATCATTTTGTATTAAACTCTGAAATCAATACAATTTCCCTTTTAGTTGCTCCGATAATTTATTTATTCTCAAATTTAATTTTCATTTATGAAATTCAAGTAAATTGTGATAAAAAAGTTTGGAAACTCATTTTCATTTAAAAAAGTCAGATTAAAATTTTAAAGATTTGCTTATTTGGTATGCTCGCTAATCAATGAAAACAAAAAATAGCCAACACATGCCCATGAGTTATTATATCTCAGACTTTATTCTGTTTTATGCAAAATTTGCAAAAGCTAGCAAGCCACTGCATGGAATATTGGCATTTGTGCATTTAGATTGACCAATAAATAAGTCATGTGCACCCCATTTTACAATTAAGTTGATTAGTGAATGATGAATTTGATGAGTTTTGGAAAGTTGGATGTAATTCAGTTTCAATTTTCAATTGCATGATATTGTATCCATGAGAAGCATCGTTTTATCCCTTGAATGCTTATCTTAGTTTTTTACGTACATTTTGTTTAATTCTTTCAGATATTATATCAGCTACAAATTAATGAAGAAAAAAGTGAAATAATATGCTCATCAAATTCAAGTTGGAGCACAAGATTGCAAGCATGTCAATGTTGCTGCTTCTTGGAAATTTACTCAAATAATCACTTTAGAAAATAAATAATATGTTATATTTTAACAACAGATTTTTAAATTCTTCTATGCAAAGGAGTCGGCTTCTTAATTCTTCCAACAATATTGGCTGTCAATATTATAGAATATTTGTATTGAAGTATTGGAATGAAGAAAATAGAGAACTGAAAATTGGGTTGGCTAACAAGGTACTAAATAACTAGTATTATCATTTTATAATCATGTTCCTATTTTGTTTTTTACCACCTAAAAATCACTAAAAATTAAATAGATAAAGTGAGTCTAAATAATAATAATAATAATAATTTATTACTATTACTATTACTATTATTATTACTATTATTATTATAATAATAATTATTATTATTATTATTATTATTTCACACTTTTTAATAATATTAAACTCATTTATGCATCGCGCCAGCATCTATCTAGTATATACTAATTGGGGTTAACATTATACTATCACTTTCAATCCCACTAATTACTTGATTCAACATAAATTGCATTAAAATTTCAAGCTCAGTCCCTATAATTTTGTAACAAAATGTTACAATATGCAGCAAATTAATGTTGTATAGCGCTTGGCATGTTATTATTATTTGTTCCTTAACATTATGTTTTTTTTTTTCCATAAGTTTAATTTGATAATGACAATTTGTTTTTGAAATATGAATGGATTATGCAATAAGATATTGAAGGTTGATGTATTACATGATAAATAAATGATGGGGCATTTTACCTTATAATTTCTTTTTTTTTTAAAACTTTGAATGTTCTATTTCTAATCAAATTATTAAGATGTAAATTTAATCATGGTTTATAGTCCAATTTGATTTAATTAAGTTGGGTTTGCATGATCAAGTTGGTTTTTCTACACCCTAATATGTTGGGAATTATAAAGTTGATGTAACGAAAAATTGATTATAAAATACAATCAAAAATAATCAAATAAAATGACATTAATATTTTATGTGGTTCACTCTTAATATTAATTTACGGTTATAGAACAAAATTTAATATTTCTTTCACTATTAAACAAAGTAAGTACACAAAAAGAGTCATCTCTAGAACACTAAAACAATATAGGAACGGAAATCTTACCAAAATAGTGATACTAAAGGTGTTTTTCACCCCCAAAAAAATTTTCTTACTATTTTGTCGGTAACACTTTCAAGAAAAATCTCAAACACTCAACAAAATCTCTTATAAGTTTTTCTTTAAAGTTAAACTAACTTTGGCACAGTCCTTATCAAAATACAACCTTACTTTGGCTCAAACACTCATCAAAGCACAACCTTAAACTAAAAGTTAATCAAAGCACAACCTTACTTTGGTTTTCTCCGCACAAGTTTCACTTTACTTGTATCTCATGTTTCTCTACACCTTGCAAGTCTTAGGGCCTATTTGGCTTAGTTGCTTACAGTAACTAATAGATAATAGCGATTGTAGATAGCGGATAGCTGTTAACTGATAAATATGAAGTGTTTGGTAAAATTTTGTTAACTATTATTGTTTGTATGTCAAATGACCATTAAGGGTATAGTTTATTTGTAAATATAATTTCATATACTTCTAGTATTTTTTAGTTTTACAAATTATTTAAAAAACATATATAGTAATAAATAACAATTTATTGTCTTCAATTTATCTACTATTAAAATAATTAATAGAAATTATTTAAAATTAAATTTTAAAATATAAATATTATTGTATAATTTTTTTAAAAAAATTATAGATATAAATATTTTAATTATTAATTATAATTTAGAATAATATTTATTTAGTTATGAACTATAAAAATTTAATTATATACATTTTATTTAAATGAAGTTATTTGTTATTTGTTATTTTTAATAAGAGTAAAATAGTCTAAATAAAAAATAAAACAAATCAACTATCATCTGATGGGTAAAAGCTCCAAATAGAGCATATCAAATCAGCAATTATTTTAAATACAATTAGCTATTAGCTATTGGTTTTAAAATTTTACCAAATACTTAAATTGCAACTAATTGAAGACTACCTCAATCGGCAAAATCAAATGCCCTATTAAAGCTTTTGTCTATTTATATAGAAATATTTACTTGAAATTAAGACAAATGTTTCTCTCGTCTATAAAAGATTATGATTTAACTTGTCATTAAAGGCTAAAGCTTTAATTTGTCCTTGAAAATTAAGAATTTGACTAATCATTGAAGTCCAAGAATTTTCTTAATTTTTTTTTCTTTCATTTTTCCCTTTTTTTTTTTTAAAATTTAGATGCAGGCCCTCATATAGGAGGGAACTATCAACATAATATATTCAAAGAAATGAAGATAAAGAGACCAATTAGTAGAATTAAGTTCATGTTTAGTTCGCTGAATATACCAAAAATAGAATAGATATTCTTGTTTTGGTTCAAATTTTATTATGAAATACTAATTTCATAGAATAGCAATTTTACAATTTTTGAAAAATAGTTATTATTCTAAAAACTAAAGAATAGGTATTATTTATCAATGAAATAGACCATTTCCACTTTTACCATTCTCTTTATGTTTAAGTTCTCTTAATGTTCATATCCTTACTTTCTCTTTTTTTTAGAATAATTAATTAAGATTTTTCAATAATTTTCTTTTAATTTAATTGAATTCAAGTTTGGAAATCATAAATTATATGAAATTTATTTATTTTATATGTTTGTATTTTTATAATTAAAAAAATTTTAAAATATTATTTATTTATTTATTATGCATTTATATTATTTTAGATAAATAAAATATACATACTATTTTTTTATATATTATATATTTAATTTTTTTAGGTAAAACATGCTAAAATTGTATGACTATTTAATTTTAATACTAATAATGAAATTCATTAATAAGGATATCAATATCATTTATGCTTAAATTTACTTATTTCTCATAATAATTCTAGGTCATGAACCAAAGAGTGGAATAGTAATTATTTAGAAATAATTATTATAAGAATACCTATTCTATTCCTTAAAAATTATAATTTTGTTTCACATTTATTTCATTTTATACACTAAACATGTCCTAAATGGCGTCAACAGTCAAGAAAATTTGTTGAATGTATCCCAACAGTTAATATTCTCTTGATTTTCCACTTCCAATAATTTTGTATATAAATTTTTTAATAAATTATTATATATATATATATATATATATATATATATATATATATATATATATATATTAAATATAAAATATTTAAGATATATGTTACAAAATTAATGATCGTTGTATGTGATAACTTAAGCAAAAATCTATAAAACCTATAGTTCACTTCACATTTCAAATTTCATGAAAATTATAACAAAATCATGTTACTATTAATTTTTTTGGTATTTTTAATGTTAAAATTGCAATAAATTAAGTTTATATTTCGATAGCTTGATTAGAAATAGACCATTTAAAGTTAAAAAAAAATGTAAGAGAAATCTAGGATTTTTGGGAAAAAGATATATTCAAATCTAAATTTTGGATCAATTATCAATTAAATTTTACTTTAAAAGTCATTTCAATTTATTCTTTCAATTTTATAAATTATATTAATTCTATCTAATTTTATTTAAATGATGTAATTATATTTTTAGGAATTACTTTTAGATCTCTATAAAATAAATTTGACGGTTATTCAAATTTTTCTTTTTGGAGAAAATATAAAATATAAAACTATTCTCAAGTTTTAATCTTACCAAATTTGATTAAAATTAATTTTAAAATTTTTACATAAAAATTTAACTTTTTAGGTATCAATGAACTATAATAAGAAAAATTAAAAAATTATAACTTTTAGAATTAATTTATTATATAGACTAATACTAATAAGAATGAAAATAAAAAAATTAAAGTAAGCAATTTTAACTATCATTATAAATAATAATAATATTTTTATTTTTCATATTTTTCAGAAAAATCAAAAAAAATTTATTTTCTTGATAATATTTTTAGTATCTCAAAAGTCTTTTTTTTTTTTCATTTCATTATTTTTTATTTGATCCTATTAGAAAATTTTTTAAATAATACAATTGAAAGTTATTCAATAAATTTTAAATTTGTTAGAATTTAAGGTTTTTAGACAAAAAATATATAAAAATATTTCCAAAATTTTTAAATTTACGTCGAAAGTGGCAAAGTTTTTTACATTTTATTTTCTTATAAAAAGAAAAAAATTAACAAGTGTCAAATTTAATTTATAGGAATATAAAAGTAACTTTTGAAAATACAATTAGATTCTTCAAACAAAATTGGATATAATCAATCCAATTTGTAAAGTTTAATGAGTAAATTAAAATAATTTTTGAAGTGAGATTTAATTAATAATTGGATCAAAATTTAGTATAGAACCGATGGGTTTTCCATAATTTTTCATAGTTAGAGATGAGTTGAAAATTATTTAAATTACACTTGAGTGCACAGTTGATATAAAAAAAAAGTTACAAATAGATACGTGTTTAGGAAATTAAAAATTGACATTGGTAATGTATGGAAAAAATTTAATTTATTGGCCACATCAGAAACAAAACTCCATAATAGGAGTGTAATCAAGTTAAGGTAACTCACGAGCTATTTGGAATAGATTAGAAAAAATTTAAGGAAAAAGTACCAAAAAATAACCTGTGGTTTTAACCTTAATCAACTTTCATCCTATGGTATTAACCCTAATAAACTAGTATTCTGTGTAATGGTCTGTTAGCAAAGAATGGAAATTCAGCTAACACCGTTTATAATGCTGCTGTGGCGAAGGGCAAAATCGTCAGTCCACTTAATGTCAAAAGTCAACAGGGCATGGGGGGGGGGGGGGATTTTTTCACCTTAATTCAATAATTAAGTGGGCAGCTAATCAATTTATTAATAATCACCACCAGCACCGCTCTGGCTACTGCCACACACCACCAATAATGGATCTACCACCACCACAACAACTATTACTACTCATAAACTCTGTCTAATGTGCAACTACAAAGGCCAAATAATCTCACGTTCAAGCACCAAGTCTTTGTACTATGCTAGCGGTGACACCCGCATAATCACTTCCCTGCCACCACTACTACTCTCTCTCTTACCACCCATTTAGCAGTTGCTCCTCACTTCAGCAACCTGTTATACTCTCTAGTACCAGCTTCCTAGTCATGATCTTGACTCGCTTATTTCGCTTTTTACTAATGATAATCTTTTTATTATGCTTGATGAACACCACCATCTATCTTCTGCTTCTTCTCGGATTCAATTGTTCCTCTTTCTAACTAAACACATTATGAGTTGAAGCATCCAAAGACTGAAACTTAGTTTGTTGATGTGTTGAAAAGTGCTAAGATTATGCAGAAAGGTGGAGGTGCTATTGGGTTTGGTTTAGAAGGGAAATATAAGGGTAATAATGAGGCTAGTGGAGCTGAGTCAATGGTCTTAGAGGCTAGTTCTTCTTTTGGGTCTACTTTTTCTTATGTGTTCCTTGTCTAATTTTCTTGCTAAGTGTTCGCAAGTTGAGGATTTTGGTATTAGCTTGTTAGATAATAAGGTCAAATTGTCTACTTCTAAATCATTTACTATAAGGTATGTGTATGTGCTTCTTGTCAAAATTGATTCTTTAGCCTTGTTAGTAATAATCACTTTAAAAGAATTAAATTGTAGTACTCACCATATTTTCAAATATGGGAATTTTAAGCAACAACATGAAAATCAAGTCTCAATGAATCTTTCACTAATGGAAGAAACACAAATGGAGGATTTATTATAACTTTAACTTTCCGTCAAATCATAACCGCTACTACTACTACTATGCATCAACTTGGCCAATGGTGACGATGCGATGTAGCTTACTAGAATCTTAAGGAGCTCGCACCACCACCATGAAGTGTAAAAAGAAAAGAAGACATTAGCTAATTTTTTTCAAGTGTATTTCAACTATAGATTGTAAAGTGAATTCAAATCTTAGACATTGTACCAAAAAAAATTATTGCAATCATCCTTTCTACATGTATATAATGAATAGTAGTGGAAGATGAAGGATTGATTTCCAATTTTTAGATCCTGTTTTCTCATGAGCTGAAAGTTTTTTTTCCTTGTTCTGATTTTCAGAGTTCTTACTTTGGTTCCAACAAGAACATGGTTTTCACTTTGGCTTAGGTATGCTACTAGTTGTATTTTTATTATTGGTCCCTATTTCTATTGTATTACAGGATATTAATTCCTTTTGCTTGTTTATTAAGCTTTGTGTTCCATTATTGTTATATAATTTCATTATTATTTATCTTTAAAGCTTTAATCCCATTACACTAAATTTAGGTTCACAGATTGTACTTGTAACATTATATATTATTGTAAATTGACATGAGCTATTCAGTGCTCTTTCATAGTAATATGACATATAAATGGCATGGTGAGTGGAGGCACACCATGGGAGATAACAGAAGGTGATGAATGTACAGCTCATCAAGATAAGTATACAACTTGTATATTTATCTAGCGTACCAAGAATTATGTAGAAAATTAATACATCTCATGTATATGTCTACATACATTCTCTACACTTAATCATGTAACCTAATCATTATCTTTGCCTTTTAGTCAAATTTATACACACAAAAGATAATGTGTACCTTATTGGGTTTCGTGATACAAACGCAGCGAAAAAATTTAAAATTTATCACATTCCCAAACTTGGATCCATATAATTCGACTACTTGATTAAATCTAGGATTTCAAAAATCTCACCAAAAATGCAGAAGAGGCAAGATTTTCTAGAAGGATGAAAGGAGGTTCACACCGGTGACACCTTACCTCGAGTCTTTTTGCTTTGGTTGTTCGGATCAAGACGTCTCCAAAAGGATGCATCCTCTATAGGTATCCACACGAACAGCCCTTCACAAAATGAATTGGAGTGTGTGTGCTAGCAACTTCCTTGATTGTCTCACAAATCAAGAACAAAAGAAAAACTCTGTCTTTATGTTCTAAAAGGAAAGAAAATGAATTTAAAGGCAGGAAAAACAAGTGTGTTAAACCCTAGAGAATATAACATATTTATAGACTCCAAATTAGGGTTTCACCTACCAATGACCTTTTGGTATTTTCCATTTATTATATTCTGATTTTGTTTAAAAACAAATCAAAAATAATATCTTATTTATTTATTTAAGATTTAAAATAACATTTATCTTAAATAAATAAACAAATAAATAAATAAAACACTTTAATTATTTATTTCCACAGAGTTTATTTTGGGCTTATTAAACCCATATTCGTTTTGGGCTTATTCTAAGTGTGTGACCCTGTAGGTTCATATAACATTGGTAGTGGGCCTAAATCTCTATTTAGGCCTACAAGTCATAAGTGGCCTCTAGCAAAACATTATGACTACCCAATTCATGTGAAGTCAATAATCTGACATAACCTAATTACAATGAATTTTATCGCCCCTTTATCACATGATATCTTAATTGAACATAAGGCATAGAATATCATCCTTATATAGTTCAATATTATGACTTGATTCTAAGTAAACTGAAAATGATAACTCTTTATCAATTCATTTCAGCATGGCCATGCATTTTCCTTCAGTCTATCTCATCAAGGGGCCCTTAGATATCTTTCTTATATTAATGAGGAATAAATCTCTTCTAAATCACTCACATTCCTCACATAACTAATTTTATATCCAACAACATCCTATTTAATCATCCGGTTAAAGATAATGTTAGAATGTGTCAAAACATAAAATAGCTATGTAAAAATCCATGATGATTTCAAGGTTAAAGGACTAAAATAAAATTACTGTGATAAGAAATACTTATGACAATAATCTATGTAGTATTTTCATAGTGGGTCAATCCAGTACATAATCTCTCATCATGTACCTATGAGTTGACTTAATATCTCATATTCATTATTAATAAAACATAACCATCAGTTAACTTCATATTAGCCTTAATACTTTAATATTTATATATAATGAATAAATAGCTAGGGATAATTAGAATAGAACTCTTATTTTAATTTAAGGGTTTTACTATCAAGTCACATACTTGATGGCCTTAGTAAGAATTAACCATTCATATAATTATCATAAAATCAAATGATAATGAAATACCCCTTTATGAATAAAATAAGAAAGTCAATACATAATCGCAAATGATTGACCTAGTGCATATCACTAACATGCCTAACATGACAAGTATAATAAGCCAAGCTTAATATTTATTATGCCCATAATCAACATTATACACATAAAGGATAAAGCATGCCTAACATGACAAATTTTAACCAAGCCATGTTCACATGGATTTGGGCTTGGTAATTGGGCCAACACTTGGCCCAAGCCCAATCCATATAACAAATGGGCTTGGATTAGGTCCATGGGCTTTCTCAACATCTTGGATTAATCTTAAGTCTAAAAAACCCTTTTGGGCCTAGGCCCAAACAACTTGGCCTATTAATCCAAATCCAATTAGAAACAACATATATTATTAATATAATACCTTAATTAATATCTCATATTAATTAAGTATAAATTAATAATTAAACCCTTTACTTGAATTGTATTTCATGATATGCTAGAATCATTATTTAAAGTATAAATCCAATTTTATTCATCTTAATAATGTGATTAAACACTTTAATCAATACTTTGATTAATATTGATGATGATTTGGCAAAACTCTTTTAGGTATGACTTACTAAGCTTATGTCTAATTAGCAATGAGAAGATAATATCAACGCCCAATACTATTTAAAACTCCTTTCAAGTCTAAATGTGAAAATCCTAATTATTCACATTTAGTTCTCATAAGTGACCCCTGACATTGATATCATAACTACCCAATTAGAAATGAATGCATGTGTTGATTCATATGAACCCTTTGGTCATAATTACCATGCACTAAAATCCATTTATTAGAAAATCTCGATATAGCCTAGAGTCATGGATTAGTTAAACTCTAATAGTTATATCATATGACCTCATCTCAAGTTCTATTCTTAATAAAATATAACCAACACTAAAACTCTTTTAGTTCGTGTCATATTTGTCTTAGCTAAGAACTTATTGATCAAGAAATAACTTAGATAGTATAGGATCTTAACCCAGTTCACTCCAGGCAATAAATCCCATCTTGGTTGAACATTCATCTCTATACTTAACTTATTAGAGCCACCATATCCCATATACCCATGTATGATTAACACAAATATGTAAGTGGTAATAAACCCTAACCACTTAAATGTGGATGATCATATCACCTCATGTCAAAGGACTATATGCACATTATTATGGCCTAGATTGTGATTGTTGATTATAAGTGAATATCTATGCAATCACAAATCTAACGTCATGTTCGATCCACCCATCACATGAGTATCCATATGTCTATTTTGATATCTTATATCAAGTAGTATAAGACTCACTACCTCCCACTATTAGTATCACATACTAATTAATGAATATAGACAAAGGTGATAGTCTAATTAATATTAACAATAATCATAATCATAAAACTTGTAATTATCAATTAATTTAGCATGTGTAAAGTGCCAAAAGTAGCTCTAGAGTCATCCCGATCAAGAGGAGATTCATCCTAGTCGACGGGTGTTTATAAGGAATCATTTTAGGCAATTAAAATTTTTAGCAAAACTAATCCCGATCTATATCCTGACTGGGACATTAATATATCCCGACAGGGACTATGCTCAGGACTAGATGCACAATTTAAGGATTTTCATCCAGAACTAATCCCGAGCTATATTCTGAACTAGACTAGATTCTTAACTTGCAAAAGTTGCATTTTACTTATTTTTTGCTTGTCATTCATATAAGGAATGATCATGGACTTAGATTACATTATTAAATATGTAATTAAATGCTAATTACATAGTATTAAGATGTAATATTCACCTTGGTATGCCAAGGATTAATTATAACCACAAGAGTTATGAAATAGAGCTTGAAGTGTTTAAGTGGGAGATCCATGAAATTAATAATAAGAAGGCTTCTTTATGTAACTTATTCTAAAAGTTAGAATAGGTTTAATTAAAGTCCATGATCACTCCTTATTTGTGCATTCATTTTACAGGTTCTATGTATATATAAGATATATTTATTGAATATATATATATATATATATATATATATATATATATATATATATATATATATGGAGTTAATAATAAGAAGGCTTATTTATGTAACTTATTCTAAAAGTTAGAATAGGTTTAAGTAAAGTCCATGATCACTCCTTATTTGTGCATTCATTTTACATGTTCTATGTATATATAAGATATATATATATTGAAACATGTTATATATATATATATATATATATATAATTGGCTTATGTGCAAAGTGAGACCTCAATACTAAAAGACCTAAAAATCTTCTAAACTAAATTTAAGTCTAGGCTCTCCATTAGGGCAATAGCATGCATGGTTTTGGGATTATGTGCATTGGCTATGGATATATAAGGGTGTACATAAGGCTCAAGAGATTCATGTAGTGTTATTGTTAAGCATGAGATGTTATGGGTGTACAAATACACTATAGGCCAATAATGGCAAATAGGAGTACTTGAGGATTGTAGTTTTCAAATCCATACACTACACTAATTCAATGGTATGGACCTAACTAATGTAAAGAGGTTAATAACAACAATATAGACCTGATATCTCTAAGCATTAGAAGCCAAATTTATGGAACCTCACATGAAATGTGATGGCAAGATTTGCCATTTAAGGAGAACTAATTTTTCAAGAATAGCAATGTGTACCTGAGGGATATTAGTAACCCATTAAAAACTCCATCACCCATTAGAAATCCATCCAACAAGGGATTTTCATTTCCTACTTTGGAAATGTGGGATTCGCCAAGTAGTAGGAGACCATTATGATTAAAGACCAAATCTAACGGTTAAAAAATTATCAATGTCATTATAGTTAATAATCATGTTATATTTTGTAGCAATTTGATAATATAAGGTCATCAAACTTACTAAGCATCATTCTTGAAAACCATAGACTCATTGGACCTAATTTTATTAATTGGCTATGAAATCTAAAAGTTGTTTTAGCCTCTGAATGTATTATATATATTTTTGAACATGGTCCTCCCGAACCCTTTCCACCAAATGCTATGCAAGAAGAAAGTGACACACTTGCAAAATGGAAAAATGATGACTTACAAGAATGTTGCATTATGTGGGCATCCATAAGCAATGAACTTCATAGGCAACATGAGAGGTACACTAATGTAAAGGAAATCCTACTTCACCTACAAGAGTTATTTGGTAAACAAAGTAGGACCATTAGATATGAGATATCTAAACTACTTTTTTATGTTAAAATGAAGGAAGGTGAGGATGTTGGAGCTCATGTGAATTATATAATTCATTTTGTTAAGGAACTTGAGAGTCTAAATTCATGATGGATGCTCAACTCCAAACTAATTTGATTTTACAATCCCTTCCAAAATCATTTAAGTCAACCATTGCCAATTTCCATATGAATAAAATTAAGTGCACACTTACAAAGTTATTAAATATGCTTGTGATAGTCCAAATTCTATTCACAATGAAAAAAGGAAAGAGGTTGCTTTAATTGCCTCTTCTAGTGGGACTAAAAAGAATAAAGGTAACAAAAGCAAGAAAGCTAAGGAAACAGTTCCTAAAGCTTTGGGAGGTGTAAGCAAAAACAAAGGCAAACAGGAGGTTAAGAATAAAGGAAAAGGAAAATGTTTCTATTGCTAAAGAGATGGACATTGAAGAAGAAATTATCTTAAGTTCCTTGAATCAATAAAAGGAAAGGACAAGATTGGAGAGGGTGAGACTTTCTCTAATTTATCTATATCTAAATGTTCTAAAAGCTCATCTAATACATAGGTATTAAATATTGGTGCTAGTTCTCACATATATCTTCCTTATAGGATCTAGCAAGTGAAAAAAGTTGGGATCAAATGAGGTGACTCTAAAGCTTAGAGATGGAGCAAGTGTTGTTACTAAAGCTATAGGAACCACCTTTATTGACTTAAATGATTATGTTTTATTATTGAATAATGTTTTATATGTACCTAATGCTTATAAGAACATCATCTCTACTTCGAGTTCGACTAGAAAAAGTTATAAATTTTTGTTTAAAAGAGATATATGTACAATCTATTTTGATAATCAGATAGTTGGCATGGGTTATGTATTACATGCTCTTTATTATATTGATAATGAATCCAATAACAAATAATATCCAACTAATGTGAATGTTGTGAATACAATGCTAATTGACAATGCTTCTAATCCAAAATATCTATGGCACTTGAGATTAAGTCACATTGCAGGTGATAAAATCACAAAGTTGGAAAGATTATAAATCTTGAGAAATCTTGAAACCTCAAGCAATCCAACTTATGAAGCTTGTATCTAAGGCAAAATGACCCAATCACCAATTATGGGATAAATGGCAAGAGCTAAATAAATTTTGGAAATAACACATAGTGATGTATATGGGCCATTTTATCAAATGGAAAGAGGCAAGTTCTTTTATGTTATTACCTTTATAGATGATCTATCAAGGTATGGAAATTTATATTTAATGAAATATAAAAGTGAATCCTTTAAAAAGTTCAAGGAATTCAAAGTCCAAGTAGAGAACTAAATGAGAAAAAGTATTAAAATCCTACAATTGGATCAATGAGTTGAATACCTAAGTACCAAATTTATTCAATTCCTTAAGGAATATAGCATTATTTCACAACCTACTCCACCTGGCACACTTAATTAAATGGTGTATCTGAAAGGAGGAATTAAACTCTATTAGATATGGTTTGATCAATAATGAGCTATGCAGATTTGCTTACTTTCCTTTGAGGTTTTGCATTACAAACTGCTACTTACATTCTAAATCATGTTCCATCTAAGTCTGTTTCTACCACACCATATGAGATATGGCATGGTAAGGCATTAAGTCTTAAGCATGTTAAGATTTGGGTATGCCAAGCTTATATTAAAAGGCTGAAAACAAATAAACAGGATGAAAGGTCGATTTAAGGCAGATTTATTGGATATCCTAAAGATAGTTTAGGATATTATTTTTATCTTCATACTGAACAAGTAGTTATTGTAAGCAGAGATGCCATATTTCTTGAGAAAGAGTTTCTTCAAGAAGGTTGTAAAGGAAGAAAGATAGCATTAAAAGAGGAGTCTTCTAATGAAGCTAATCAAGTTTATCAAATGGATGTTAATCAAGAGTCTAATCCTACTGAAAATATCCTCATACCAATTCCTTGAAGATCTAGTAAGTTATCTCATCTACTGGAGAGATACGATTTTCTACATCATGTACAAGAGTTGCATATTCACGAAGAAAGCAATCATGATGATGATCCTACTACATATAAAGAAGCTTTATATGATAAAGATTCTTTAAAACGGGTTGAAGCAATGAAAGCTGAAATGGATTCCATATATGCAAACCAAGTTTGGATACTTATTGATCCACCTAAAGGTATTATACCTATAGATTATAAATGGGTCATTAAAAGAAAGATTAGTGCAGATGGAAAAGTTGATACCTATAAATCAAGGCTTGTAGTGAAAGGGTTTCACTAAAGGTAAGGAGTTGACTATGAGGAAACCTTCTTGCCAATAGCCATGTTTAAATCCATTCAAATACTTCTCGCTATAATTGCACACTATGATTATGAGATTTGGCAATTGAATGTTAAAACTACTTTTCTCATTGGTTTTGTTAAGGAAGAAATACATATGGAGCAACCTAAAGGTTTTGAATTCGAGAAAGGTTCCAAAGTGTGCAATATTAATATATCAATTTATCGTTTTAATAAAGCCATTTGATCTTTTGGTTTTATAAAAAATGAAGATCAGCCTTGTGTATATAAGAAGGTTAATGGGAGCCAACTAACTTTCCTAGTACTATATGTTGATGGTATTTTATTAATTGGGAATGATGTTGGTATGCTTACAAATGTGAAACTATGGTTATGTAAAACTTTCTCTATAAAAGAATTAAGGGAAGCTACTTATATTCTTGGAATTTGAGTCTATAGAGATAGATAAAAAAGAATGATAGGTTTATCCTAAAGTCTTTACTTAGAAAAGGTATTGAAGAAGTTCAATATACTTAATTCCAAAAGAGGATTGTTGCCATTTAGGTATGGTATCCATTTATCCAAGGGTATGTCACCTAAAACACCTGAGAAAATAGAGCAAATGGCTAAAGTTCCTTATGCTTTGGCTATAGGAAGCTTGATGTACACTATGTTGTATACTAGGCCTAATATTGCCTATGCTATTAGTATGACTAGCAAGTTTCAATCCAATCTAGGTATGGATCACTGGATAGCTGTTAAGACAATCTTTAAGTACTTGAGAAGGATTAAAGATTTTGCCTTAACTTATGGAGGAGGTGATCTACAATTAGATGATTTCACATATTCTAATTTTTAATCAGATGTAGATGATAAAAAGTCTGTCTCTAGGTTTGTGTTTATTTATAATAGAGAAGCGGTGAGCTAGAAGAGTTCCAAGCAAGTTGTCACTATTGATTCCACTACAAAGTTGAGTATATAGCCGCATTGGATGATGCTAAAGAGGTTGTTTGGAATAAGAAGTTCATTATCGAGCTTGGGATTGTTCCTTCTATTAAGTCCTGATTCCTATCTATTGTGACAATAATAAAGCCATTGCATTAGCAAAGGAACCGAGGTCTCACCAAAAATCCAAACACATAAAAAGACATTTTCATATTATTAGAGAACTTATTGGAAAAGGCAATATTATCATGCAAAAGATAGCTTCAGCTGAAAATATTGTTGATCCACTTACTAAAGCATTAACGCAACTACAGTTGGATCGACATATTGAAAAGATGGGTCTAAAATACTGTAATGATTGGCTCTAAAGCAAGTGGGAGATTGTTAGCATAGGTGGTATGCCCTAAAGTCCAATCACATATTTGACATTGTAAATTATCCCAAATGGCAATAAATAATATTATATTATTTAAAGTATTTATTTAATTGAATATTTATCCATTAGCATAATGTTAAATACATTTATTATTAAGAGTTGATAATATGAGTTATAAATTTACTTAGTATATATGCTATAAAATTGTTCATAGTCAATTAATTAATATTTGGGAAATATTAATTAGACTATCACCTCTATCTATTTTCCTTAATTAGTATGTGATACTAATAGTGGGAGGTGGTGAGTCTCATTCTACTTGATATGAGATATTAAAATAGACATGTGGATACTCATGTGATGGGTGGATTAAACATGACATTAGATTTGTGATTGCATGGATATTTACTTATAGTCAACAATCACAATCTAGGTTATAATGGTGCATATAATCCTTTGACTTGAGATGACATGGTCATCCATATTTAAGTGTTTAAGGTTTATTACTACTCACATACTTTTGTTAATCATACATGGGTATATGGCGTGTGGTGGCTCTAGCCGGTTAAGTATAGGGATCAGTGTTAAACCAATATAGGATTCATTACTTGGAGTGAACAAGGTTAAGATCCTATGCTATTTAAGTTCTTTCTTGATCAATAAGTTGGCCAGGACAAATATAACACAAACTGAAAGAGTTTCAGTGTTGGTTATATTTTATCAAGAATAGAACTTGAGATGAGGTCATATGATGTAACTATTAGAGTTTAACTAAACCATGACTCTAGGATCTATCAGAATCTTCTAATGAAGGGATTTTAGTGCACGATAATTATAACCAAAGGGTTCCTGTGAATTAACACATGCATTCATTTCTAATTAGGTAGTTGTGATATCGTGTTATAACCCATATTTTTAATTAAGTGTAAAATTAAATTTTGGATTTAGTGTTTATTATTATTATTTTATTTTATGAAAATATTGTTTGTATAATTTAATAATTTTTATTATATTTGTTAATAATATTAGTTTTTAAAATATTATGTGGTTTATTATTAAAATAAATAGTAGTGGAGATTTAAAGTAGAGTTTGATGGAAAAAGAATATATAGTTTATTATTTAAACCAAAAAGTGGCAATAGCCTCTTCTTCTTCTTTCTCCCTTTCCTTCCCCCCCCCCCCCCACCACCACCACCACGCCACCTCCGCCTGTCATTGCCACCACCAACAGCAGTAGTAGCCCCTCCCCTCCCTGGCAACACCACTACTTCCCTCCCTTTCTTCTTTCTTTCCGGTTTTGCTTAGTGACTGGATTAGAGGATAGCTTGCCAGCGACATTTCCAACCATCTCAGGCCAAGCTTGATAGCTCATTCTCTTTGTCTCAGAGTAAGCTTCATTTTCTCTCAATCAAGTTGTCCAGGTAACTCCGGTAACACTTCAATTTTGTGAAATTTTTTTATGTTAATTTTGATTAATTTGTAAAATTGAGCTTGAATTTGATTTTACTAGGTTTAATGGTTAGTATATTATTGAAATTAAGGTTATGATCTTATTTACTGTGATTTTTATTTAATTTTCAAGCATAGGGTACTGTTCAAGTCATTATTTCGGGCAGTCTAGGGTTAAAAAATGTTTATATTTTTAATAAATTTAGTAATTATATAAAGTAAACTTTGTTAAGGAAGTTTTGTGAAATAATGTGTAGAATTTTTATTATGAATTTTTGAATGTTTTTGTGAAAAATGAATTTTTGGAAAAATTAGTATAAATTAGTAATTTTTAAAATTTAGTTGAAATTATTATTAATTATTAAGTTTTTGACATAATTTGAGTAATAAATAGCATTAAAATAATTTTTATAATTTATTTCCTATTTTTAGCTAATTATTAGTAATTTTCAGAAAAATATATGAATAATGATTTTATTTATTATTTTTAAGTTTAAATAAGTTTTTGGTTATTTTTATTATATATTTTAGCAATTTAAATAATTAATGCTATTTAATTGCAAAATTAGAAGAATGGATTTTATTAATATAATTTAATTACAAATTAGGATTTTATTATTTATTTTTTAAATAAATATCTTTTATATTTTTATTATGTAAATAAATTGATTTGTGATAATTAAATGAATTTTTATGATTTTTGGTGAATAATTGGAATTTATATTATTTTATTAATAGTGGATTATGTTGATTCTCAGTTGGGCAATAATTGTAATTTAAGGGCTCAACCCGAAAAGTTCAACTTTATGGATATTTTGAAGTATGTTTGCATGGAAGATCGACTCTACTTTTATAAAAAGATGTATATTTTACAAAAGAGACTCTACCAAATTTTCAGTAGATTTCTCGTAAAATGTGACATTGGGTCGGTCCTAAATTTTGAATTTTAGTCAAGTCATGTTCTAGATAGAGTTTTGGTAATATCCCGTGTTTTTAAAAATATTTTTACACTGTACCGGGATATGTAGTGTCAATAATTTGTATATATATTATGATATTTTTATGAGTTGATATGTATTTTAAACCTATTTTAATTATTGTATATTATTTTCAGTATTTTACGTAAAATTTTCCCGGGATTTGCATTTTCGGGGAAATTTTCACGTAAACAATGTATTATTAATTATTTTAAATGTATTTACGGACTTGCATGAACTCATACATATTTTTAAATTATTAAATAAAGACTGTGTGTGTATATTTATTTAATTAGGGTTTATTATTACCCTAATATTTTATTAAGTATTTAATTGTTTTATTGTTATTTAATTAATTTTATTTAGTATAAATTATTAAAATATTAATATTTTATGTGTGTGGTGTATATTTGATGTGTGTAATTTAATATTATTTTAATATATAGTATAAAGTATATATATATACATATATTTGTCAAAATTACAAAAGAATTGAAAAATTACATATTTGCCCCCGAGTCCTCTTCTTCTTCTCCGATTCTCCCTTCTCCATTTCCGGTCGCTGCCGTGCCGTTCCTTCACCGTGAGTGTGCCGTCCGGTGTGCCACCATCTTCCCCGACCAATTTCGCCGCCTGAGGAGGCCGTTTCCGGCGTCGGGAGATCGATTTTGGCCGGAGAAGCCGAAAATCGATCCACCGTCGATCACGTCGATTCCGGCCACCGTTTTCGACACCGCCGGTCTCTTTCTTCTCCTTGAGCTCCGGTGAGTGTGATTCTAGCTTTGGTTTGAGCTAAAATGGTCTAAAATTGCTTAGTTTTCGATTTGTCCATTTCGGCCTATTAGGGTTTTTGATTTTTTTGAGCTTCGAATTGGATGATTCATGGAAACTTCCTTCACAAATGTTGTTCCTAGTAGCTTAATCTTCATGTATGAATTTTTGTAGAATTTTTGGAGATTTTTTGGATTTTTGGGTATTTTTGAATATTTTAATATTATTTTCTAATTTTCGGAAATTAATTATTTAAATTATGAAATTTGAGTTTATGGTTGAATTAGGTGTTGAAATGAATTATAGGAATTTATTTGGAATTTTTATGAATTTCTAAGTATTTATTTTGAATTATTAAAGTTTATGTGATTTTGAGAAAATTAGGTTAAATGTGTTTTAATTTGAAATTAATTGGTTAATTGAGTTTAATTATTAATATTATTTATAAATATGTTGAGAAAATTAATTTTGGGTAATTGTATGATTTTTGGTGAATTTTTGAAGTAATTTAAGTATATTTATATATAGAGGGGTATTTTGGTAATTTTACCCTAAATTGTCTAAAAATGTAATTTAATTGGTTTTAATATTTATTTAAGGTATAAAAATGATTTCTACAAAATATTTGGTATTTTTAACTAATTAAAACTATTTTTCGGGAATTATTTTCAATTATATATATAATATACGGTTTTTCTAATAAAATGAGTTTTTATCGGTTTTTAATATGTTTAAAGGTTAATTATGTAATTTCTACTTATAAAATGTATTTCTATACTATAAGGATATTTTTGGTATATCTGGAATATGTTCTGTGTTTGTGGATCCCGGTCGGTGGACTGTAGTTTGGAGTTCGACCGTGGGATTTTGATTGTGTTGAGCCTATTTTTCGAAGTGTATTTCCTTGCAGGGTCGGCTCTACTCTTTTGAGTAGAGAGATGTCCGTTTTACAGGGGAGGTTCTGTCGAATTTTTGGTAGAATTCTCGTAAAACGTGATGTCCAGTCGAACCCTAATTTCTGATTCTATGTTAAATACTCTAGATTGAATTCTAGGATTTCTGTTAGGTTTATTCTGATGTCGATTATTTATTGCTTGTTTAGTTGCGCCGAGACCGAGGGCTAGTGGACCAGGCCCGTCGGACCTGTCTCGTGGAGCGCATTAGGTGAGTTACTATACTATATATATATACTTAGGATGCATGATTTAGAAATGCATGTTTTATGTCGATTAAATATGCATAAATAATTTGATTATTTCTTAAGTTTATATTAAGTATATTTTCGGTTTATTTTTGGTATATAATAAATTATATGCATGTTTTGTAAATAAAATATATTTAAAATGTTTTTAAATATATTTCCAGCTTAATTTATAATTTGATTGAATTTATTTGACATATATATACTCGAAATATACCTGGTTTACTTTTGGTATATTTCCGGTATATATATGGATTATATTGTTATTTCATTTACATTCATGCATCATTTATTTTTATGAATGAATGTTTTACATTATTAATAATGAAGGATATCAATAGAACGTGCTACCTAGTGGGCAGCACTAGGACCGAGTACGTACCGGTACGCCTATAGCTTTAGGCTATATTACTAACTTATTTGTGGATATTGATTTGATTATGATTATTGTTATGTGTGAGATGTGATTTGGGTGTGATTGCTGGAGCTCGGTTGACTAAGTGTCTCGGGGCCAATCACACTGGCAGTTAGACTGCTGGAGCTCGGTTGACTTAGTGTCTCGGGGCCAGTCTACTGTCCAAATGGATTAAGTGGATATATTTGGAATAAGTGAGCCTGTATGGCTTGAGTGTTGTTTAACACTATTTTCTGAGGTTGCGATATTCTAGGGTTCTATGTGATCCTTCATAAACTGGGATTTTTCAGTAAAATATATAAAAATGATTTTATTGCATCTGTGTGTAATTGCCTGTATATATACATATTATATATACTGTTGATTGTATGCATTATCACTTAGTGTGTATGTATATATATTATAGTAATTCACTCAGTGAGGTCTGACACCCCTCCGTTGACTATTTTTCAGGAGAGTCAACTTCTTCAGACCTCAGTAGCAAGTCGATTCGCCGGATTTCTTCCGCCCCGGCTTCTTTATGTAAATTGTCTACTTGAGTCTTATTTATTTTATCTAGACATTGCAGTAGTTGTGAATTAAAGTATTGGATTTCATGTATTTTATTTTAAAGAGATGTATTATATTGAAACTGGATTTGTATTAAAGGGATTTTATATATGTGATGGGATTTTGATTAAATCCAGTGATGAAAATGATATTATGATTTTTTTATTTCCGCTGCATTTATTATATGATTATTGTTATTGCATGATTTATTTTATTTTTAGGCTTGCTACGGGTTCCGGATTCAAAAGAATTCCCGTTCCCTAGCGCCGGTCATGGCCCCTATTTTGGGTCGTGACAGTTTTTACTTAGAAATTCTAGATGTATAAAATTAGAAAATTATTTCTAATTATTTTTTATTATTTTTTTCATTCTAGTTGCACCACAAGCTAGGCCTATTAGATCGGGCCAGTAGAACCATAATAGAGTAGCGCAGTAGAACTGTGAGTTATTATTATATGTATGCATGGCATATAAAGATCATTATTAGCATCCATATTTTAATGATATGAATTTAATATATTATTTTGCATCAAATTTTATTTATTTATTTATTAATTGTTATTTTCATTATCATATATGCACATTTTTGTGATTTCATATATATATATATATATTATAAATGCAAACTTCATCTTCGTAATTTGGATGCTTAACATATTTAATATGATTTCATTTATTTAATTATTTTTTATAAAATATTTTGAAGGATAGCCATAGAATATGCTACCTAGTGGGCTATACTAGAATTGTGTGCACACCGGTACATTAAAATGTTATGATTGATATTATGAAATTTATGATTTGAAATATGGATTATCAAAATTTATGAGGTTTATTGAGAGGTATGACTGTTGTAACTCGGTTGATAAAAAAAGGTCTCGGGGCCAGTTATAAAAACAACGTGACTGCTATAGCTCGGTTGACTCAATGTCTTGAGGCCAGTTATACCGACAGTGAGACCACGGGAGATTAGTTGACTCAGTGTCTAGGGGCCAGTCCATTTTCAAATTTGAGAAGGGAAATATTTTTGGATTTAAGTGAGCCTATTGGCTAGTAAGATTCAATGATTAAGGTTGCAAAAAATTTTAGGGTTATGCTCCAATCCTCCAATAAAATAAAATGCAAATAATTTTTTTAAGCATCTGTATGAACTATGTGTATGCATTATGTAAATATAAATATATGAATATTATTATTGATGCTTGTGTGTACATTCATTAGTTTACATGCCAATATATAATAATCATTCACTCAGTGAAGTCTAATCCCCCTCAACTATTTTTTTCAAGATTCTTTTTCTCATATCTCTTTTATATTCCCTCTTCACTGGGTTCTTTCTTTCCCTATTGATTTATGTAAAATTTAAACTTTTATCTCTCTGTATTATTAAACACTGCAGTAGTAGCATACATTGATTGTAGTATATCTGAATGCTATGAGTTGTACTGTTGACTTGGAGTATTGTAAAAGACCTTAATTTGATATTATCTATGAAGTTTCGATATGATGTTTTTATTTATAAAAGATATTGATTATGAATTTAAAGGTTTTATTCCTTTATATTATTTAAAGTTTTAATTCTAAGGCATTTTTGTTGTATATTTGGTATGAGTTTTTATTTTAAGGTTTTCTACGAGTTCTAAATTCATGTGAAATCCTATTCCCTAGCGCCAGTCATGAATCCCAAGTTTAGGTCGTGACAAAGTTGATATCAAAGCCTAGGTTTAATATTGTGGACTTAGGTTAGTAAAGTTGAGTTTTCTTTGAGACTACTATAATAAATTAGGTTCAATTATATCCTTGAAGGGTTTTCCTTGCTTATAAATTTTTGTGTAACCATTAGGATGTCTGTTGTTGCCTGAATTGTATTATTATGTGTTTTTTTCTTTTCGAAATATGGCGAACGCGAGTTGCTCCATTGGTCGATGAGGCCGAGAAGGGAGTCTTACTAAGATTAGGCTTTACCCCCTGAGCTGCCAGCTAGGCATAGTGGTAGTGGTAAAGGTAAAGGTAGACCTAAATGAGCAGCAAGTCACAATAGACAGAGAGAGCTGCAGGGTAAAGAGCCTGCACACTAGGATTTTGAGGAAGTTGCTTATGCACCAGGAGTCCAATAGGGTGCAGTAGCTATGCCTCAGGTGGTACCATCCATGCAGCCTTTGTTTCAACAAAAAGCTTAAGATATGTCAATTTTGCATATATTCCATGTTTTGAATCTTGTTGGTTTTTGCATTTTTCAAGTGAGGCAAACGCGAACTGCTTTTACCACAGAGACAGCATATATTGATAAGCAATCCTTTTAAGTTGAAGTTTTTATTCTAGTTTCAGCCCCTACTACACCTATCTAGTATAGGGGTATATTAGAGGTAGCTATAACTCAAAGGTCAAAGTAATTATTGTAAGAGGTACAAGCAACCTTTGAAATCAAACTTATAGCATTTATGGTTGGGATAGCCAGGATTAATGAGGGCTTGGTAGCACTTAACCAAGCATGATAATTGTTTAAATATGCTTTGATGAAGGAATCAGAAGATGTCTAATGTGGATGAAACACTTTTGTACTCTTTAATGGTGAAGTTGTCAGTTTGATTGCAGCATAAGATTAGTACATGCAGTCAAATTAGCTTTATGTGACTAATGTGGCATGGTTGGATTTTAAAAAGTGATTTTTAAGATACTTTTATCCACCTTTAAGAAGGGATAATTACACATGGAGGCCATTACGCAGAGTATGAGAAAGGTGATTAGTTGAAAAGAATACCTGTGAACTCTTCAATCATTACTTAATAGATGTGAAATAGTATAAGAGGAGACTAGTAGAATTGTATGTTATAGGATTAAGTTCAGTATATATATTAGCATTTGAGCTGAAGACTGGAATTTAGAAAGTTATTTACGAATTCAGTCCTTTGGGGTGTAATTAATTTAGGCATGACTTTTGGAATGGATTTGTTAGCTCAACATTATACTACTCTAGATTTTTGAGAGAAAGAGGTGAGACATTTTATGCCCATAGTTGTTAGGGATTTCTAGAACACAATTATGAGTGCATATAAAAGGATAATTGATTGTGTTTTCTTTCATTTTGATATAAGCTATAAATAAGATTGAGATTTGTGATGAAGATGTTTAAAAGAGTTGGTTGATGATCTTATTGGTATTTTAACGTGTTCATAATATGATTTGAGAATGTGTTTGCAAACTGAATTTTTATGAAGTATACTTGGTGAACTTATTATTATTATTGATGTATTCATTATGATTTAAGTTATTTAAGGTGATTTAAGTTTATTTTATATGAATTATGGAATACTAAATTTGGAGGATGTTGGTTGATGAACCGAAACTTTAATGATATGGATTATTGAAATTATTTGATTTTGGATTTTAAAAAGATGACAAGAACTAGAGATAGAAGCATAGGTGAAGATTATGGTTTATAAGTCGATAACATTTACAGTTAATAGTGAGTCTATTAGAATTGGGTATTTATTAGGTATGTGATTTATAATTAATGGAATCATATCTTGATTTATCCCACTTTGTGATGGAAAGATGATATATGTGAGAAAAAGTGAAGGTATAGAGAAGATAATCTATTAGAATATGTTTTATGAGAATGCAAACTATGAATTATGACGAGATATGAGGATTTGAGATTTGAATATATGATTGATGGACATTAAATATGTTAATAAATTTATTGAATTTTATCTTAATAATGGATGGAATTTATATTCAATAGTAGAATAGAGTGATTTATTCTATTTTATTATATAAGAGTTGAATTATAAGTATGATTAAGACCCTGCTATAGATGAACTAATGGAATGATGTTTTATGAGAAATTATCTAAGCATTCTAAGGAGACTTATTTTACTTAGAAAAGAGCAGAGACGAGGAAGGTTGGATAAGAAAGTGAAATGTGTAGGTGTGTTTGAACTTGTTATTTAGTTTAGCTAAGCGATGAAATAACAATGATAATGTGGAATAAGTATAAATTATAGAATATTTAGTAGTGAAAGGGGCAGTTATATGGTAATAAGTAGATAATTCATAAATTATATCAGGTGTGAATACAACAAGATAGTGGTTGCATGATTAAATGTGTGGAGTAAAAAAATAGAATTACAAATTTAAAATTTTAACTAAAGTTGTTTTAGCCTAAGAAAACTAAAAGATTAGTTATAAGAAAAGCTGACTAGAGGATTTAATTGTTTAAATTATAAAGGAATAAGTATATATTTTTGAGGTTAAGCAAAAATCTTAAGTATGAGGTCAATTTGCATCATTTAAATGATATAAGTTACCTTGAAGATGTTAAGCTTAGGATACGAATAGAATAATACATTAAAATCGCAATATGCGAGCATGATAGATAATCTCTAATTGGATTTAAAATGATGATGAATTGAATATTTAAGAAGATAAATATTAAGTTTAAGTTTGATGGGTTTTGCTGACAATAGGAAACACTAAAACCTTGTGGTTATTAGATGGTGAATTAATGATTTAGTAAATAAGGATTTGTGATATACCTATTGAAATTTTATTATAGGTTTTAGATAATCGATAAATATAAGCATAATTGTGAAAGCAAACATTAAATGTGTTATAGTGTATAGGAAATTAATAGAGTATACAGTGGCAAGTAGAACAATGAAAAGAGGCTATTAGTTATGATAATTGAAAACATAGAGTTTAAGGAATATAGGTGATTACAAAATAATAATAATAATAATAATAATAATAATAATAATAATAATAATAATAATAATAATAATAATAATAATAATAATAAGAAAGAGAAGAGATAATAATAATGTTTAACTGTAAGCTCAAAGTTTAAGAACTAAGTTTAATCTATCTTGAGGTATAGAAGTAAAATTGTGGTGATTGTTATTAATAAATAGTATAAGTTGACTTATGCTTGAGCATATAAGCTAATTGATAGTGACTGATGATGATGGTATAAGAAAGAAAGAGAAAAAGAATGATAATAGTATTGAAAGTCTGAACTTGAGGCTCCAGAATGAAGTTCGATTTATTTTATGGTATGTAGTTAAATTGATAGTGGTTATTGTTATTGAAAAATATGTTGACTAAGAAATATCTGAAAAATTATGAAACTGTGCTGTGATATAAAGAGTTTTTAGAAAAAATTTAGGTTATGAGAAGATTTGAAGTTATGACAAGGTAATTATAAGATGCAAACTAATGGATGCTATGAATGTGGTGAGATGGTCACTTTCAAAGAGAGTGTTCTTGTATAGTTCAATCTTGTGGTGCTCAGTAAGGATATGTTACACCTGGGAGTCAAGGAGGTGATGGGACACGATCTTTTAGTGGGTCTACAATAAGTGATACAAAGAGTAGTGACCAAGCTAAAGCCAGGTTGTTTACTATGACATAGTGAGAGAAACTAGTATCTCCCGAGGTTGCAATTGGTATGCCACATATCTTGTTAAAGATGTAGCTATATTTGTCTCAAGTGCATCTAGTATTCCATATGTTTTGATGCTTAGGAAGCATATTTTGGATCGTTCACATGTTTTACAGCCTCAGAGTATGGAAGTGAATAAAGATTTGACGTACGAAAAAAAACCAATTGCAATCGTTAACTATCAAGTTTGTTAATTGCATTCGAAGAATATTCCGATGGTCAAAGTTTTATGGAGGAATAATAATGTGGAAGAGTACACGTGAGAGACTGAGGCAGAGATGCAGATGACATGTCCTTATCTTTTTCCTTGATAAAAAATTTGTTCTCCTTTTTATTTGTAAAATTCAAGAATGAATTTTTGTAAAAGGGGGAGATTTTTATAACCCATATTTTTAATTAAATGTTAAATTACATTTTGGATTTAGTGTTTATTATTATTATTTTATTTTATTAAATTATTATTTATGTAAATTAATAAATTTTATTATATGTGTTAATAATATTGGTTTTTAAATATTATGTAGTTTATTATTAAAATAAATTGTGGTGAAGATTTAAAGTGGAGTTTGGTAGAAAAAGAATATCTAGTTTATTATTTAAAAAAAAGTGGCAATAGCCACTTCTTCTTCTTCTTCTTTTTCTTCTTCTTCTTCTTCTTTCTCCTTTTCCTTCTTCCCCCACCAACAGCACCACCACCACACCACCTTTACCTGTCAGCGCCGCTGCCAGCAGCAGTAGCAGCCCTTCCCCTCCCCTCCCCTCCCTAGCAACACCACCACTTCCCTCCCTTTATTCTTTTTTTCCTGATTTTGTTAGTGACCGGATTGGAGAATACCTTGCCGGCGATGTTTCTGATCACCTCAGACCAAGCTTGATAGCTTGTTCACGTCATCTTAGGGTGGACTTCCTCTCAATCAATTTATCCGGGTAACTCTAGTAACACCTCAATTTGTGAAATTATTTTTATGTTAATTTTGATTAATTTGTAAAATTGAGCTTGAATTCGATTTTATTAGGTTTAATGGTTAGTATATTATTGAAACTGAGGTTATGATCTTGCTTACTGTGATTTTTATTTAATTTTTTGAATTTTTCAAGCATCAGATACTGTTCATATCACTATTCCAAAAATTCTTGGGTTGAAAAATTTTTATATTTTTAATAAATTCTACTAATTATATAGAGTAAACTTTGTTAAGGAAGTTTTGTGAAATTATGTGTAGCATTTTTATTATGAATTTTTGAATTTTTATGTAAAAAACGAATTTTTGAAAAAATTCGCATAAATTAGTAATTTTTAAATTTTATTTGAAACTCTTATTAATTATTATGTTTTTGATAGAATTTGAGTAATAAATAGCATTAAAATAATTTTTATAATTTATTTTCTATTTTTACCTAATAATTATTAATTTTTCAAAAAATTTATGAATAATTATTTTATTTATTATTTATAAGTTTTTGGTTATTTTTAGTATATATTTTAGCAATTTAAATAATTAATTATAATTAATGCTATTTAATTGCAAAATTAGAAGAATGGATTTTATTAATATAATTTAATTACAAATTAGGATTTTATTATTTATTTTTGAAATAAATATCTTTTATACTTTTATTATGTAAATAAATTGATTTGTGATATTTCAATGAATTTTTATGAATTTTTGTGAATAATTAGAATTTATATTATTTTATTAATAGTGAATTATGTTGGTTGTTGGTTGAGCAATAATTATAGTTCAAAGGCCCAACTCCGAGAAGTTGAACTTTGTAGATATTTTGAAGTATGTTTGCATATAAGATCAGTTCTATTTTTGTAGAGGGATGTATGTTTTACAAAGGAAACTCTACCGAATTTTTGATAGATTTCTCGTAAAACGTGACATTAGGTCAGTCCTAAGTTTTGAGTTTTAGGCGAATCGTATCCTAGATTGAGTTGTTACTTAGAAATTCTAGATGTATAAAATTAGGAAATTATTTCTAATTATTTTTGTCACTTTAGTTGCATCACAAGCTATGCCTACTGGGTTGGGCTAGCCAGATTATAGTAGAGAAGCGTAGTAGAACTGTGAGTTATTATTATATGTATGCATGGCATATATAAACCATTGTTAGTATCCACATTTTGATGATATGAATTTAATATATTAGTTGGCATCAAATCTTATTTATTTATTAATTATTATTTTCATTATCATATATGCACATATATGTTATTATATATATATATATTGTAAATGCAAACTTTATGTTCATAATTTGGATTCTTTACATATTTAATATGATTTCATTTATTTAATTATTTTTTATAAAATATTTTGGAGAATAGTCATAGAACATGCTACTTAGTGAGCTACACTCGAACTGTATGTGAACCGGTGCGTTAAAATGTTAGGATTAATATTATGGAATTTATGATTTGAAATATGGATTATCCAGATTAATGAGGTTTATAGAGAGGTATGATTATTGTAGCTCGGTTGATCAAAAAGGGTCTCGGGGCCAGTTATACAGACGGCGTGACAACTATAGCTCGGTTGACTCAGTCTCTTGGGGTCAATCCACTATGAAATTTGAGAAGGTAAATATTTTTGGATTTAAGTGAGTCTATTGACTAGTGAGGTTCAGTGATTGATGTTGCGAAAAATTTTAGGGTTCTGCTCAGATCCTCCAATAAAATAAAATGTGAATAATTTTTTTAAACGTCTATATCAACTGCATGTATGCATTATGTAAATATAAATATACGAATATTCTTATTGATGTTTGTGGGTACATACATTAGGTTACATGCTTATATATAATAATGATTCATTTAATGAAGTCTAATCCCCCTCAATTATTTTTTTTTCAGGATTCCTGTTCTTAAACCTCTCCTAGATTCCCTCTTCGCCAGGTTCTTTCTTACCCGACTAATTTATGTAAACTTTGAACTTTTATCTCTTTTTATTATTAGACACTGTAGTAGAAGGATACTTTAGTTGTAGTATGTCTGAATGTTATGAGTTGTACTGTTGATGTAGAGTATTGTAAAAGACCTTAATTTAATATTATCTATGAAGTTTCGATATGATGTTTTTATTTATGAAAGATATTGATTATGCATTAAAAAGTTGTATTCCTTTATATTATTTCATGTTTTAATTCTAAGGTATTTTTTGTAGTATGTTTGGTATGAGTTTTTATTTAAGGCTTGCTGCGCGTTCCAGATTCATGTGAATTCTCGTTCTCTAGCGCCAGTCATGATTCTCAGGTTTGGGTCGTGACATATTGATGCTAGAGGTCACTCACAACTTAAGAGAACTAAATGTGAATAATTGAAATTTTCACATTTAGACTTGAAAGGAGTTTCAAATAATATCAAGTGTTAATATTATTTTCTCATTGCCAATTAAACATAAACTTAGTAAGTCACACCTAAAAGAGTTTCACCAAATCATCATCAATATTAATCTAATTATTAATTAAAGTGTTTAATCAAATAATTAAGATTGATGGAATCGAATTTATGCTTTAAGCAATGATTTTAGCATATCATAAAATTCAATTCAAGTAAAGGGTTTAATTATTAATTTATAATTAATTAATATGAGATATTAATTAAATTATTAAATTAATAATATATGTTGTTTCTAATTGGACTTAGATTAATAGGCCAAGTTGTTTGGGCCTAGGCCCAAAGGATTTTGGACCTAAGATTAATCCAAGATATTGAGAAAGCCCATGGACCTAATATAAGCCCATTTGTTATATAGGTTAGGCTTGGGCCAAGTGTTGGCCTAATTACCAAGCCCAAATCCATGTGAACATAACTTGATCAAAATTTGTCATGATAGGCATGTCTTATCCTTTATGTATATAATGTTAACTATGGGCATGATAAATATTAAGCTTGGCTTATTAGGCTTGTTATGTTAGGCACACATTATCTCTTATGTGTATAAATTTGACTAAGGCAAAGATAAGGATTAGGTTACATGATTAAGAGTAAAGAATATATGTAGACATATACATGAGATGTATTAATTCTCTATATAAATCTTGATACACAAGATAAGAATACAAGTTGTATACTTATCATGATGAGTTGTACACTCATTATGTGATAAGGTTTTGCTTTCTCTACTTATATACACATAACCTAAGATATATTTCTTAGGTTTTGAGAAAGTTTTTGTGTAGAGACATAAAAGAGAGAAACACATATACAAATTAAACCCTAGTGTTCTAGCCAAGAGATTTAATTAGTGCAAGATTTGTGAGGGTCATTTAAGAGGGCACTTGCTACTAACTAAATCTAGGTAAGAAAGTGATTAGTGAACCTTTGGTGCTTCAAGCTAGAGGCCTAACACTTGGGAGGCTAAGCATTTGATTCAAGAGTTGAACTAAAGAATCCAAAGTTTGTAGAATACTTGTGGTCTACATCAAACTTAGGAGTTAGTAAGTTTTCCTAAACTTAGAATTTCCTAGGTTATTGCTTTTACATGTTCATGTGTTATTTAGCTATATGTAAAATGCAAAATGGATCTATGGGAATGGAAATCTTCATGTGATGAAGGGTTATGCAAGTAAAATTTTTAAAATTTTACCCTATATAAGGCTTGTGCTTACTACATTTTAATGTTGCATAACCATTTCCTTTCAGAAGGCAGTGGTAATGGAGTGAATCCCCAACTGGATATGACTTTGGCTTTTTCTATACATGCAATTTCCAACTACATGTTAAGTGTGCTTTACTAAAGCAACAAGAAAGCTCCTAAACTGTAAGAAGTATATACAACCAACAGCTTCTGGTGGAGGCGGCAATCGTAGTGGTGGTGGAGTGAATCGAGTTAGGTTGGCTCATTTTAGATCAGCACCACCTACAAGTGTTTTTTTTCCTTTTTTTGTCCTTCCCTGCCACCTTGGAAAAATGGAATTTGAAGATACAATAATACCTTTTGCCACATCAGCATCTATAATAGTGTTAGCTAATTTGTTGTGATTTGCTAATGGAATAAAACTTAGGGTACTAGTTTGTTAAGGTTAAAACCACAAGATATAACTTAATTAAGGTTGAAAACACATGGTATTTTTTTGTACTTTTTCCAAAATTTAAAATTGACTCGATAATAATCGAGTTAAGCTCAAGCTACTCAAATAGACTATTGAATTGAGCTTGAACTTCTAAAAATGTGACTCGATAGGCTCATGAACTTAATTAAATTTGTATGTATTTACCATTTTACCACTTTTATTTTAATATAATTATGAATATATCTTATCAAATCAAGTCGAGTTTTGTCACGACCCAAACGGGAGTCATGACCAACGTCAGAGAACAGGAATTCTTTCGAATCCAGAACCCGTAGCAAGCCTTAGAAAATAAAAACATGCAATAAATAAATAAAATACACCATAATTAAAATCTTAAATCAATATATAAAAATAAATACATGTTATATCATAAAATAAAAATATTTCATACAACATTCAGAGAAAGATCTCTGATATTAAAAATCATTCTATATATACAAAATACAACTACTACTGATACTACTGCAGTTTTCTAGAGTACAAAAGAAATCAGGTAAGTAGCTTACATATACTAGCCGAGGCTGAAGAAGTCTGGCGGATAGGCCTATTACTGAGGTCTGAAAAAAAAGATTCTCCTATAAAAATAACAACTGAGGGGAGTCAAACCTCACTGAGTAAATTATTATATTCTATATACATGAACCTCCTAATGTCATATGCAATCAATCTTCAGTATATTTACTAATATATACAGGCATTTCACACAGATGCTGAAATCACTTTATATGATAAATGCTGAAAAATATTTATTTTAATGAAGAATCAAATAGAACCCTATTAATTCGCAATCTTAACCAAAAATATCTCTCTAGTTATGCAGGCTCACTTAATTCCAAATTAATTCTCTCAGTCTATTTTGGACATTAGATTGGCCCCAAGACACTAAGTCAGCCAAGCTCCAACAGTTTGATTGTTAGTGTGATTGGCTCTGAGACACTAGGTCAACCGAGCTCCTGCAACCAGACTATTCAATCATATCAATCTCAAATCAATCAATTAAATCATATATCATCTCGAGTGATTCATAACTCAACCCTAAATCTATCGCACCGGTACGTACATGGTCCTAATGTTGCCCACTAGGTAGCACGTTCTATTGATATCCTTCAAATAAAATTCAATATATATATGGGAAAATAAATAATGCATAATAGCAATATAATAACAAAATAAACCATATATATACCATAAGTATACCTAAAATATACTAAATATATTTCAAATATATATATGCTAAATAAATTCAAAATCAACCATAAATATACCGAATATATCAAAAATATATTAAGTGTATATGAAAATATATCATGCATTTATAGCGAAATATACCAAAAAGTTACTAAAAATATACCTAACATACACTAAAACATTTAATAAAACAATTCATGAAAAAATGCATATTAAAACATGAATATTCTAAATCATGTATCCTAAATGCAATGTGTATACAAGATAATAACTCACAATGATGCACTCCACGAGACTGGCTCGACTGGCCCGGTCCAATAGACCTCGGTCTCAGCGCAACTAGAAAATAAAATAATAATAACAAATCAGAATAAATCTAACTTATATTTCTAAAAAGACTCGATCTAGAAATACGAAAACTCAAACAAAACACAGGAACTTAGAATCAACTCGACGTCACATTTTACGAGAATTCTATCAAAAATTCGGTAGAACCTCCTCTATAAAACGGATATCTCTCTACTAAAAAGTAGAGCCGACCCTGCAAAAAAAACACACTTCTAACACAGAAAACTCAACACCTTCGGTTAGGACCCCGAACTGCACAATTCCCAACTGAGGTTCACAAATTCACCAAAAATACATTTAATATAATAAATATATAAAAAAATCAATAGTTTCCACAAATATCCTCAAAATATCAAAATATAATATATTTAAACCATAAAACACCAAATACAATTATTTTCACAATAATTAACTAAAAATCTCAAATAATTATATAATATTATTAAAAATCCGATTTTTCAATAATTCAATATAAGATAGTAAAAATTCACTTTAATATACTCAAATAGCTTAAATAGCCAAAATATATAATAAAAATAATTGAAAATCCATTAAATCACCAAAATAGTAAATAATATATTATTAGAATATAATTTTTCAAAAATTAGTATTAATTAATTAAAAATAGTAAATAATTTATAAAAATCATTGTAATACCCTATTTAATCATAAAATCATATAAAATATATTATTTAACTATAATTTCCACAAAACCCCACAATTAACTTATAAAATCAAAATTTACATAATACTAATAATTTTCTCAAAAATTATTTTATCACCATATATTATACCAATATTATCTAAATCATATAATTAAACAACATTTTCAGCAAAAATGCATATTTAACACAAAATTCCCATAATACAAAAATATTTCTACAAATTATATAATATATCAAAAAATTATTTTCTCTTCACTAAAATTAATAACATAGTATACTAACAAAAAATTAACCAAATTTAAATTCAAAATAATTAATTAACCTAATTAACAAAAATTCAATATTTAATATTAAAATAATCAAAATAACCATAAAATCAAACTAACTCAAAAAATTAACAAAAAATGTTTTTAGCAAGATCAAGCAACCAAGAACAATAATTCAAAAATAAAAATTCACAAATAAATCAATAACAAACTAAAAATAAATAAAAACTGTAATAACCCTGGTTTTTAAATTATTTTATTAAATAATGAGATATGCAGTGGTAATAAAATTTAAAAGTTATATTTAATTATTTTACTATTTTGTGATTTATTATCATTATTGTATGTTTAATTGAATTTTCTACGTAAATATATTAATTTGAAATTTATTATTTTGGACGTTTAAATTCTATTATGTATATTTATTATTTTCGAATACTATTATTTTAGTAACGTTAATTTAGTGCATTGTTATTTTAACATTATTTTTAAGTACTAATATTATTTTATTAATTTACATAATTTGAGTATTATTAATATTTTGAGTACATCATTATTATTGTATTTTTATTGATTTACATTATTGATAATTATTATTTTTGATAGTGTTATTTTATTAATATTAATTCTTAGTGCATTATAATTTGATTATCATTATTTTTATTTAATTACATTATTGGTATTATTATTATTTATTGTTTATGTAAAGGTTATATTTTTAAGTGTTAATATATGTTACGACCCAAAACAGGGGTCATGACCAGCGCTAGGGAATGGAAATTCTTTCGAATCCAGAACCCGCAACAAGCCTTAAAATAAAATAAAATATGCAATAATAATAATAACATAAATAAAGTATTCTGCAGCAGAAATAAAATCATAAATATTAAAATAATAATTCACCAAATGAAATTAAATCGAACAACTCATCTCATATATAAATAAACTTTTAATACAAATCCAGTTCAAATCTTCAAAATACATAACTCACACAAATATAATACATAAACTCCATAACTATTTACAACTACTGCAGTGTCTAGATTATAAAATAAAACTCAGATAAGCAGTTTACATAGTGAAGCCGGGGCAGAAGAAATCTGGCGTATAGGTCTGCTACTGAGGTTTGAAGACGATGACTCTCCTGAAAAATAGTCAACGGAGGGGAGTCAAACCTCACTGAGTGAATTGTTATAATATATATATATGCATACTAAATGACAATGCACACAATCGATAGTATATATAATAAATATATATACAGGCAAATACACACAGATGCAGCAAAATTATTTTTATTTAGTTTTTAAAAATCACTATTTATGAAGGATCAAATAGAACCTTAGAAAATCGCAACCTCAAAACAGTGTTAGAAAACACTCTAGCCATACAGGCTCACTTATTCCAAATAAATTCACTTGTTCCATTATGGACAGTAGACTGGCCCCGAGACACTAAGTCAACCTAGCTCCAGCAGTCTGACTGTCAGTGTGATTGGCCCCGAGACACGTGGTCAACCGAGCTCCAGCAATCACACTCCCAAATCATATCACACAGCAAATAAATCAATCAAATCAATATCCATAAATAGGTTAGTAATATAGCCTAAATGCTATCGACGTACCGGTACATCCTCAGTCTTAGTGCTACCCACTAGGTAGCACGTCCTATTGATATCCATCATTAATATATAAAACATACATTCATAAATAAATGATGCATGAATTTCAATAAAATAGCAACATAAACCATATATATACTAGAAATATACCAAAAGTAAACCGGGTATATTTCGAGCATATATACGTCAAATAAATCCAATTAAATTACAAAATAAACTAAAAATATACCATGAATATACATAAAAACATTTTAAGAATAATTTATTAATAAAACATGCATATAATTGAAAATATACCAAAATATACCGAAAGTGAACCTAAGTATTAAATAGATCATTTATGCATATTTTACTAAAATAAATCATACATTTCTAAAACATTGTCATGACCCAAAACAGGGGTCATGACCGGCGCTAGGGAACGGGAATTCTTTCGAATCCGAAACCCGTAGCAAGCCTAAAATAAAATAAAACATGCAATAATAATAATAACATAATTAAGTAAAATATTATGCAGCAGAAATAAAATCATAAAGATCAAAATAACATTCCCACCAAATTTTATTAAATCAAGTCCTTATCTTATGTATAAATAAATCCTTTAATACAAGTTTCAGTTCAAATATTTAAAGTACATATCTCATATAAATACAATACAATGATCTCACAATTGACCATAACTACTACAGTGTCTAGATCATAAAATAAAACTCAAGTGAGCAGTTTACATAGAGAAGTCGGAGCGGAAGAAATCCAGCGTACAGGCCTGCTACTGAGGTCTGAAGACGATGACTCTCCTAAAAATAGTCAACGGAGGGGAGTCAGACCTCACTGAGTGAATTACTATAATATATATATATACATGCATACTAAATGCCAATGCACACAATCAAAAGTATATATAATATGTATGTATACAAGCAAATACACACACAGATGCAATAAAATCATTTTATAGATTTTTATTGAAAATCACTATTTTTGAAGGATCAAATAGAACCCTAGAATATCGCAACCTCAAAACAGTGTTAGACAACACTCTAGCCACACAGGCTCACTTATTCCATTTAGACAGTAGACTGGCCCCGAGACACTAAGTCAACCGAGCTCCAGCAATCTGACTGTCAGTGTGATTGGCCCCGAGACACTTGGTCAATCGAGCTCCAGCAATCACACTCCCAAATCACATCACACATCAGATAAATCAATTCTAATCAATATCCACAAATGGTTAGTAATATAGCCTAAATGCTATAAGCGTACCGGTACGTACTCGGTCCTAGTGCTGCCCACTAGGTAGCACGTTCTATTGATATCCTTCATTAAAATATAAAGCATATATTCATAAAAATAAATGATGCACGAATTTAAATAAAATAGCAACATCAACCATATATATACTAGAAATATACCAAAAATAAACAAGGTATATTTCAAATATATATATACGTCAAAGAAATCCAATATAATTACAAAATAAACTAAGAATATACTAAGGATATAAATAAAAACATTTTAAGAATAATTTATTAATAAAACATGCATATAATTTGAAAATATACCAAAATATACCAAAAGTAAACCTAAGTAATACTTAAATCATTTATGCATACTTTATTAAAATAAACCATACGTTTCTAAAATTATGCACCCTAAAACACATATATATAAAATAGCAACTCACACTTAGTGCGCTCCTCGAGATGGGTCCGACGGCCTGGTCCACTAGGCCTCGGTCTCGGCACAACTAAACAAACAAATGATAATAGAAAATCATAAAAAACCTAATAGAAATTCTAGAGACTCGATCCAGAATATTAGACACAGAATTGAAAATCAGAATTCGACCGGATATCACGTTTTACGAGAATTCTACCAAAAATCAGGCAGAACCTCCCATGTAAAATGGACATCTCTCTACTCAAAGAATAGAGCCAGCCCTGCAAAGAAATGCACTTCGAAAATAAACACAAAACACAATCAAAATCCCTCGGTCTGACTTCAAACTACAAATCACCGACCGAGGTCCACAATTCACAGAGTATTTACAAAATACCGAAAATACCCTTAAATCACATAAATACATTTTATAAGTAGAAATTATATAATTAACCCTAAAACATAGTAAAAACCGATGAAAACTCATTTATTTAGAAAAATCGTATAATATTTATATAATTGAAAATAATTTACGAAAAATAGTTTCAATTAGTTAAAAATACTAAATAATTTGTAGAAATCATTTTTATACCCTAAATAACTATTAAAACCAATTTAATTACATTTTTAGCCAATTTAGGGTAAAATTACCAAAATACCCCTATATACATAAATATACTAAAATTCATTCAAAAATTCACCAAAAATAATATAATTGCACAAAATTAAGTTTCTCAACATATTTACCAATAATATCAATAATTAAACTCAATTAACCAATTAATTTCAATTAAAAACACAATTAACCCTATTTTCTCAAAATTACATAAACTAATTAAATTCAAAATAAATACATAGAAATTCACAAAAATTCCAAATAAATTTCTTTAATTCATTTCAACACCTATATTTATCATAAAACACAATTTCATAATTTAATTAATTAATTTTCGAAAATTAGAAAATAATAATAAAATATTCAAAAATACCCAAAAATCAAAATAATTTCCAAAAATTCTAAAAAAATTCACACATGAAGATTAAGCTACTAGGATCAATATTTGTGAAGGAATTTTTCATGAATCAATCAATTGAAGGTCAAAAAAAATCGAAAACCCTAATAGGCCGAAATTGAAAAATCGAAACCTAGGCAAATCTAGACCATTTTAAGTGAAACAAAGCTTCGAATCACACTCACCGGAGCTCAAGGAGAAGAAAGATACCGACAGTGTCGAAAATGGTGGCCGAAAATGCCGTGAACGACGGTGGCTCAAGTTTCGGCTTCCCGAGCTTATTCCGGCCAAACCACGACAGAATAGGGAGCTGCTGACGGTGAGGAAGGAGGTGGCACATCGGGAGGCACACCGATGGCCTGAAAATGGGATGGCAGACAGCGGAACGGCGAGGAGGTGATCGGGGAAGAAGAAGAAGTAGGCGATGGCAAACTCATAATTTTATCAAACTTTTTATTTTGTTTTAAGTATTATATGTATATGTATATATATTTTTACACTATATATTAAAATATTATAAACTCACACACATTAAAGATACACCACACACATATAATTTAATATTTTTAATAATTTATACACTAAAAACAATTAATTAAATAATATTAAAACTAATTAATAAATAATAAAATAAAATAAATATTAGGGTAATTAATTAAACCCTAGTTAAATAAATAAATACACATATATAAGTTATTTAGTACTTTAAAATATATATGAGCTCATGCAAGTCCGGAAATCTATTTAAAATAATTAATAATAAATAATTTACGTGTCAATTTTTCCGAAAATGCAAGTCCCAGGAAAATTTCACGTAAAGTGCTTAAAATAACATAAAATAAATAAAAATAAATTTTAGTTAAATAACAACTCATGAAAATATCATAAATATATACAAAAATTATTAACACTACATATCCCGATGCAGTATAAAAATATTTAAAAACACGGGATATTACAAACATGCACCCTAAATATATATATATAAAATAACAACTCACTGTTATTGCGCTCCATGAGATGGGTCCGACGGGCCTGGTCCACTAGGCCTCGGTCTCGGCGTAACTAAACAAACAAATAACAACAGAAAATCAGAATAAATCTAACGGAAATTCCTAGAAACTCAATTTAGAATACTAGACACAGAAATCCGGTAGAACCTCCCTTGTAAAACAGACATCTCTTTACACAAAGAGTAGAGTCAGTCCTGCAAAGAAACACACTTTGAGAATAAACACAATATTCACAACCACAATCCTTCAGTCAGACTCCAAACTATAATTTACTGACCGTGGTCCACAATTCACAGAACAACTTACAAAATACCGAAAATGTCCTTTTATAATAAAAATACATTTTATCAATCCAAATTACAAAATTAACCCTAAAACATGTTAAAAACTGATAAAAACTAATTTATTTAGAAAAAATCGTATATTATATATAATTTGAAAATAATTTACAAAAAATAGTTTTAATTAGTTAAAAATACTAAATCATTTGTAGAAATCATTTTTATACCTTAAATAACTATTAAAACCAATTTAATTACATTTTTAGTCAATTTAGTATCAAATTACCAAAATACCCCTATATATATAAATTCACTAAAATTAATCAAAAATTCACCAAAAATAATATAATTACTCAAAATTAATTTTCTCAAAATATAATTCAATAATATCAACTAATATACTCAATTAACCAATTAATTTCAATTAAACACATATTTAACCTAATTTTTTCAAAAATTACATAAACAAAATAAATTCAAAATAAATATATAAAAATCACCAAAAATAAAAAATAAATTTCTAAAATTCATTTCAACACCTATAATCATCATAAAACCCAATTTCATAATTTAATTATTTAATTTTCGAAAATTAGAAAATAATAATAAAATAATAAAAAATTCCAAAAAAATTACCACATGTAGATTAAGCTACAAGGGTCAATGTTTGTGAAGGGAGTTTTCTTTAATCAATCAAATTGAAGCTCAAAAAATTCGAGAACCCTAATAGGCCGAAAATGGAAAAATCAAAACCTAGGGAAATCTAGACCATTTTAAGTGAAACAAAACTTGGAATCACACTCACTGGAGCTCAAGGATAAGATAGAGATCAGCGGTGTCGAAAACGGTGGCCGAAATCACGTCGATCGATAATGGCTTCGAGTTTCGATCTTCCGGCCAAAACAAACTTCACAGATGCCGGAAACGGGCGCTGCTGGAGGCGGAACAGGCTGGGAACGATGGTGGCACACCAGGAGGCACACCGACGGTAGGGGTGGAGCTTGGCAGCGACAGTGGTGATGAGGGAGGTGATCGGGAAAGTGAGGAAGGTGGATGGCAAATTTTGTAAACAAACTTCTAAATTTTTGTATATATATATATAACTTTAACTTTAATTATAATAATATATACTATTATATTCAAAATAATTGTACACCACATGATTTAAAATAATTAATATATATACATATACACATATTAATTAAAATAACAACTATAATATATATATATATATATATATATATATATATATATATATATTTTAATGCGACAATTAAAATAATGCATGAACTCATGCAAATTCGTAAAACTATCTAAAATAATTAATATTAAATTATTTACGTTTTAATTTTCTTGAAAATAACATTCCCGGAAAAATTTTACATAAAGAACTTAAAATAATTAAGAATAATTAAAATAACTTAGTAATTATCAAATTCATGAAAATAATCATAAATATATACGAAAATTATTAACATTGCATATCCCAATGCAGTTTAAAATTATTTTAAAACTCGGGATATTGCAATATATATATGTTTATATATACATATATAAGTGTGTGTGTGTGTGTGATATTTATTTATTGTGTGGTGGAGGTTTATTATAATATAAGGTTATATTATATAAGTATAATATAAAGTTATATATATATACAAAACACAAGGAATGAAGAACAAAAACGCAACCAACCCTCCTTTCCCACCCCTCCGTTCTTCACGCCGACCACCTACCTTCCTCTGCCATCGCTGCCTTCGTCTTCTTCTTCTTCATAGGTCATCGGAGCTTGCGGAATCAGCAGCTGTGTTGGTGGTCATCGGAGGCATCACAAACAGCGAGAGCTAGCTTTTCTGGTACCATTCGATCCCTTAAGCTCCGAGGAGGTTGATTCCGAGCTTGGTTTTAGCTCTAACTTGATCTTTGGTGAGTTTTAGTTGATTTTTTATTTAAGCTTTAGAGTTTTTTCATTTTTTTGGGTTGATCTTGTGTGTTTTGGATAATTTACCTTAACAAATGTTGTTCCTAGATGATTAATCTATATGAAAATATTTTTGTTTTGATTTTTAAAATTTATTTGAAATTTTGTTAAATTTTTATTATTTTATTATTATTTATCTAATTTTCGTAAATTTATTTAATTAATTATAAAATTTGTTGAATTAGTGTTATTATGAGTTAATATTAATTATAGAGTAAAGAAAATAATTTTTGAGAATATTGTGTAATTTTAAGAAATATTTATAGTTTATGTAATTTTGGAATTTTGAGTTAAATGTGTAGTTTTGGTAGAAATTAGAGTTTAATTATGTGTTTTAGTAGATATTATAATGTTATTTGTTGGTAAAATAATTTTTATGAATTTATATAAGTTTTATGGAATTTTATATAATTTATGTGTATTTTGAATTATTAAGTTAAATAAGTATTTTTGTTGAAATTATTGGTTAAATATGTGTTTTGGTTGATAATAGTATATTATATGTTGATTAAATGATTTTAATGAATTTCTATAATTTTTGAGGAAATTATTTAGTATCTTGGATATTTGATATTATAGGGGTAAATGTGTAATTTTGTGTTAATTATAGTTAAATATTATATTTTAGTTGATTTTATAATTATTTAAGGTAATAAAATGATTTTTACAAATTAATTACTATTTTTAACTAATTAATACTATTTTTTCAAAAAAAAAATTGTTTTCAAATAATATATTATATATTGTTTTGGTAATAAAATGGGTTTAAAACTAATTTTATTATATAATTAAGCTATTTAAGCAATTAGATGTGAATTTTATTATGTTATGTTGAATAATTGTAAAATTTAATTTTTATTAATATTATATAATATTTAAGATTTTAATAGTTAAATTGTGATAATTTTGGAATATTATGTAAATAATAAGTGTATTTATTATTTTGAGACTAAATGTGTATTTTATTATTTTTGTGATGTTAAATTGTGATTTTTAAATATTATTTACAATTTATGTAAATATAATTGTAAAAAAAATGGGAATTTTATTCCATTTATGAACTTTTATTATTAAATATCATTTAAATTAGACTTTTATGTTTTAATTAGGAAATAAAGACTTTTAATTATTTTTATGGGTTTTTGATATTTTTATTGTTTTACTGTTTAATATTGTTGTTTGTGTATTATGAACCTCGGTTGGGGATTTGTTGAGTTTTGGGTCCCAACCCAAGGTGTTGTGCTTTGAGATTTTAGAAGTATGTTTTTTGTGCAGGATCAACCCTACTTTTGTAGGGAGATGTCCGTTTTACAGAGGAGACTCTGCCGAAATTTTGATAGATTTCTCATAAAACGTGACAACCGATCTGAGTCTAGTTTTGAAATTTTGATTGAGTCTGTCTATAGTAATTCTAGAAACGTAGAATTAGAAATTTATTTTGATTATTGTTGTTATTTTATTTGTCTAGCTGCGCCGAGACTGAGGCCTAATGGACCAAGCCCGCCGAGTTTGTCTCGTGAAGCGCGAACCAGTGAGTTATTATACTGTATATACATATGCATTGCATATAGGATGCACGACTTAGAAGTTTTCATTTTCATTATATGTTTTAAACAGTAAATTAATTTATAATATGATTTGGTATATTTCCGATTTATTTTTAGTATATTTTGATATATATATATATATATATATATATATATATTGCATATTTTTTATATACATTTAATATATCACTGGTATATTTATAATTTATTTTTGATAAATGTGTGTTAGATATTTAGGTTTATTTTAGTATATTTTGGATATATGTCAAAATTAAATACATGTTTCAAATGTATATTTATTCATGATTGTTTTATTAAATGATTAGTACACTTTAGGTATATTTTTTAGTATATTTTAGGTATATTCATAAACAATTGCATGTCATATTATTAATTTATACTTAAATTATTTTTAAGTATATTTTTGATATATTTTTAATAAATTTCCAAGTAAATGCATGTTATATTATCAATTCATACTTAATTGTTTTTTTAAAGTATATCAGTGGTTTATCTTTGGTATATTTCATATTTGATTTGACTTTATTTGACATATATATACTCGAAATATACTTAGTATATTTTAGGTATATTTCTAGTATATATATGGTTTATTTTATCATTATGATTATTATTCTACATTATTTGTTTGTCTAAATGAATGTTTTATTTTAAATGAAGGATTTCAATAGAATGTGCTACCTAGTGGGCAATACTAAGACCGTGTACGTACTGGTACGATAAATTTAGGTTTGAGTGAGGAATTAATTGTGGTGATTACAATTTGATTGATAATGATTTGATTGATGTGATTGAGATATGATGTGATTGATAATGTGATTGCTGAAGCTCGGTTGACCAAGTGTCTTATGGCCAATCACACTGACAGTCAGACTGTTAGAGCTCGGTTGACTTAGTATCTCGAAGTCAATCTACTGTCCAAAATGGAATAAGTGATTTACTTGAATTTAAGTGAGTCTGTATGACTAGAGTGATTATATGATTGATTGAGGTTGCGATTACTAGGGTTTTATTTGATCCTTCATGTATTAAAATAAATGTTTTTTGCATTTAATATATTTATAAAAGTAGAGTTTGGCATTTGTGTGAAATGCGTGAATATACATATATATATATAAGAATGCCTGATTGGATATGGTTAGATTGCATGTATATATAGAATAATAATTCACTCAGTGAGGTCTGACCCCCCCTTAATTATTTTTTTTCAGGAGATCTTATATCGTCAGACCTTAGTAATAGAGTTCTTCGTCGGTGTTCTTCCGTCCCGACTATTTTATATAAATGTATATTTTGAACTCTGATTTGTATTCTAAAAACTACAGTGGTAGTATTATTGTATCATAAGAGTATTATTTTGTTTTGATACTTTGTACTTTGAAAGTTGTATTTGAATATTGTATAAATATATTTATTTATGAAACGATTTGGAGTATCTATTTTTATATACTGGTTCGAAAAATTTTAATTCTGTCATACTTTTTATTTATTTATTACATGATTTTATTTTCTAAGGCTTGCTACAGGTTCTGGATTCAAAAGAATTCTCATTCCCTAGCGCCGATCATGACTCCTAGTTTTGGGTCGTGACAAAAACCCTAAATATACATAAACAAAAACTTGGAATAACTCACAAACTAGGAGGATTGAGCTTGAACCAAACTCAGAATCGTCTTGGCCAGAACTAGAGGAGTCGACAGAGACCAAGAACAGGAGCTAAAGCTGTGGGAGTCATTGTCGATCCACTATGCATGCTCTCAGGTTAACAAAAAAAATGGAGGAAAGAGGAAGAAGCAGGCGGCGGGAAGTGAAGAAGAAGAAGAAGAGGTGGTGATAATAGGGTCTGACGGTGGTCGTTGTGGCTAGGTGGCTCCAAACAGGTTGGGGTGGTGGCTGCCGAAAGTGAAAAGAAAGAAGAAAAAGAAGAAGAGAAATGGCTTTTGACCCGATTTGACTTTTTTTGTATTTTTTTTATATGTAAAATTACCAATTCACCCTCTCTTTAAGTTAAAAATAATAATAATGCTAGAATAATGTAACAATAATAATAATGAAATAACAACAATAATAAATACAATAATATTAACAAAAACAATAATAATATTAATATTAATCTCACGTAAAAAATTATTTTTACGTAAATAATTCTCTTAAAATAAAATACATAATTAATATGAGTAATTAATAATAATAATACACAATTAAAATTTAAAATTATTAATACTGTATATCCCGAAATAATATTATTTAATTTAAAATATAGGGTCATTACAAGTTCTAACTCGAGTTGAGTTTAAATATTTAAAAATTATCAATAATATTAATTTTCTTTAATTATCAGTACGTATAATTTTTTTTTTCTTATGAATCTTTAAGAATATACATCTTTTGAATTAAAAAAAAAAAAATTAATTCATCTACTTTCAAGATATTTTGTTCTCTATTTTTCTTTTTCATTTTTTTGGAGCAAAGAGTCTATTTCACAAAGTCCTTTCCAAGAAATAAAGAAAAGGGAATTAAGGATAAGAAGATAAAAGCAATGGTCCACACCTATGGGCATGTATTCCACAAGAATATGAGGTTCCCAATTTCTACAATTTATATTTATGTTCTTGAGAGCTCTTTAAGCTATCGTCTTAGCATTTCCACTTTTGAATATTTTGATTGAGTGAATATGTGGAGCTTAGGATCAAACCAAAAAGAGAGAAGAATATGTGGAGCTTGAGTTATGGTGGTGCTTTTTGTATCCCAATTTCAATGTTCTGATACTTGTGAGTTGTGGCTCTTGATTTTGACTGCAGGGACCATATATGTGCATAAGGGAATCAAGTTTCCTCTCCTTTATTTTTTATATGAATAACCAGCCAACAAAGCTAATATGTGCATAATGGAATCAAGTTTCTTTATATATATATATATATATGAATAACCAGCCAACAAAGCTAACTTCAACAATTTTTCTCCACTTTTAAAGTAAAAGGAAATTTTCCATAAATATCAATAAGGGAGCAGTTAAATAGCATTCAAGGGCATTTTAAAATATATGGTTCAAATTTTATCATCATTAGTTAAAAAAAAAGATAATTACTACATCATTGATCATATGACCTCCCATTAATCAAAAAATAAAATTTTCATGAATAATTTATGGAATTTATATATATGAAAAAGATTCTTTTCATTACTAAAAACTGAACCGAATTATGATTTTTTTTTTTTAAGAATTCTTTTCATTATTGAAAACTGAATCGAAATATGAAATTTTTTTTAAGGGAAAGAAAAATAGTGACTTTATAGATTCGACCCTTAAGATCTCATGGGCCATGATAAACAGACTTTCCACTAAACTACATGTACTTTTATAAAATATTTCATTTATATATATTAAAAAAAATTCGTTTTTACATATTGGCAAACCAAACTAAACTGTAACTGTCAGTTTTTGGCTCGGTTTTTTATTCCGAGTCGATTCTGTTCACCTCTATATTATATGTATATGCCCTCAGCTGATGAATTAGATTACAATTTTTTTAAAATAAATAAATAAAACTTGAATTTTTCTTAAAATTAAAATTTTTTTATTTCTAATTGAATTATTACATAATTATATCATAAATTACAATCATTTTTCAGTTTATTCTATTTTAAAAATTATGACAAATTGATATATAAAATTTTTAATTCGTTGTAGATCTATCATTGATCAAAATAATATATGTCTATACAGATATAACATGTTGATATGATATATATGTAGAAATTAGATGAAGAAATTAGTAATTTTTATATTTTTAACTTTAATCTTTTATCCAAATATCTTCTTATTTTCATTATGTAGATTTTAAAATTTTAACTAGTCATTTTTTAGGTATCAAAATTTTTCTAACCCAAATCAATGTAACTTTTTTATTTCTTTTAGTTAAATTATATTTGTTACATTATTTTTGCAGATTTTATCTTCAAATTTTCACAACAATTTAACTTATTAATTTTGCAAATTATTTTAATTGTATTTAATTTTTAAATTACTAAAAACGCTTATAAATTAAAAATTAAGAATTTAAAAATATTAATTTGACAATTGTTGTCATTAATGACAACATAAAAAATTACTCTACATATAATTTAAAAATATATATCATTTAACTAATTTATTTATAATATTTGAAGGACAATAGCAATAATTTTAATTTTTCACATTAAAAATAATAAAAAAGTACACTACTTTGTTCAATCAACATCATAATTTATTTTAATTTTATTCAATGTTAAAATTATATTTAGAAATCTATATAATTTTTTTTATCATGTGCATATTTTTATAAAAAATTTAATAAAGTATTCATAAAAAAATATTTAAAATTTGTGGCTATTTTTTTACTTGGTTGTAATTTCAAATTATTAAAATAATAAATAAAATCAAAATTAATGATAGAAAAATTACTAATTTTTTTCTTATTTCTATATCCACAAATAATTTACATATATTCACCTTATCATCATGTTATGTCATCATAGGTACACGCTATTTAAATGTTGATAGATTTGTAAAAAATAAAAAAGGTCATATATCAATTTGTCATAATTTTTAAAATAAAATAACTAAGAAATAATTATAATTCATGTAGAATTATGCAATAATCCTTTGTAAATATTTATTGATTCGCCTTGTAATTTTTTTTCTTTTGATAAAAGTAAAAATATTTTTATTGGGTTGTGAATTTTTAAAATCTATTGCTAACAATTAACACTTCAATTCTAAATTAAATTCGGCAATCAACATAACGGTCGGAAAATAACAATATCATATTGTAGGAAACATTGCAATCAATTTGGACAATTTTGCATTGAAGTGGACGTCTAAAAGCTGCCAACTAATCAAGAAAATCCCAATGAAAAATTAGAGGTAACCCAATTGGTGATTGATATATACAACAGATAGATATTTTCCTCAGAAGTGAGCACAGATACTTTCCCACCATCAACCGAAATTAGTTGCCCTTCGACTGCTGGTAATTGAATTTCAATTTTGTAAAGTCTGCATTTAAGTATGAATACACCAACAAAATGTCCCACTTCACCAAATTATCATACTTCCACCGCCCTCTTTTTATTTTAGTGGCCGAATGCACAATTTTGGTATCTAAACTTTATCATTTTAATTTATTTCACTTTTTAAATTTTATTATTTTTTTATCATATCTTTTAATTTTAATTTTAAATTTATATACACAAAATAAGCGCGTTTAATTCACTTTTTTGTCATATATATCCTGATGTATATTTTTATATTATTATTCTTCTTCTTTTTTTTAAAAAAAAAAATCTATTACTTCTACTTCTTTTTGGTGCATTCTATGGTTATTTTAATTTTTATAAAGTAAGATATACTTTATTAATAAGTATCATTGAATGATAAAATAAACTCCCACCCAATGGTAATTAAAACAAAGTAATCTAAAAGTAACAATAAATTAAAGTAATCATAGAATTTCCCCTTCTTTTCTATGTAGCACGGAAATGGGAACAATACGGAAAAACAACATTTCTTGAAAATATAGAAAAAAACATGTAAATATTAAAAATATAGGGATATATAAATAAATATTAAAAACATATAAATATATATAAATAGAAATTATATATATATAATATTGAAAAATTTTATTTATTCAATCAATAAATAGAATAATTATAGCGATTATTTTATTTAATTAAGAAAAATAAAAAAATTATTCTTCAATTTGACTTCTTCCTTTTTAAAAAAAAATACTAAATAAATATATTTTTCAAGTTGAAAATGCATTTTTAAGTAAAAAATATGATTCTTATTTTTTATATTTCTTGATGGAGAGAAGATTGGGTCTATCAAGTCTAAGTTAACAACCTGATAATACATTGTGTTATAGTTGGGATCCTTTGTCATCATTATTCCTTTATTGTACCCACTTATTATTTTATTATTTAAGTACTGTTGTAACTCATTTTACACATTCAATACAATTAATCATTCTCTAAGATCATTGACTTGGTATCAGAGCACGATAAAAAAAAATGACGTCCTCTTTTTTATTTTCTTCTTCAAGCACTTCTTCTTCGTCGTCTATGATTGTCACTCCCATCATTAGTCTTTGACCAATTTTAACAACAATCCCAACTTAAGTTCAACAATCTTTTTCCATCAAACTAACATGCAAGAATTATATACCTTGAAAGATTCAATTTAGCCCTCTTCTTAACTATTATAATTTACATGGAATCTTTAATGGGATTGAATCTCCTCCTCCTAGAGAGATTGTCGACCCCTCAACTCAAGAAACTACTATGAATCCCGCATACACAGCCTGGTTTAACAAAGACCAATTGCTTTTTTCTTGGTTACTCTCCTCTATAACTGAAGAAATTTATCCTCAATTAATCAATCTCTCTTCTTCTTCAAAGGATTGGCAAGCATTGACAACAACTTATGGAGTCATTAGCAATGCCCAAAAAACTCAACTTCACATTGAACTTTATAACATATCAAAGGAGAACAAGATTGTTTCTCAATACCTTTATCATGCTAAGTCTATTGCAAATTCTTTAGCGTTGTATAGTCATCCTATACCTTATCTGAATTTAATGCTATTATTTTTAGAAAACTTGGCTCATAATACAACTGAATTATCGCTGCTATTCAATAGAGATCTTTTTCTCTCTCTTTTACTGAACTTCATGATCAGCTGGTGGCTTACAAGTTACTTCTCAAGTCTCAAGAACCAACTATATTGATGGCCAATATTGCCCAGTGCAGCTCTTCCTCATCATCACGCCTTGTACCTCACATAGTTTCTCGCCAATCTTCCTTCACTTTCGAAGGCCGACAAACCCAACGAAGAGGAGTCAAGGTTTTCACACTTCAGCATGTCAAATTTGCTGTCTTACAAACCATACCGCCTTGACTTGTAGGCGACATTTTGACTCAAATCTACCCTACATAGGTCATCTTCCTCAATCAAAATTTTTCTCTTTATCACTAGACTACACAAATCATTATCAAACCTATTTATTTGAGATGCCAGCATTATCAACAGCTCCTAACTTACTATCCTCACCACCATTAGTGTTTCTTCCTTTTGGTACTCTAATATAGGTGTCACGCATCATGTAACCCCCGATTTAGCTTGTCTTTATATCTCTGAAGAGTACAAGTGTAAGGATCGATAATTGGTGGGCAATGGCCATGGCTTGTAAATTTCACATGTTGGTATAAGTTTTATTTCTACCCCTTCAAAGTTGCTTACATTAAAAAATGTATTGCATGTTCCTACCATAACCAAGCCTTTATTATCTATTAACAAATTTAGTATTGATCATCACTATTTTTTTAAATTTCACCCTGATTGCTGTTTTATGAAAGACCAGGTGTCCAAGAAGACAATGCTTCAAGGAACAACTGAACACGACTTGTACAAGCTTCAAGGAACCCTATCTTGCAAGAATTCTCCCTCTATAATAGCATTCCTTACAACCTTAGAAGATTGGCATGCGAGACTAGGACATCCTAATTTCAAAACTGTTCAACATTTAGTTAGTTCTTTTCATTTACCTTGTTCTAAAAATAAACCCAAGTCAGACAAATCTCAAGCTTATTGTTTAGGAAAAATGCATAGAATGTCATTACCTTTAACTAATCATTGTAGTACCTAACCATTGTAACTTATTCATGTCGATGTTTGGGGACCTACTCCTATATGTTATTTTTCTAAGTTTAAATATTTTGTTATCTTTATAGATGATTACTCTCTTTTTATATAGTTTTTACCCATGAAATGCAAAAGTGAAGTTTCTCTTATTTTTTATAAATTTTAGGCTATGGTTGAAAAGCAATTTAATTGTAAAATTGAAGCCTTTAATTCTGATTGGGGTGGGGAATTCCATCCCTTTCATAAACATTTTCAAAATACTAGAATTCTTCATCACATCACATGTCCCCATACACATGAATAAAATGGAACTGTCAAGCGCAAAATTTGACATATTATTGATATTGGACTTGCTTTATTGGGACATTATGGAGCTCCATTTAAAATTTGGGAATTTGCCTTTGAGACAACCATTTTCTTGATTAATTGTCTACCATCTTCTTCTTCATAATCACATCCCTTTTCAATTATTATTTCATTGTCCACTTGACTATTCTTTTTTTAAAAAAATTGGTTGTGCAATTTATCCCTTTTTAAGGCCATTTAATAAACATAAGTTCTCTTATTGCTTTAAACAATATATCTTTTTAGGTTATTCTCCTTCCTATGTAGGATATTGTTGTTTTGATAAAACTAATGGAAAAATTCTTATTGGTCGTCATGTCCAATTTGACAAAAAAAATTTCCTTTTTTTATTGTTCCAAGTCAACCACAAATCTTAATGTTTCGCCAGTCTCCATGATGTCTTCTCTATGGCTGTAGATTGGTTATTCAATTCCCATGGAGCACCAGTCCTTGTCCACTTTAGGTATTTCTCCTCAACCTAACTCTCCCTTATCTCTATCTTCTACTACTCCTAATCCATCTCTAACTTCACCCTTATCTTAATCCTTATCAACCTCAACCATTTCAAGTTCAACCAAATCCAAATTACCATAAGCCCCAACCTCCGTATATGTTATTAGACTCATTTGTTGACTTACGTACCAATTCTTCAATAACTATATCTAATCTCCCAACCACTAACCCTCAACGTACCTATGCCATGACACTTCGCCCCACCACATTAAACAAAAAACCCCAAGCCTTCACCAACACAATCACCTCGTAAGCCAACTCTCCTTAAATCGAACCCATATCCTTTTCAAAAGCAACAATCATTCCTGAATGGAAAAATACAATGTAACAAAAGATGGATGCCTTGATTCAAAATCACACATGGACATTGGTTCCTCCTCCACCAATAAAAAACATTATTGGTAATCAATGGTTTTTAAAATTAAATGTCATGCCAATGGAACTATAGAGAGGTATAAGGCGAGATTGGTGGTATGAGATTATACCTAAGAATATAGCTTGGATTACAGTGAAACATTCAGTCTGATTGTTAAGCCAATGACTATTCGCATAATGATTTCTATGGTAATTTCTAGAGTTAGTCTATTCAATAATTAGATGTTAGCAATGCCTTTTTAAATGGTAATTTGGAGGAAGATGTTTTCATGATACAACCAAAAGGGTTTATTAATAAATGGGTGCCTCATTATATTTACAAATTATATAAATCTCTATATAGACTCAAACAGGCACCGCGAGCATGGTTTCAGAAGTTAAGTACATTATTATTGTCTCTTAGTTTTATGAGCTCTACTATTGATTCTTCTCTCTTTATTTATAAGAAACAAGATTTTACATGTTTTCTACTTATATATGTGGATGATGTACTTTTCATTAGGAATGATCCTAAATTTGTGCAACAATTGATTCAAAAGCTATCTAATGCTTTCATGCTTCAATACTTGGGCAAATTGAATTATTTTCTTGGCGTACAGGTACATTATTCACCATCTAGCATTGTTTTATCACAACATTATTATGTTTCAGATATTTTAAAGATGGTTGGAATATCATTGTGCAAACCATATGCAACGCCTATAGTTGTGGGCACTCAACTCACGAAATTGGGGGACTTTTTGGACTCAGATGCATCTCTTCTTCTATCATAAATTATGTGGTAGTTTTTAATACTTGACCATCACGCGACCATACTTATCTTTCATAATCAATTGACTATGTCAATTTATTCATTCCCCAATGGTTGAGCATTGCAAGGCACTCAAACGTGTTCTCTGTTATTTTAAGGGCACTTCACATCGTGGTATTTTTTTCATAAAATAATCTATCAACACTTTAACTTCTTTTTCTGATGTTGATTAGGCAGGTTGCTCAGATGACAGATGTTCCACTAGAGGTTATTTAATTTATCTTAGTAATAACTTGATTGCTTGGAACACCCGTAAGTAAAAGACAATCATAAGGTCTTTCACAGAATCTAAATTTAAGGCAATGGCTAATGTAAGTGTCAAATTGAAATGGCTTTCTCATCTGCTCATTGAACTTGGTGTCATATTTACTCAGCCTCCACATGTCTGGTGTGACAACATGGGTGATGTTTTCCTCTCTATAAATCTAGTGTTTCATGCTAAAACTCGACATGTTGAAGTCGATTTTCACTTCATCAAGCATTAGGTATTGTCTAAGCTTCTCACTATCTCATCCTTGTCTACTTAGGATCATGAGATAACATTATGACTAAGCCTCTTTCTAGGCCTTTATTCAAGAATTTTATGCTTAAGCTTCGGTTCACCTCTGCTCCACGCTCAGCTTATGGGGGCGTATCAAGTCTAAGTTAACAATTTGATAACACATTGTGCTATAGTTGGGATTCTCTGTCATCATTATCCCTTTGTTGTACCCACTTATTATTTTATTATTTAAGTACTGTTGTAATTTTTTTTACACATTCAATACAATTGATCATTCTCCAAGATCATTCTCCAAGATCATTGATTGGGTCAAAGAAGAAATCTTTTACCATTCTTAATTTAAATTTGTGAGAGAATAAATCTTAATGTTGATCCTTAAGAAATGTGGTTAGGTTCTTGGCTGCAAGAGTTTGCAACTAACAATTGAAGAAAATAAATGAATGGGAATAATTTATAGGTTAATCACTTTCAAGGTTTCATTTATTTTCAAGATTGTTGAGTTGGGTTGTGAAATCTTCGATAGATATCTAAATTGAGTCAGTTTTTAGAACAATTGAGAGGAAGAAAATAAAAATTGGTGATTTTGGAAAAGGTTACTATGATTTTTTATTTTTAATGGATGGGTTTGTTCATTAATGTTATATTGAGTGTGGTTTGATTTGTTTTTGTTATTTGAATTTGTTCATTAATGTTATATTTGTTATGATAATCAAGATTAATAGGTTTTCTTTTGATTGGAAAAAGAAAAAAAAAAAGGTTTACAAGTGGTGAGAAATGTGGCCGACGGGACAATGGATAAAGGAGAAAATTTTTATTTTTTTCACTTTAGTCTTTGCTTTTTTATTTTGTTTTGTTTGAAATACACTTTTTCCACTTCAATCTCTCAAGTGTGTTTCAACATAGACTATTGTCTTTTCTCAAAAAGACTAGTCTATGAGGTTGTGCAATGCTCACATTTATAAGTTTAGGATTTCCTCTATTACTTTCTAATGTGAAATCCACATTTCATTCGTGACATTTTACCCCACTCAATTGTGCAACGCCTTCATTGCAGATGCTCCATTTATGTTGGAGGAGAGAACCCGCTTGACAATACTTAAGAATTTAACTGTTGCTCTAATATCACTTATTATGAGAATATTACCTTTTTTCCTAAATTAATAACTTATTACTATGTGCAATGCCCACATTTATAACTACATTATTCCTTTTTCTACTTTCTGATGTGGAATTCACATTTCATTCTTGACAATATGCTCTATTCATATTAGTAAGCAATGATTTAAATTAAACCAATGAGTTAAATTAAACTAAAAAGCTATTTTTTAGGGAGTGAGATTGGTTTAAAATTAGAGTTGATATGTAGACTAGAAAATAATAAAAGATGAGGAGTGAATAGATTAAAATGGTAAAATTTAGGGGTGAATGAATGTATTTAGCCTTTTTTTAAATTTATTTGCCAAACTTTTTGCTCAAATTGGAGAAATTATGCAATTGTAGTTTCAAATCAGCAATTCTTGTTAAAAATAGCAGTTTGGCAAGTAATTACATTATTAATTGAAGTCTTGGATTTCAGTTCCAAATTGTTTACAAATTATTTTATAAGAGTTTATTAATTTTGTAACATAACCCGATTATAGATTTATTTAAAATTATAAATTGATTTTTTTCGAAATGATAAACCACTTTTTATCTTTTAAAATAAATTTATTAATAACTTTTTATTCAAAATATATTTTATTTAAATCATTTAATTCCAATAAAACAATATTAATTATCTAATACTAATTAATAAATTAATAAAAATATATTAAAAATATAATCCTTCAATTATATTAATTACGCTATACTTATCATATATTATGATAAAATTATAACTGTATAAAATATAAAAATATAATTATTCTTATTACAAATGTATATATTTATACAAATAAAATTATAATTATAACCATCAAATTAATACTTATTTATTTTTAACCATTGATGCATAGCAGATATTAGTACACAATGATAATTGATAGTTGTAATTAAATAAAAATTAATTTAATAATTTTAATTCTATTTGTATAAATACAAATGTTTGTACCGTAACAAAAACTCATATTTATATTAAAGTTAAATTGAAGTTAGCAGAGTTAATTGTCTAAAAAAAACCCTAACTGCATTTTTCTTTCATTTTTTCTCTTTGTTCTTCTTCAAAAGCTTTTTTTTTTAATCATCGCTAATGATCTCTTAGATTAATGGTAATCTCTTTTTATTTTTTTATTTTTTATTTTATTTTTTTATTCAACAAATACATATTTCTTATCTATATATTCTATTTATTTTTTGTTGGAATTTTTAAATATCCGTTCATGAAATTTTTGCTCTTTATGTAAGGCATTCTTTTGTGTATTTTAAATATCTATTTGAAAATTTTATATATTTTTTTATAATTAAATTCATTTAAAAATTTAAAAAATCAATTTATAGCTAATTAAATCTATTAAGTAAAGCATACAGTTTGTTGAATTGTAAATTAAAAAAGCTTTGTCAATGGTATTGAAAATACAATAAAGACATTTTATTTTAATACAATTTTTATTTTTATTTTTATTTTTATGATATTTTTATTAAAATATATTTTTTAATTTTAACACGCCAATGTTTTTTTTTTTTTTTTAAAGTAACTTTAGTTGAAGTTGAATTGAATGAGCTAGTTCTATCAGTAAATTCAACTCGTTTTTTGACGAAGTATGAGTAGTTTTTGAACCATTTGCACTTTTTGACTGCTAATATTCAAGTGACCTCTTCATCGTTCATATTCAAATTATTGATTGTTTTGTCTAGAATCTGCTTCACAAATTGTGATAATTTAATAATTGAGTCATTAAAGACTGCAAATTTTAGTGTCGGACTCTCTTTTTTGTAAGTATATAAGTATTCAAAATTCTAACATTTTCTATAAATTTTCTATTACATTAATTCTCTCTATATTAATCTTTTATTTTAAAATATACTTTTAATAATCGATTATCTATTTGATTTTTTTTGTAAAAAATAAGTATTATTACCATGATAAATAAATAAATAGATATATAATTCAAATATATAAATAAAATATATTAATGAAATAGTAATTAAATACTCATTATTCTTCAAGTAGTCTTTTTTTTTAAGAGTGTTCTTAAAATTTAAATTTTACCGTTAATTTTTGAAATTTATTTTTTTTATTTAAAAAGGGAAAATTGACTCTATATATATATATACTTTTCTTGTTTAATAATTTTATTAATAAAAATTATGATTTTGCCCTTTTCTTTAATTATTTAACAGTCACCCCCAAACAAATTCTAGCAGTCTCTCTGGCTACCAAATTATACCCTCGATGCCAACTAATTAGATTCCACAGTAGCAATCTTTGGACTGACTCATTTACAACTTGATCTTGCAGATAAATTCAGAGCCGTTAGATGTACGTACAAAAATGAGAAAATGCAAAACCATCATATAGCGACACGCACTCGAACAATCCGATATACTCTTATCATTACAAAAAAAATCAACAAATACATGCGGTCCTGACTATTCCTCGTCGACACCCTTTGCAACTACAAAAGGAGCCAAAAAGTCTACATTTTCACACCATTAAATCCACTCAAAATCCACTCCAAGATCAACACACACACACCAAAAAAAAAAAAAGGAGTCAAAAACCCAAAAGAAAATCCAAAAGAACTACAGGAAATAATTATGGGTATAGTAGAGGAAGCACATAACGTCAAGATCCTTGGTGCAGGAGAGCAAGTGATAGTTCTTGCACATGGATTTGGCACTGACCAGTCAGTTTGGAAGCACCTCGTGCCGCATCTTGTTGATGATTACAAGGTTGTTTTGTATGATAATATGGGTGCTGGGACTACAAATCCAGAATACTTCGATTTCGAGAGGTACTCTAGTCTTGAAGGGTATGCTTATGATTTGCTTGCTATTTTAGAAGAGATGCAAGTTGAGTCATGTATTCTTGTTGGCCATTCTGTTTCTGCTATGATTGGTGCTGTTGCTTCCATTAGTCGCCCTGATCTCTTTACTAAAATCGTCATGATCTCTGCTTCTCCAAGGTAACATTCATCCAACTTTTCTCTGGTTTGCTCTGTTTTATTGCCCATGATAATATTATACATCAATTCAGCTTGGAACTGACTCCAGTAATCAACCTCAGATGTACCCATATAGTGATTTAATTTCCTAATCATTTCTGCACACAAATCATGGTGAAGCCAATTGTCACTTCGGGTTTGGCAATAAAGGCATCAGAGTTTGTGCAGAAAACTCACTGTAAACGCCTCCAACTGGTTAAAATAGACGTTATCCTTCATCTAATTATAAACTAATGGATTTTTTTTTTCTAATGAGTGAAATAATTTATCTGGGATCATTGTGGAATCCTTGAATATCTTTTAGGAATATAGTTATTTTGTTCATCATTGTTTTTGCTTCTCATATATTTTTTTTGTTCCTGTGCTTTCTAATATTTGTCTTGCTTTGGCTAGTTGAATCTTGGTATAATTGTTTAATTTGATTTTGTACTATATGTACACGTGGATCTTTGCATTTGTGGGCTATCAAGCAACCATCTATACATATAGCCACTAGGCATTTTTGTAAGGTCAGAATAGTGTTTTTACTTCCCAATAAAAGTCGCCAATGAAAGTGATCTAATTGATATTTTTATTTGGAAGAATGGTAAAGGTTTTGAGTTTAAATTCCGTTGATATCATCCTACAATATTAGTGGTAGCCACTGTCTTTATGGTGAATACCAAAAAAAAATAGTTATTCCAGTTACATTGCCTACACTAAGCTCTTATTCTAATTCAAGAGTCAGCTGAATATATATTTTTTTCTTAGGTATTTGAATGATGTGGATTATTTTGGAGGATTTGAGCAAGAAGATCTAAATCAACTATTTGAAGCGATGCAATCCAATTACAAAGCATGGTGCTCAGGTTTTGCCCCATTAGCCGTAGGTGGCGACATGGAATCGGTGGCGGTTCAAGAATTTAGCCGTACCCTTTTCAACATGAGACCAGACATAGCCCTAAGTGTGGCACAAACTATTTTCCAAAGTGACATGAGGTCAGTTTTGCAAATGGTCATCGTGCCTTGTCACATTATACAGAGCTGCAAGGACTTGGCCGTGCCAGTGGTGGCGTCCGAATATTTGCACCAAAATCTTGGCGGTGAATCCATCGTGGAGGTCATGTCAACGGATGGTCACTTGCCTCAGTTGAGCTCACCGGATGTTGTTGTTCCGGTGCTTCTGAGGCACATTCGTTATAATATTACCACTTAATTCTTAGCTTGTTGCTTTTAATTGGGTAATTTCTGTTTACTTTCTTTTGTTTAGGTATTAATTTTCTTATGGAACTGCTTAAATTGTTAATTAGGCTTATGAAAGTTGCAAATCAGTGGTGCAAAGAGCACATAAAGTCACATCGAAAATTGGGTTCGAATTCTTCAATCGTGGTGATGGGTTGCACTATATTAAAAAAAATAAATGTAATTATGCTTGTCCCGTTAACTGTAGTCCAAAATTCTAGAATTGGAAATGTTAAGATCTATTATATAATTATTAATATTATAACATTCTATTATATAATTATTAATATTAAAGTAAATAAAAAACATCATTCTTTTATCTAAGCATTAAGTTCTATTATATAATTATTAATATTACAACATTCTATTATATAATTATTAATATTTAAATGATTTAATTTCTGTTAATAAAAAGTAAATAAAAAAAACATCATTCTTTTATCTAAGCACTAATAAGGACATTATAAGCCATATCTTATTTTTATAATGAATGAGATGCATAGAAAATTTTTTAGATACGTTGAATATTACATTTTACTTGCCCCAACCCGTTATAAATAGAGCAAAGTTAATTTTAAAAATAGACTCGATTTAAGTTAGAGATACTTGAACCGAATTCAATTTCTGTAAAGTATTTTAATTTTGTAATTTAAAAATTTATCTTATAATAAAATGAATTATCAATTGACTAAAAATTAAAAAATAAAATAAAAGCTAAAGGGATAAAGTGCAAATTAGACCCTCAACTTGACTTTAAAATTTACATTTGATATTTATATTTTTTTTGTCTGATGTGGATCTTTTTAAAAAAAATTGATTATATTAGACTGTTTTTTAAAAAATTGTTACAATTAACTCTTAAAAATCAATTGAAAGCTTAAGCTTAATATCAATAAATAAAAATTAGTTTGAATAACAATAAAAATTAATGAAACTATATTCAAAATATATATCATGATCTAAAAATTTTTAAAAATTTTCTATAGATGTAAAAAATTTTAAAAATTCAAAAATTTTACAATCAACTGATATACAATTAAGAAAAAAGTTAAAAAATTTCTATACACTAAAAAAATTTTTAGGTACAGCATTCCCTTTTTATTCTCTTAATGTCGAGTTAAGTGACTTCATAATCTATGCGCAGCGTAGTAGCTCTTGGAATTTTGGGTTGTTTTACTCTCTTTCAATCAATAGACTTTTCAACCATTTTTGCTCATGCTAGTGCCCCCATAAATTCTTGGATTTCTTAAAATTTTTTATAGATTTAATTTTTTTTTAAATTATTTCTATGCATATATAAAATTTTTAAAAATTATTGATTATATATAAAATTTTAAATTCTTTTTTTTTTAATGTATATTGCTTGATTGTAAAATTTTTAGATATATGGAAAATATTTTTTAATATTTTTAAAATTTTAAAGATATAAAAAATATATTTCTATAAACTTAATTTTTTTAAAATTTAAAAACTTCATAAATATATATTTAAAAATAATTTCATCAATTTTCATTATTATTTGAACTAATTTTTATTAATTAATATTAAAGTTAATTTTTTTAATTTTTATGACTTAATGTAATAATTCTTTAAAGAATAGTCTAATATAATTGAATTTGTAAAGAAAAATGTCCAAATGGAGGAAAAAAAAAAAAACATAAAGGTCAAACATAAACTTCAGAATAAAAATGAAAGTCGAATTTGCACCCTCATTCCAAGGTGAAATATATAGAGTGAAAATAATGCTAATGAAGCATCTAAAATATTTTTTAAAAATAATTACAAATGTAAAGAAAAAAGATTGTTAAATCCGACCTAATTTGACCTTGTCGATTTGGAGTAGATATTGCAAAAATAATTTTTTATTTCTCATACGAATAATTTTTTTAAATTTATTCACAAAATTGCTAGGACTTGTCAAATTTGGTGGAATGGCTCTTATGGAATCTCCACTCCTCCCAAAATTTTGGGGAATGAAACAATGTTTGTTGGTGGAATGAAGATGTAGAATGGCTCCCCTTCTTCTTCTTCTTCACCAACACTTCTTGCCATTCCTAAGTGTGAAGTTGCCAACTCAAATGGTAAAAAAACCACATTAGAATTAAAGTATGTGAAGATCAATAGCTAAAAGTGAGACATTACTTTCATTTTTCAAAATCTTCCTTTCTCCATCCTTTGGCAAAGAATCCTTCCTTCATTCTACTTTACTTGCATTGTGAGAAAGAATCTCATTGGAACTAGAATCATGTTGAATCATTTAGCATAAAATCTATATACACAGACAAAATCAGTTTTTCTTATATATGTGAAAGAGGATAAGAGAAGCATGAATTATTTAAATATTTTTTAATAAATTATTCAATCCATCATATTATAAACACTTCAACATCAAATAATTAACTTAACATTCTCTAATGTAATTAATACTTATTTTTCTAAACTTTAAAATATGTAATACTTATGGTGCTCAATTTAAATTCATAATTTAATATTAAAGAGAGTTTTGTCATTTAACTACTCAATACTTATTTAAATGTGAAAAGAGACATCATAATAATATATTTTTTTCTTAAAATAACTTACTCTATATTTCTTTTTAAATATAATGGAAATTCATTCATCATTATAATTTTTACCTATATATTTATTTTATTTTATTTGTTTATATAGTAAACATTAATTTTTTTTTAAAAAAAAAAAGGAAAAACAACATAGCAATGGATTACAAAAGTAATAAAATAATAACTAATAGCATCCCTAACCCACTGCAGTGAGACGCAAATGGCCTCCAATGAAGAACATTTTTAGCTGCAAAATGGATTGAAGGGACAATGCAGATGCAAATATCCAGCCAACTGTGCACCACCTGCATTTTTTTTTTTTTATTTCAATAATAATTCCTTTTTACATAAAATTTCAAAATAGTCCAAATAACTTTGTACAATTTAGTCCAAATTTAAATAATATTTATCATATTATTACTAAATGCATATAAATTTAATTTAATTTTTTTACTTAAATAATATTAATATTGTCACTTAAAAATAACAATTAGCGATTGTAATTTGTTACGACCCAAAACAGAGGCTATGACCGGCGCTAGGAAACGATAATTCTTTCGAATCCGGAACTCTTAGCAAGTCTAAAAAATAAAATAAAACATGCAACAATAATAATAACATAAATAAAATATTTTGCAACGGAAATAAAATCATAAATAAAAATAAAATAATAATCTGCCAATAAAATTAAATGAACATCCTCATCTCATATATAAAAAACCCTTTAATACAAAACCCAGTTCAAATTTTTAAAATACATATTTCTTACAAATATAATATAATACATAAGTCTCACAACTGTCTACAACTACTGCAATGTTTAGATTATAAAATAAAGCTTAGGTAAACAGTTTACATAGTGAAGCTGGAGCGAAAGAAATCCGTTATAATATATATATACGCATAGCTAAATGACAATGCACACATTCAATAGTATATATAATAAATATATATACAAGCAACTACACACAGATGCAGCAAAATCATTTTATATATTTTACTGAAAATAATATCCATTTATGAAGGATCAAATAGAACCCTAGAAAATCACAACCTCAAACAGTGTTAGATAACACTCTAGCCATACAGGCTCACTTGTTCCAAATAATTTCACTTGTTCCATTTGGACAATAGATTGATTCCGAAACACTAAGTCAACTGAGCTCTAACAGACTAACTGTCAGTGTGATTGGCCCCGAGACACTTGGTCAATCGAGCTCTAGCAATCACACTCCCAAATCACATCACACATCAAATAAATCAATCCGATCATAATCCACAAATAGGTTAGTAATAAAGCCTAAATGTTATCGGCATATTGGTACATACTTGGTTCTAGTGCTGCCCACTAGGTAGCACGTTCTATTGATATCCTTCATTTAAATATAAAACATACATTCATAGAATCAATGATGCATGATATTAAATAAAATAGCAACATAAACCATATATATATTAAAAATATACCGAAAATAAACCAGGTATATTTCGAATATATATACATCAAATAAATTCAATTTATTTACAAAATAAACTAGAATTAAACCATGAATATACCTAAAAACATTTTAAGAATAATTTATTTATAAAACATTCATATAGTTTTAAATATACCAATAATATACCAAAAGTAAACGTAAGTAATAATTAAGTCATTTATGCATACTTCACTAAAATAAATCATACATTTCTAAAACATATACCCTAAAACATGTATATATAAAATAGTAACTCACTGTTATTGCGTTCCACGAGACGGGTCTGACGGACCTGGTCCACTAGACCTCGGTCTCGGCGCAACTAAACAAACAAACGACAATATGAAATCAGAATAATTCTAACGGAAATTCTAAAGACTCGATCTAGAATCTTAGACACAGAATCAGAATAAGAATTTGACCAGTCATCACATTTCACGAGAATTCTACCGAAAATCGGGCAGAACCTCCCCTGTAAAACGGACATCTCTCTACTCAAAGAGTAGAGCCGATCCTTAAAAAAAACACACTTCGAATATACATAGAACACAATCCCTCGGTCAGACTCCAAACTACAATTTCACCGACCGAGGTCCACAATTCACAGAATAATTACAGAAATACCAAAAATGCCCTATAACACTCAAAACATAGCAATTTAGTTATTCAAACGCTAAAAATATTTATTTTACCGATAAATAAAATAAAACTCTAATTTTAAATAAAATATTATTAAAAATCGGTAATTGTCAATAAATTCATAAATATTGACCAAAATACATTTTATAAATCCAAATTACATAATTAACCCTAAAACTCACTAAAAATCAATAAAAACCTATTTATTTAGAAAAATCGTATATTATATATAATTTAAAAATAATTTACGAAAAATAGTTTTAATTAGTTAAAAATACTAAATAATTTGTAGAAATAATTTTTATACCTTAAATAACTAGTAAAACCAATTTAATTATATTTTTAGCCAATTTAGTGTCAAATTACCAAAAGACCCCTAGTTATGTAAATTCACTAAAATTAATAAAAAATTCACCAAAAATAGTATAATTACTCAAAATTAAATTTCTCAACATATAATTCAATAATATCAATAAATATACTCAATTATCCAATTAATTTCAATAAAACACATAATTAACCTAATTTTCCCAAAATTACATAAACTAAATAAATTCCAAATAATTATATAAAATTCACAAAAATTACAAATAAATTTCTAAAATGCATTTCAACACCTATAAACACCATAAAACAAAATTTAATAATTTAATTAATTAATTTTCGAAAATTAGAAAATATTAATGAAATAATAAAAAATTCACAAAAATCAAAATAATTCCCCAAAATTCCACAAAAATTCACATAGGTAGATTGAGCTAAGGGGAACAACATTTGTTAAGGCACTTTTCATGAATAACAAGGAAAAAGCTCAAAAAAATTGAAAAATCCATAATGGCCGAGATGAGAAAAATTGAAAAACAGCAAAAATGAAGAAGTTAGAGCTCAAACCGAAGCTTGGATCAAGTTCACTGGAGCTTGAGGATCTCAAGGACACCGGAATCGCGAAGAATGACGGCCGGAGGTGGAAGAACGGTGAAGAACTTGATTTTCGGCCAAAAATGGTTATGGTTGTCTTGGCCGGCGCCGGGGAAGAAAAGAAGAGCGGCGAAGCTTCTGAACGGCGATGAGGCACTCTGACGGTGAGGGGACGACAGTGACAGACAGTGGGAGTGGGAGGAGGGCGTCGGGTTTATAGGGAGAGGGAGGAATGACACAAATGGTAAATTAGATTAGGTTTATATATATATATATATATATATATATATATATATATATATATAACACTTTATTATTAAAATATACAAATATTATATTTAGAAAAATTACACACCACAACTTAATAAACATATACAAATATACATATACATATACATATATATATATCACATGTTAATAATAATAAAAACTATATAATATATACATAATTAAATAATAATAATAATAAACCCTAAAATGTTAAATAAATAAATAAATATATATATATATATATATATATATATATATATATATATATATATATATGCATGTATGTATATATATGTTAATATACAAAATATAATCATGCATGACGACATACAATTTAATAAAACGAGCTAGCATAATTAAATAAATAATTTTTTAAATTTTATGTTCCCAAAAATGTAAATCTCGAAAAAATTTTATGTAAATATCTTAAAATAATATAAAATAATTGAAAATGACTTTAATAAATAACAAACTCATTAAATAATCATAAATATATATAAAAATTATTAACATTGTATATCCTGATTCAGTTTAAAATTATTTAAAAATTCGGGATATTACATAATCGAATATTTTAATTTTAAGATGTAATTTTATTTTTATTTAGTAAATTTATTTTAATTTCTTTTTTGTTCTCTTCATATATTTAATTATTTAATTTTAAAAATATTAGTAAATTTATTTTAATTTATTTTTGTTCTCTTCGTATATTTAATTATTTAATTTTAAAAATATGTAGATGTATTTATAAATGTATAGTAAAATATGAGTGTTATTTCTAAAATATATTAATATATTAAATTTTAACATAAATAAATATATAGATGTATTTGGTAAGTAATGAATAAAATATGAATGTAATACGTAAAATATATGATAATATAATATTAATAATGGATAAAAATATGTGAAAATGTTTTTTTTTTAAGTTAAAAATGAAGAAGCGAGTTATAGTAAATTTGCATTTTAAAGTGAAGGGTGAGAGATGCCCAAAGGGATGCAATTGCATAGGTTGACAATTGTTTTAAGAAAGTACCTCCAAAATTGAAGATAAGAAATTAATAAATTATAAATCCTTTGTTTGATTAACAACATAGAACATGTCTTTATTATCAAATAATTAGTTCTTAATCTCATAGAGTAACAATTTTATTTTTGATAAAAAATCCAATTTTATTATTTTTTAATTGTAAAAAATGTCAAAAGATACAATATACTAACAAGATATATAATAAGATAAATTTCTCAGCCTATCCCACCTAGGTAAGAGTGCGCATGATTCAATTAATCAAATCATAAAACAAGGATTTAAACTAAACTGTGTCATATCATTTTTTAATATCTATAACTATATCGATTAACCAATTAATATATATACTCCTTATTATTTAGGTGTTCTAAAATTAGAAATTTAAACTAACCAATTATTTACTAAAGCCGTTTTCAAAACTCAACCAAACTAAACTTATAGATTATGTTAATCTATTTTTCGGATTGTTTTGGTTTTTGGTTGACGAATCAGTTTTTTTTTCCTATACTTAAAATGGATGGTAACATATTTTGTGACGGGTTAAAGCATTTAGCGGAAAGTATGGTTCCATCTTCTAATTTTTTGATATTCTCATATGATGACATGAGACTTAGCCATAAGACTAGTTAAAAAAATAAATTCTATCATAAATTTTAATGAAAGATGTTGGTCAATGATCACAACTAGAGGTGTCAAAAGGGTGGATGAATCTTATTTATATCGAATTGACTCACTATGATGATAAATTAAAGTCAACATGAATATGACTTATTATTAATTGTTATTTCAACTCTAACATGATAAGAAAATTAAATGAATACATTACATTTAACTTATTTATTTAAATGAATTTTATAGATAATATTGATCACCCATAAAAATAAAAATAGAAAACTATTTTCATAAAAAAAATTACAATAGTGAGTATTTTATTCTTTAAAATCATAATAAATTATATAAATTACTTGTAAATCTGCATTTTGCATAGACTTTATACACTTTAAAATAATTAATTAAATAATTTTAATAAATTAACACTACAATTTAATTAAATATAAAAATAAGAACATAAAAATTATTACAATAATTTTATTTTATTTTTAATAGTTATAGTAATAATGTAATTGAATATGTAGAATAAAGAAAAAAAAGAAAATAGTTGAAAATAAGATGTTTTAATTAAAATAAAAAACATAATTTTTAAATGGAAAGAAAAAGTAATATTTTAAATATAATAGAATTAAGTAGTTTACATAGGATAAAACATATATATTTTACAATAAGATTTTTTTATATTTTTATAAAAAATATTTTAAATTTTAATAACTCAACATATAAATTTTTCGATTCAATACTAAATTACAAAGAGAAAAATTACTTTAATAATTTTGGAGCTCAATATTTAATATATATATATATAGACATAAATTTTAAATGAATCATGTTGGATTAATATGACTTAATATAACACATATAACTATCATATTATAATAAATATACATTTAATGTAAATTATGTTATAAACAAATTGATCCATTTCTAAAATAAATTCATTCAACCCCAAATTTTTTTTATTTGAGTTGTTAGACAAATTGTAACCATTTTGACATCTCGTGTTAAACGAATTGTATTAGCTTCTTATAAACCATTTTGACAGCCCTAGTTACATCAAGTTGTGATTAATTTTTCTTTTTTAGCGGGACAAGTTGTGATTAATCAATGGCATAAAATCTTACTCGTACGTATGAAACCACACGTGCCAAAGCCTCCACCACGGCTCGATTCCACCACAACAGCACACCTGGTCCAGGTCTCCTTTTCCTTCACTCTCCATCCTCGACTGATTTTTCTCTGGTCTCTCCATTTTAAACTCCTCATTTTACTCCTCAAAAACCCGCTCCCATCATTAATGAAAGAAAAATCCAACTCGTTTGTGACTCAGTCCGGTCTGGTTATGCCGTCGGCAGTGGCGATTTCCGAGCGAGTCGAACTCGCTAAGCTCTGTGCGTCAAGAGATTGGTCAAAGGCGATTCGAGTGCTTGATTCACTTCTCGCTCAATCCTGCACCATTCAAGACATCTGGTGCGTCTGCACATTTTTGAATAAAACATTCAACGAAAACCTCTGTTTGGATCTTCAATTTATAGGTTTTGTTCTTATTGCTAATGTGAAGTTTTTTTTTTTTTGGTTAATTTTCAGCAATAGAGCATTTTGTTACAGTCAATTAGAGCTACACAAGCATGTAATTAAAGACTGTGATAAGGCTTTGCAGCTCGATCCTACGCTTCTTCAAGCTTATATACTCAAAGGTGTTTGTTCCTCCTGTTTTGAACTTAATTTTTTTTTGTTGACTTTGAATTTGAGATTATTGTGGCAATTTGAATGCGTGTTTTGTTTTGATTTAGGTTAGACTTGCATTTCAAGCCATTTCTGTAGTATAATCGTGATGCATGCGGTGTTCTTCCAAGCAGTCTGATTGTTCCATTAGGAATCACTTTTTTTTTCTAATTTTTTTTAATGGTTGATGAATTAGCAGAAGATTAGGAGTAATTCAAGAGTACGTAAAAATTAATGGTTATATTGCTAAAGACTGTTATAGTACTTGTTTGTGATTTGAGTAATTTAAGAGTTGCCCATACCAAAATATCTATTGTGCAATCTATTCGATACATACAATTTGAATTTCCTATCTGCGAGAATTAGCTGGCTGATTTGATTATTATGGTTTCCTAATTATTCGGAATGAACATTCATATGGTACTTGATTTGCTTCTATTACAGAAGCTTGGTTTGTAATATCTGTTGGCATAGGGTTAGAAATGAAAACTTGGAAGAAATCTAATTGTAAATTTTATTTGACAATTTATATTATAACTAAGAATGTAGACTTCACCTGTGTTGCTCTTCTTCAAAAAGAACTAAAAATAAGACTATTTTTTTCACTAAAAGGCAACAAACTGAAAGGTGGGGTTATTTATTTTGCAGAACCTTATTTGAACGTGGAAAATATTTTGTTTGGAAACATTATGGAGAAAATGAAAATTTTTGTTGATGGTTAGCAGCATAAATGAAATCAATTGGAAATGTCTTATAATGTTTTGAACACTTTAAGAAAATATAATTTATTTTTGGTACAAAAAGATCATTAGAATGTCTGGATTTCATTTGTGCCACTTGGTTTTAAGTTTTAAGAGAACATTAGTAATCTTGGTGGTTATTGAATATTGGCAATTTGGTGGCGGATGCATATGGTCATTAAGTCAGTAGGCTGCTTAGGGATTTTTTTATGGTTTATTTCTTTCGTTTTTTTTTTCTATTTCTATTTCCAAATTTGCAAAAAAAAAAAAAAAAAAAATCTTTGCTTTTGAAAAAAAAAAAATCCCTTGAAGATTACTTAGTTTTCCCATACATCTATTAAATTAGGGCTGAATAGAATTGAATTGAACTATTCATAGGCTAACAGAACACATGGTTTGTTAAGGTGTTTAATAGCAAAAACTTGAAAAGTTAAAATTTTTTCAAACTGATTTGTACTTTATCCAATATTATGTTTGCATCTATTAAATTTGGATTTAATAGAAATGCCAAATTCAATAATAATAAAAGATAATTTTGGTTGGAGGCTTCAGTAACAAAAATCTGAAGACTTTTGTGGGTCTTTTCAATAGCCTTAGGCATTTGTCTACGCGAACTAAACATTGAAAAATGGCTCACTGCATTTACTTATAATCAGTAATCACAAATTTGCAATGCATGTTAAAATAATAAAACTATGATGGTATTTGAGCTTTCTTGCCTTTGCAGTGCATATGCAAATAATAAAACTATGATGTTATTTGGACTTTCTTGCCAAAGACGTTCTTTAGCTGTAACTTCTGACTGGAACTGATAAGAAAGTACATTTTCTTGCCAATTTATCTTCAATATAGAATTACGAGACAAAACGGGTATTTGTGGTTTCTTTCATGATCTTAGCCTTGTGGATTTTTTTTTCATCTAGGTCGTGCATTTTCATCTTTGGGAAGGAAAGATGATGCTCTTTTGGTGTGGGAACAAGGTTATGAACATGCTTTGTGCCAGTCTGCAGATCTGAAACAATTGCTGGAAATGGAAGAACTTCTTAACTTTGCAAAACAGGAGAGACACATTGCCCATGGATACCACTTAACAGAATCTAAATCACCCATGAGTATAACTGAATCTGCACCTCATACAAATGGAAAATTAAATGAAACATCTGAGAATCAAAATAAATTGAGCGATATCTCCAGTTCTGAGATTTGTAGCAAATCTGGAGATAATCTTGAGTTGGTCAATGAGGAAAGAGATAAAGCTGGAGGAAAGACACCTATGCCTATACCTGAATGTGGATCTAATATGAATGGAAAATCAGTTGAAATTTATACAAATCACAATAAATTAAGTGATAAATCTAAACTATGCTGTGAATTGAAAGATATATCTGAGATCAACTCCGATTCTGGGGATAGCTTTGGCATAGCAAATAGCTCAGACACAAAAGCTGAAGGGAATTTAGAGGCTGATAAGAACGGAACTCATAATATTGTTGATAAACTTAGTTGTGATACTGAATCTTCTAGTTTTTCAAGCAATACATCTGAACTGTCAAGTAAATCATCAAAAATATCCATCAGCTCAGGTGATACAAGTGAATATCACATCAAGCTGAGTAAAATAACTGATGTGCCTAATGAAGCGGGTGATGAAGCCAAGAAAAGTAAGAAGTTCTGTGTAACTAAGGTTTCAAAGACAAAATCCATAACTGTTGATTTTCGACTGTCAAGGGGGATAGCACAAGTATGTATTACTTGCTAGATTTTGTAAATAAGCGATGCACTTGTTTTGATACTGTTAATCTTTACGTTGTGGTTGAAACTTTACCTGTCTTCTTGTAGGTTAATGAAGGGAAATATGCTTCTGCCATATCTATCTTTGACCAGGTAAATTGTTTGGGGCATGCATCATTCTGGTAGTTTGCTATGTACTGAGATTGTTTTTTCTGGTCCTCTGTTTTGGAGAGTCTGGGATTGGTTGATTACTTCCAGGGCCAGTCATTGAACTTATATGTCTTAAGATTTTCTAAATGTATTTGAAGCAGATATTGAGAGAGGATCCTACTTATCCTGAGGCACTAATAGGTAGAGGGACAGCAAATGCATTCCAACGGGAATTGGAAGCAGCTATTGTTGATTTCTCAAAGGTATCTGAATCTCAAATTTCTAAGCCACATATGAAAAGGTTCTGGCTTTTGTTGTGAGCGCTTTACATGATTTGTGTCTAGGCTATTCAATCAAATCCATTAGCTGGTGAGGCATGGAAGAGAAGAGGACAGGCCCGTGCTGCCTTAGGAGAATCTGTCGAGGTGAGAATAGTTTGAAACTATTCAGCAAATCTTGGAGCCTTACCCAAATGAAGATTTCATCTTTATTGGCTGTAGCTGTGATTTTCTATTCTTGGTTTTTAGATGATAACACAGTATATACTTATTAAATTTTGCCAATAAATTATGTGCACTTGCCTTTCATTTTCATAGATAAAGGGCTTCCTTTTCATGCAATAGCTAAATATTTATTAAATTTATTTTTTATGCAGCAAGAGGTAATTGTCAAACAAATTGAAATAACATATCACATTAGTGTATTTTTGTTATTTATGACTGAGCGTTTTTGTGATTTTGTTACTCAATTCTTCTACTTTCTTTCTGTTCCTGGAACAATTGCAAGTTCTTACTTTCTTTAATCATACTAGCAAATTACCTTTGTGATAACTTTTATTGCTTTTTCATATCAGGCTATTCAGGATTTGACTAAGGCATTAGAGTTTGAACCAAACTCAGCAGATATATTACATGAAAGGGGTAACCTTCTTACATCTAGGTTTTTCATGTTAATTATAATACCATAATTGGATTGAATTCTGGTTTTATCATCTTGGTATTGCAGTAGAATGCTATTGGTGATACATATTATGTGGTCTAGTTAATTTACTTGTAGAGAATAATAAAAAAAAAAAAAAATGTTCTATGCATTAAATAATGCAATAAATGCTCTTTGGCAAACAAGTTGTTAACAGAATATCTAATAATGCAGGAATTGTCAATTTCAAATTTAAGGATTTTGTCGCTGCTGTTGAAGATCTCTCTGCATGTGTGAAGCTTGATAAGGATAACAAGTCTGCCTACACATATCTAGTCAGTCCTGAACGTCCAATATATTGCTCATTCTATGTCATTATGGTTTTTCATTCAAACTCATGGATATTTTAGACTTCTACTTGGGCTGAGCAAACATTTACTTATTAGGGTTTGGCGTTATCTTCAATTGGTGAATACAAGAAGGCTGAGGAGGCACATTTAAAATCTATCCAACTTGATCGGGGTTTCCTTGAGGGATGGGCTCATTTAACCCAGGTAAATCTGCAATTGTTGGGTTATGTCAAACAAAAACCTGTTTGGTTTGACACGAGACATCCATGATTTATGCACTTTTTGTTATATTTCTAGTTATGTTAATGGATTAGGCTAACATAGACCAGTAACACTTGTTTGGCACTTAAGTGAAAACATATCTTTATGAAATGTGCAGATAATGTGTGGGGTATTTTAATATCTATTGTCTTTTTTGTTTACTTAACAAGTATGCAAATTTAGGGTGCGTTTGGATCTAGGTTAAAGAAATGAAGTGTAACAGTTACAAGTGTAACCATTAAGGGAGTAATAGTTATAGGTGTAATAGTTTTATTGTTAACTTTGTTTGGTAAATAAAGGGTAATGTATAAGCTGTGTAATTGAATTTTTTTTAAATAAACTGTTAATATATATGAAATAATTAAAATAACATAAATAAATAATTAAATAATTCACAAACAATAAAATTAATTTTTAAAATATTAAATAATTAAAAAAAATTATTAGAAAAAATTTCATAAAGATTAAGTTGCATAATATATTCTATACATTTTTACACATAAAAAATGTACAAATTTTATAGAATATAATTAATAGAGATTAAAATAAAAAATTAATAAAAATTACTTGTAACAATTAGTTTATGTTTTATAGCTAGTCATGAAAACACATATATTAATTATTAGACAAAATTTCTCATGTATTAAATTCAAATGATAAAAATAATATTTAATTAATATGAAAATGATTAATTCATTAACATTCTCATAAGAATTGAAATAAAAAATTGAAAATAACAAAATATAAACTAGTGACAGTAACAGAATTAAAATAGAAATAGTAAGGCCACCATGAAAAAGTAAATTGATTTATATATTTTTTATAAATTTGATTCATGTTTTATTAATGTAAAAAATTAAGAAGGTGAGTAATTTATAAATAAACATAAAATGATAGAATAATGAAAAATATGTATTTTTCAATAAAATTTTTTTTTTACAAACCTTTACCTTATCTCTATCTAGGTTAACAAAAATACACATAAATTGAGTTAACTGTTAAGGGGGTTAACAATTAAATTTAATTGTCTAAAATTTGCCAAACAATGTTAAAGAAAGTTAATGCATTACAAGAGTAACATTTATCATCCTTTAACCCGATCCAAACGCACCCTTAAGATGGAAATTTACTGTAGCTGAAAGCATACGCTAAAGAAATGCTGTCCCTTTGCCATGAATGCTTTAGGATTTTTTTTTTTTTAGTGAAAAGTACACATATTAAACTATTAATGATCTGACTGTCAAATTAGAGGGAATAGAAGCAAAGTAAAGAAATTGTTATTATCGCAAATAACTAAATAATACAAAGAGGCAGATGAAGAAGCTTGTGGTAACAAGGTATTGGAAGATGCATAGCATTGTTATACATTTGATGTTAAATTAAGGGTGTTACATTGCTGAAAGTAGGGTAAAGAAAGAATTGAAAAACCAGGCGCATCCTTGATAGTTTCATGGGATTGCCTCTTAATCTATGTGTGTATGCATACTGTGCCTAATCTCTCTTGGTTGGTGTGTCATGTGCTTCTCCAAGCCTCATGACCAATATTGTGTAATTAATTATTCAAATCTACTTTGGGCTATCTAGGGTGTGGGAGAGATGCCAAAATATTTGTCTTCCTATATGTTTATACTTTATAGCATTATGTTGAACACATCTGTTCAATCTGCATTGTTTAACATTTAGAACACCTATGAGTTGCAGGAGTTGCACTATTGTTTGTGTCTTTTGTAAAGCATGTAAAGCCAAAGGAAAAAGGCCTTTGTCTATAAGTTCTTTGTCTTAACATTTTCAACAAATTTTTTCAACAGTAATGATCTATAATATCTTCTTTTCTCAATGTATTCGGTGAAAACAAATATTGAGTCAGTTCAAATTCTTACCATTCTTTTATAGTTATTGCTCATAAATGTGAATGTCCAAACTATTAATGCCTTTGGATAATTGACTTTCATAACTATTAAATGCATTTTATTTTGTCATGATGTCAAGTTTGCAATATTTCAAGATTCAAGTTGTCCTAATCCTCGCTGTTGTGGTATGCATGTATTTTTTGGCAGTTCTACCAAGATTTAGCAAACTCGACCAAAGCTTTGGAATGCATTCAACAAGTTCTCCAAATTGATGTAAGGTAATTGTCATCAGACTGCACAATGTCATTCTTGTTCTTAATATGCAAAGCTGATTTTTTGTTATTCTAAGGCCTCTTCTGCTGCTTGAACTTGAATTGTAGTTGATAATGTGTTTCTGGTTCTGGATTGTGATGCCCAATTTTGCCAGTTGAATTATGATCAATTTTGTTGCTTCTTTTGACAGGTTTGCAAAAGCTTATCATTTGCGTGGGCTACTGCTGCATGGAATGGGAGAGCATAGGTATATTCTTTCAAATTGTTGATATTTTTATACCGAATGCAACTAAACTAAGATTATATCCTACACTAGTTGGATCTCTTGATTTTCTATTTGATTTTTTTGTTGGAAGTGATTGTGTACTTTTTTAATGTTCATCGACTTCTGGATATTCATGCTGGTGGGAGAAGTCAGAATAATCCATAGGCAGTTTTGTGGAAGTTGTGGTTTTATTAGCAGGTTGACATTACATATTTGAAATTATTAAAACACATTGGCCCTGGTTGCTTGGGCTTTTCATTAACTAAATACTTTGCCATCCAACTGTAAGAATATGGATGCATTTAGTGGTTTTCTATATTTCTAATGCAGCTATTCATCTGCCTCAACTCGTCTATTTAGGTGTATGCACACTGTGATGATGCAAGATAATGACCAATATACTGTAAAATAAAATGCCCCAGCTCTTATGAGTATAAAACTTTCCAGTCTAATGGTTAACATTGTAGACATATATTATTTGCTATTGTGCAATGGTGAAGGAAAATTTAATTAACTGCATGGTTCTTCAAATGTGTATTTTTTTTTTTTTTATAAACATAGTTTTGGGATTGCTTGAGAAGAAATTTGTCACCCTTTTTGGAATTAATGTGTGATAAATTTTCCATTAACTCATTATAGTCTGATTGAAACTGAATTCATTCTCATGCAATAGGCTTTGTATAGTAACGTTCTGATATGGGACTCTTCAATTTTCATCATTGATTTGTTAACACTGTTTCTTGTTCAGCACATCTTGTCCTATATTAACATACCTAATGATTGATCGACTGACTGACTTTTTACTGTTGCAGGAAGGCTATAAAGGAATTATCACTCGGCTTGAGTATTGAAAACTCAAACATAGAATGCTTGTATTTACGAGCATCCTGCTATCATGCTATCGGAGAATATGGCGATGCGGTAATTAATTGACAATTAAACCATTTCTCTTGATCTTTTATATGCAAGTAATACATCATCTACCATTTTATAGTTGTTTGCATTACTTATATATGATGATCACAGGTGAAGGATTATGATGCAACACTGGATATGGAACTAGACTCGATGGAGAAGTTTGTACTTCAATGCTTAGCCTTCTATCAGGTGTGGCTTGATCCAGAAAGTTTAGCTTGTTGGAGATTTTACACATTTTTCTCTTCTTTTACAAACATTTTTCTTCTTCAACATATGCTTGCATGTAAGCAGGAATCAGAGGTTCATATTGATGTATACATTCACATTAATGTGCTTTTGGACATTTTTCTACATTATCTTTGTTTTTCTTTCCTTAGTGAATTAAATAAGATACTGCTTTCCAACCTTTGCAATAACATAATATTTACACTTGATTATATTATTGGATCTACTGCGCAATAGACCAACAAGCAGATGATATCCACAATGAAATGCATGGCTAGCTGTGGCTTTTGTGGAAGTTTTTCTGAATTCTGTTTTTATCTTTTGCAGAAGGAGCTTGCTCTGTATACAGCTTCCAAAATTAACAGTGAATTTTGTTGGTTTGATATTGATGGAGATATTAATCCTCTCTTCAAGGTAATAGTTTAACATATTAAAATGAATTTTTGTGTACATTCATTCTCATGCGTTGTTCCTTCTCCTGCCTTAACAGCTTTATTTCAAATGCTTGCTTGGGAATTCATAAAAGATTTCTTCTGATATTGTATGAGCACTAAACCCTGGTGCTATAAAGACTTTTCTTACAGAAACAGTCACATTCAAAAAATGAATTTACCATGCAGTGTTGTGTGGAAGGACACTGCTTCTGTTTCACTTGTATATTTACGTTGTGTGCATGTTGTAATGGAATTTTCAGGAGTACTGGTGTAAACGGTTGCATCCCAAGAACGTATGTGAAAAAGTATTCAGGCAGCCTCCTCTTCGTGATTCTCTGAAAAAAGGTAAGCTGAGAAAGCAAGAGTTTGTAATGACAAAGCAAAAGACAGCCCTTCTAACAGCTGCTGATTCAATCGGCAAGAAGATGCAATATGATTGTCCTGGCTTCTTACAGAATAGGCGTCAGGTGATTGATTGTTTGATAAAATTATTAATCTGAATAATCTCTCTCTCTCTCTCTCTCTTGGCAAACGCTACTTGGTGAGTTCAATTCTCACCAAAGTTTAATAATCTCTTGTTGCCTTAAACTGTAAAACTGAAAATGAACTCGTTTTCTTGTTGTAGTTTATATGTTATTAGGTTTGATCTTCTGTTTATGTTTCAGCATCGTATGGCTGGATTAGCTGCTATTGAAATTGCACAAAAGGTTTCAAAAGCATGGCGTTCTTTGCAAGCTGGTTGGAAACATTCTAATAAAGTCATGTCAAAATATGGTAAGAGAACTCGGAGAAGAAATAACGTGCCCAGTCAGAATAGAGGGGGTGCTGGTTGCAGTACTAGTAGTTCTTCAGAAACGTCAACTTCATATGGCATTACAGAAGAGAGATCATCTGGCCGTCATATGATGTCATGGCAAGATGTTTATTCTTTGGCTGTCAAATGGAGACAAATTTCTGAACCTTGTGACCCAGTTGTGTGGGTTAACAAGTTAAGGTGGGTTACTGAGTTCATAATTAACTCCAACTCATCAACATTAGTAGAATCTCATCATTGCAACATGTTACAGTCAACTATACATCTTAGTTTCAGAATCTAGAATGTCTCAAACATGTTTTGTTGCATCATTTCATTCTAATAAAATTTTCTTGGTTGTTGCACTATGAGTAAGCTAGGCCTGGATTTAACCTATCAAATTACTAATACTGTAGAACCTGGCAATTCTTTGCCAAAATCTAGGCCTAGAATGCCTGATTGGCACCATTTGGATCATTTATTTTAATCACCAGTGTTTGGATCAGTTGTCCATTTTTAGATCTGATGAATGACATAATTAACTCAAGTACCTACTTCAACTGTTCTTTTTGCCTGAATTTGTGCATACCTGTAAATCAGTGAGGAGTTCAACACTGGATTTGGGTCGCACACACCATTGATTCTTGGACAGGCAAAAGTTGTTCGATACTACCCGAACTTCGAAAGGTAAAACCTAGTTCAATTCTGATTTTGATTAATGATGTAGAATGGTCATGAGTTATTCATGCTGCAGAACATTAGCTGCTGCAAAGACCATCATGAAGGATAAAATGTGTGTGCATAACAAGGCAGATGAAGTCATTCATATATCCAAAGATAAATTACAAGATGTGGGTACTTCAATTCTTTGTTTGATACACACACATATATAGCTTTGCTGTATGTTTCAAGGTAGCACCAAAGGATTTTGTTGGCACTATGGATGGTGCAAATTTGCTAAGCCTATTATACCAGTAATGAAAGAATCAACGTGTTTCTAAACAGTAGTTGCAGGTGTCATGATCTGCTGATGTGAGCTTTTCAGTTCTCTTGTTTATTAAATATAGTGTTCTGTTGGGTTGCTCATTAAATAAATTCGATCCATTTTCTCTAGTAATATGATATTATTAATTTAATACTAGGTTAAACAAGTGTCATCCCATGTGTCACTGTTGGCCATATACATTCTGGAAAAAAGTTTTAACTATGGTTAATTTTTATGGGGAATATGCAGATTATGGATGCAAAAACATGTTCTGATCTTTACAAGGTGATTGGGGAAGATTTCTGGTTGGCTACATGGTGCTACAGTACTGCAATTGAGGGGTAATGTTCCTTTCAATGTAAATTGAATGTGTATGAAATTTTGGTTATGACATCATTCCTGGCTGTTTGTACTCCTTTCAGGAAGCGGTATGTAGGGACAAGGATTACCCTAATGAAAGTGTAAGTCTTACTTAAATTTCCTTTTTCTTTTCCTGTTATTCTTGCTTTCATTTCTAGATCCTTATGCAACCTTTGCAACTTTTTTTTTTCCTGGGATGTCTAAATATCAAATGATTCTTCCAGGAGTGAACATGGATTTGATTTTGCAATTAGAACACCATGTACGCCTTCTAGATGGGATGAGTTTGATGCTGAAATGGCAATGGCATGGGAAGTAAGTTGATGAAGTTGTCAAGATATAAGCTTACATTAGACTATTATTGTTATCCACACCTTATTTTAATTGGCTAATGCAGGTGACATTCCCTTTTGCCAAACTGGTTCTATTTTTCATGCCAGTGAAAAAAAAAATTTTTGTTGCTTTTGTAGTTGGTACAAATAAAAACAGAAAATGAATCGCCTTTCATGATGAAATAGAAGCTTGTATTTTTATCTATCTTTTGCAATCTTTATTCATATATGGTGTTAGCACTTCTGGAACACTTTGGTGGTTACTGAAGTGAATAATTTATTACTTCAACTGCGATAGCTGTTTCACTATAGGAGCTGTCTATTTGGTGTCAAGGCTTCCTTGGACCAGTTCTAAAAGCCTTGTTTTATCATCCATTTTAGTTCTGTATATCTTCTCCAGCATCAATTTTATCTTTTGATATGCACATTATTCAACATAATATGCAATGATAAAACTTGATATATTTGAGTTTATAATACTTCAGGATAGTTGTATGAATCTCTTGTCCATACATGAGCAGATGTCTAAGAAGCAACAGCCTGATTATATATAATGTTGGAAAACTTGCCTTTGTTGGCTTTGCCAAAGTCTTTTACTCATTGTGTCTCAGAACACTGCTCTTTTATGCATTCCATGCAGATTTTATCAAGTCTTAATTTTTCTATCAATTAGTGACATTGTCAAATCTGTTTTCACAGGCTGTATGCAATGCTTACTGTGGTGAAACTTATGGGTCTACTGATCTTGATGTACTTGGAAACGTCAGAGATGCAATTTTAAGGATGACATACTACTGGTATAGAATATTACTCCCAATGCATGAAATAGTTGGTTTTCCTAGTACATTATGGTTCTTTTAATCTTTATTATAAATGGATTGCTGCCCAGGTATAATTTTATGCCACTGTCAAGAGGTTCTGCTGCCGTCGGATTCATAGTTTTGCTTGGATTACTTCTTGCTGCTAATCTGGAGTATGAGGGGAAAATCCCTAAAGGGGTACAGGTGGACTGGGAAGCCATTCTGAGCTTTGAACCAAGCACATTCCTGGATTCCATTAAGAGATGGTTGTATCCATCTCTCAAGGTGACAACATCTTTGAAAGATTATCCAGACGTGGAATCAACTTTTGCAACAACGGGATCGGTTGTAGCTGGTCTGAGTTCTTACAATGATTGAACTCCTAAATCCTTGAACAGGTAAGTTGGTTATTCTATTTAGGGGACATTTAATTTCCTGTCAAATTGAAAAGCTGTATGATTATTTCTTGTCCTTTGAAGACTGAAGTCTGTACAGAACTTGCAAAAACCAACTGATAACATTTTTGTTGCAATAAAGGAGTCGTGATATGGTGATTCTGATGCATATGTATGAAAATGATAAGTCACCTCCAATTGCTAACTTGTTTCTTGTAACTGATGCACCATGAAAGAATTCTCTATTTGAGGATTGAAATGATCCCAAATATTTACCTACCATGCAAATGTAAACTTATTATTTTTAGCTGATGCAAATTCAACTCTGATGCAGCAAAATTAAAAAAAAAAAGTTCTAGGCAGTTGGCCTTTCCTGAGGTGAAGGTGCAGGGTTCTGATTGTCACTCCTGCTACAATTTGACACGATACTTTTGCATCCGAGCTTGCATTCAATCTGACTTAACATTCTTGTAAGCATGCGTCGTTGTACCATAATGTGTTGTACAGGAGTTCAGAATTACATAATTGCAAGAAGCTTTTACCCATTTCAGTTCTCCATACATTTGAAATAAACGCATGTGTTCTCACGATTCATTTCACCGGGGATATCCCACTAAATCTGTATCTTATTTATGTCACATTAGATCCAAAATGGAGGTTACTAGAATTATCGGATTTTTTGTAACATTTAATATGCACGGCTTGGGTTTTTGTCTGATGAGTACAAGTATTAAATGTTGCCAGCTACCTGCAATCTTCTTGTAGCATTGCTTCATAGAAAATACTCATTTGGATGTGCTCTTACCGGAATAACCAAGAGAAGATGGTCGAGAGTCCGACCAGTATACAGCAAGAGGAATTACTAAGAAAATGGTATACTTCTTCATCAGGTTGTTTCAAGTTAAGCTAAGTATATTGTTTCAAGTTAAGCTAAGTTATATTCAAGACACTGTTACCTGACGCATAATTTATGTTCTGGAAAATAGAGCATGAGATTGATTTGAATCTGCAGAAGTCAATAGCAATGAGTATGTGATTGTTTTACCCTTCGCCCCCACAATTGCATTATCGGAGTAAAGTTTCAGAAGCTGCTGCTTTTAAGATCTTGATTTAAAAAAAAAAAAAAAAAAATCAAAAGCTTGGTCTCAGGAGACCAACTATAAGTATTCTTGGGCTACAGATGATTGCCAATAATGTTCATATCACTTTATTTTGGAAGTTTTTGCTACAAACAATCATTTATTAAATTGATTAGGTATGATATGATGCATGTATAATCTAGATTAGGTATTATAAAAGATTTTGGTTAGTTATTCTCGGTCGGCATCATGGTCTTAATTAGATAACAGGTCCTAATCTCCAATATTAGCCAATGAAAGGGCTTGTCGAATATTATTGCTATTAATACCACCAAAGACTTCAGGCCTTCCTCATAATCATACTAACAAATCAACAATAAAGAGAGAAAAATCATGCTTTACAAATAAATGGAGATAAAACATGCTCACTAATAAAATAAAATAAAATGTCATTGTCCTTGAGATTAAGCTACAATGGTACTTTGAAACCCCAAAAAAAACTCTCTGAAGCTTTTTTTTTTTTTGCGTTGTAGATAATAGGCGTTAGTATTTATAGTTATAGATGTGTATGATGATGATTCATGGAACTTGACCACATCTCTATCTCAACCCATTTTCTTTAAAAATACCTAATTCAGCACTGACTGCTGCTGCTTCTTTTATCCTTTTTGCCTTACGTTGCTTGCTTCTACTCCACTCCCTTTTAGCTAGCGTTTCTTCAGGAATTGTAGGCATGCCTGTCAAAAAAAAAAAAAAAACTTTATTGTTATTATTTTTTTTGACGTTTAATTAGTAGTGGGTGTAACTTCCATTACCTAAAATCAGCCACTAAACAAAGACAGTGAAACATGAAATACAAGTGCCTTCTTTAATTAACCTGATGCAATTAATTATTAATTAACGTAACGCAATTAATTAAGTAGAAAAAAAGGGCAGTTGTTAGAAACCAAGAACATGCACCTTTCTTGTCTTTGGTCTCTTTCGTCATGTCCTGTACTCCATTTGATTTGACTACTTTTCCTTCAAGTGTGATCTTTGACTTGACATCTGCGAAAAGCCATGAGGCATTCATTTGCTTACTGATCATTCGAGCTGCATAGTAAGGGATCATGGCATGCTTTGTTTGCTCAGATTTCATTCTGCCATTAATGAACATTAAACAATCCATCAAGCTTTCTTTAGCCATGCCTTTCATGTCATAAGCCTGTGATCTTCTCCACAAACTCTTACTGTGGGGACTTCCAGAACTTGACAAGCACAGAGCCCTAGTAGAATCACTAATGGCATCTTCTGGGTTTCTTAGTAACAAATAACCTTGAGCTCTATTACTATAAAGAACTATCCTCTCTTTTCTCATCTTTAATGGGCATAAATCCAAGGCTCTTGTATACTTCCTGACAGCTTTTTCAGTTTCACCAGACCAAAATTTCTTGTTTCCTTCATGTTTCAGAGTGCAAGCCAAGTGTTTCCTCTCTTTCAGTTCTTGTTCTGAAATGATCTCCTCTCTTTTTCTTCTTTCAACCTTTAGTTCCCACACCTCTTTTAATGCTATCTCTGCACTTTTGCCTTTCAAATTCAAGAACCCATATTTGATCTTATGATAATCTTTTAAAAGTGCTTGTGTAATTGCTTCTCCAACTTTTTTTCTCTCATTTAAGCTTCTAAGCTCAACCAAGTCAGCAAGAAACAAAGCTGCAATGTCTAAGACTTTATATCTTGTATCTGTGTCTTTAAGCAGTAAAAGAAGAGAATCTATAGCCATGTATTGCCAATAATGAGAAGATCTTGATGTATTGCAGAGACTTATAATGACTTGTTCCAAATTTGCTATACTTTCTCTTCCAAATTTTGTGTTACATAAAGTTCTCAAGACTCCAATTCCACCAGGTGATGTTTTGTTCCCTAATCCACCCCACATCTCACACAATTCTTTCAAGAATTGTTTCTTGCAGATGAGATTAAGACATCTTTCTTTGCACGCAAAACAGTTTAAAAGAAACAAAGACCAGCACTGTAATTGAACTGTCCATTCCTCTGCCTTTTTATTCTCTATCTCTTTCCCTCCAACCCCTCTTGAGAGCAGGTCACAGTGGTACTTCACTCTCTTGCTATCTTTTACTCCAAGAAATCTTTTGTAGACTGTTTCACTGCAACTGCAAGCTAATTCCATGACCAACTCTATCACCTCCACTTCATGTTCCACAATAGCTTCAAAGGTCCTTTCATGGCTGGCCAAGTGACCTAACGCTCGAACCGCAACTCTTTGCTCCACCCATGTGATTTTTCCTCTAAGAAGCTCAATTAGAGGCAAAACCACACCTGAGTTGACTGCTTTCTCTGCAAATTCTGCCTTGTTCAAGGTATAAGAACCGATGATATGAGCTGCATAGTATGGAATATAGATGTTTTGATCTTTAAGAAGCCATTCTTTATCTTTGATTCCTCTATCTATCAACTTCCCCATGCATTCAAAAATGCCAAGAAATGGGAACTCTGGGTCATCAGGCTGAGTTCTGGCAATGTTCCATAGTCCACTTAAGACCAAGACATGTTCTTGGTCATCTCTAAATGGCATTTCTTTGAAACATTGGGCAATTCTGGTTCTTCTAAAAGATGGGTCTGGCTCATCCATGATGCAAAAGAAGCAAAAAGGGTTTGTGCATGTTGGGTCAGGAAGCATCTTAGAAGAACTGCACTTGAGTGAATTGTTTAGGTATTGTAACTCCATTTCTGTGTCTAAATGATAAGAGTTGGCACTGTAAAGAAGGTTTATGGATGAGTAATGGGCAAGAAGAAAGGATGTCCAGTTTGATTTAAATTATAGTGGTGAATTGACATCTAGCATGTGGAAGAGAGGGACAGCAAGAAAAATGTTATATTCAATATTTTTTGTCACTTTTCATTTAAATTCTTATATTATTTTAGATGTGAGATTTAAAATATCCAGCTTAATCTAGAAAAAGATATCAAGATTAAATTGAAGTCTAAAACAGTGTGACTTCTAATATTTTACAGTTTTTAACTTTTTTTTAATCTTCATCTTCTTTTAATCAAATAAGAGAAGTTAATTTAGTTTGATTGGAAAAATGAAGGATAAAAAATGATACACATATTATTAAAATATCTTTATTTAAATGTTTCTTTACATTATTTATCAAAAATAATAGAAAGTAAAAATGTAATTTAAAAAGATTATTATATTACGGACTGTTATATATATTATTATCCCAAAATGAATTTAATATGACTCAAATAAATTAACTAACTAGCTGCCATTAATTATTATAAGCTGAGAACAAGAATAACTTGACTAAATCATAGCCATGCCACTACCAGGCTAGACTATACGAGACTAACTAGTGAGTTTAGTAAATGTAGATAAAGTAGAATTGAGATCTAGTTTCAATTAACAAATCATGAAATTGGAAAAAGAAAATCATAAATTCAGAACATTCTCATAGGCACTCAAACATATAAACTACAAACAAAGTCAAAAATTGACTAAAAAAAATGGTTAATGGAGGAAAAGGACCACAAGGACAACATTGCACATCAACTCATTGGCATTGAAGTGAATGTGATTCAAACTTGCAAGTTTAAGAACACTTACAAAAACAAAGGAAAAAAGAAAAAGGAATTTGAATTGAAAGAAGATAGATAGATAGGTGATAGATATAATACAACACTCAATACAAAAGCCATATCGGCCATGATGATCTCCATGTATTAGGTCTCTTCAGAGCCAAGAAAACCTTTGCATGGTCCCCTCTCTAGCTCCTCCCATATGAAGCCAATCAAATTGCCTTGTTTTGAAGATACCCTTTATAATATATAGCTATTAAAACATGTTTTTTAAAACACTCTAAAACGTTAAAGTTAGCTTTTCAGTTTGTTTCCAACTCAAAAAGCTAAAAGCTAAGTGGAAACTATATAATCCCTATACATATAATAGCTAGATTTCAAGTTCAAGTGGGTTGGTCTCAAGAAAATGCGGCCACCGTGCCCATATGCAATGGGTACTTGGTTTGATAATGCACACCTGAAACAAAGTGCATTTCTCAATGTCTTTTATAGCATGATTATGATTAGGGTCATTTTTATGTATAGTTCATATATTGACATGTGTACATCTCAAGAACTATATACATTGGTCATTTTTATGTGTAGTTCATATATTGACATCTGTACATGTCAAGAACTATAGACATATATATATATATATATATAGATGTAATACATACATGATCCTGTACTTGTCACTTTTAATCAATTTGATATATAAACTTATGTTTTTTCTATTTTGACATATAAACTTGGCTAAAATGTAATTTTAAAATCTTTATCAACACATATGGTATGGAATAATAAATTAGTGTGTGTCACATTATAAGAATTTGACTGATAAAAAATTATAACTAAATGTATTAAATTAACAAAAAGTGATAAGTATAGGGAGTAATAGATGCATTATATCATTATATTAGTGTAAATTAGTACATTTTAGTCAAGTTCAGATGTCAAAATGACAAAACTATAAATTCAGGTGTTAAACTGATAAAAAGTGACAAGTATATAAGGTATATATGTATTATGCCTATATATATATATATATATACACACACACATTAGTAAATAATTACGTGTTTCACACGTTAATAAAAAATTTATTTAACTCGTGATATATAATAAATAAATAATTAAGTATTATTATTATTGTTAAATTAAAATTTTAAAAATAATATTAGTGTTATTTATTTATATAACAATTTAATATTAACTTAATATAGCTATAATTTATTATAATTTTTATAAATATTTTATTTAAATAATTATATGATATTATTTCAATAAAATTAAATTTTCTCAACTCTAAAACTAATTTCATATAAAAAAAATATTATAGTTATAATTAATTATAAGATAATAAAAAATTATTAGTTATTTTTTAAAAAAATTTAAAAATAATAAAGTTATATTTTTTTATATAACAATTAAAATATTACAATCCTATTAAACTTAAAATTTATTACAATTTTAGTAAATTTTTTATTTGAGTCATGACATTTTATTTTTTCATTATTTTAAATATTAATACTTTTACTTATAAAAAATAAAAAATTCGAAATATTAATTTATTTAATTTTAATTTTTTTTGTTAAATTTTATAAATGTATATGAAAATGATATAATCATACTATCTTTCTTATATAAAATATAATTTCAAACAAATTATATGCTTTATTTTTTATTTATTTATAAAAATATCTACTTTTAAAAAAAATTATATACTTTTCCTATTTTCATAAAATTTATTAATTTTGATTTTAATTATTTACTTTTAAAATAAGACTTATAAAATTATGTTATCTATTTTGATTTATATTAGATAAAATATAAGTAGACCTAATTAAAATAGAAAAAATATATTTTTAACCAAATTATCACTAAAATTTTAATTAATTTAATTTTGTTCGAGATAAATAGAGATTAACATAATTAAAATAGAAAACATATTATCAATTAAATTAGAATTATATGTTAATTAATTTTATTTTTATTAAAGATAAAATAGAAGTTAATCTAATTAGAATAAAAAATATACTTTTAATTAAATTAGAATTACATTTTAATTTAATTTATTTTATTTTATTAAAGATAGAATAGAAGTTAACCGTATTAAAATAGTTACATACTTTCAATTATATGAGAATTATATTTTAATTAAATTAATTTTTATTTTAGAAAAAATTGAAGTTAACCTAATTAGAATAGAAAATATACTTTCAATTAAATTAGATTTTTTTTATTAGAAATAAGATAGAAATTAACCTAAATAAAATAGAATACGTACTTTCAATTAAATTAGAATTATATTTTAGTTAATTTAATTTTTAGTAAAGATAAAGCAGAAGTTGACTTAATTAAAATAAGAAATAGACTTTCTATCAAATTAAAATTATATTTTAATTAATTTAATTTTTATTTTATTAATAAATAACTAAATTATTCAATTTTTATATAATAATGATTGTAGACTTTTTTATAATTTTGATTTTTCCTTTTGTATTTATACGTATATATTATAGATATACAATAGAGAGAATTTTGGCTAGTCATATGATAGTTGTCGGTTGTTAGTGAGAAAGTTAACTAATAACTTTTCTCCAAAGTATCATGAGGTGTATAATTCAATTTTTACCATTTTCAGTTTTTACCTCCTAACTTAAAAAAGAAAAAAGAGATTCAAAACTTACAAGGTTCCTTAAGCAACCGACAAGGAATGGTACTTGGGAAGTTTTTTTAAAAAAGGTAAAAAATAATTGTAAAATTTTTTTTTTCTAAATTATCAGCATTTAGAATTTAATAAACTTTAATTAATTCAATCAGTCTGACAGAACTATAATAATAAAAAAAATATTATAATAATTAATTTAATACAACTATATATATCAAGATTCAAATTTAAAATATAATTTAAATAAAAATAACTTTTTACGAGTTAATTTTTATAACAATGAAGGTATTTAAAATTATTGTGCTTGTTAATATTTTTGCGTTTTGATATAGAAAAAAGAATTGATTCCAGGGAAGGACGCTACTAGACAGAGTTTCTCCTAGTTATCAAAATATTTCAAATCCCTACAACTTGTAACAATTGCATGAAAAGTATACATGTTTTTATGTTGTTTTTTAAAATATATATTCACACAATATTACAGAGTCAATATATTGATCATATGGTTTATGTTGGGCTTTTGCAAAGGATGTCTAATTCACAAGGTTGAGCTGATTTTTGCAAATATAAATTTAACATATGCTTATTTTATTTTATTTTTATTATATATTATTTGAGACTGATATTTTATTTATAAAACTTTTAGTATTGGGATATTAGAGTAAACTAAAAAAAATATTACATTTTATTTTATATTCTTAGCAACAATATTCATTTGTTCACCTCAATATTAAATTATTAGTTATATACATATTAATTTTACCATCCAAAATTTCGGATAATAACAAAAAATGTGTGAGGTAAACTATACAACATCATCTACTATATAACTGTTATATGATATATCAAACTTATAAATTTCCACACCAAATATTAAATAACAGCTTATAGTGCTATTCAGTTACTCATAGTTATAAAATAGGATTTATTAGTTTTTTAAAATGTTAGTAATAATAGTTGGATAATTATCAATTACAAATCTACATTAGATCCTGAAAGTTTTTATCAATACCTGTCATCAATTTAAATATAATTAGTTAATTATTTTTATTTATTTAAATATAATTACTTAATTGTTCTTGTTTATTTAAATTAAATTAATGTCTATATTTTTATATGTTATTTTCTTCCTTCCATATTTTTTTATTTTTCTTATTTCTTTCTTAGTTTGTTATAATTTTTTAAACAATTTTTTAAAGATATACAAATTCATGATATTCATTTTTTATATGTCAATATTTTTATTTTAATATTAATACAATCATATATGTATGTTTAAAAAAATATTAAAAATTTTATTACATTTAGTTATATTATTTTTAATATTTAGGAATTGTGAATATAAATATTTTTTAAAAATTAATATATATGTATAATTTAATATAATTAAATAACAACAATGCAAAATTTTAAAAAATTTAATTAGTATTTATAATAGTCACTAAACACATAAGAATAACAGTTATAAATAATTTTACTAAACATTTAATATCAATCAACTATTAGTTACCAACTGATAACTATCAATAACAACTACCATTTATCACTAATAGCAACAATAGTTAACAGCTACCAATTATCGATAATACATTAGCGAAATAAATGCTTAGAGATGAACCTTTGTGAATTTTGCCTTTTCCATTTAAACCTAGTTCAAAACTACCATTAAAGTATAAAATGAGTTAGACACTTAATATTAATAGAGTATCCATCGCATTAAACAAATTTTTTATTTGCAAAATCTATAAAATGACGAGAGAAAAAAAAAACATGAAAGAAATTTTTGACGTAAACATAAAATAATATTCCAAATATAATAGAAGTATAAACACAAAAAGAAAAAAAATTAAAATACATATTCTTTACACTTATATTTTTTATTTACTAATTATACTTGTAGCTAATGTATATATTTATAAATAAATTCAAGACTATTAGCATAAATTTCTATTTATTTCTTTCGTGTTGTTACTTTTGTAGCAATTTATCAAGTGTTTTCTATTTTTCGTTTTTATTTTCTTTTTTTTTCCCTTTTGAGAAATTTATCCATTTTTTATAGACAATTTGTTGTGACTTTTTCATTTTGTTCATCTGACGCCTATTACCAATAGTTAACGCATGGATTAATTTTATTTGAAAATATTTTTGTTTGTAATAAAAATAAAATCTAATTTACTCAAAACAAAATAAAGAAAATTATACACTCATGTCAAAAATAAGTAAAAGGAACAATTGATATGATTTAAACTCATCAACTTCTTTTGAGAATTATATTTTTCGAAGTTTATTTTTTTCTACAATTATTTTAAAACTCAAATCATGAAAGAGATATCAATTATATGGACATTTCAACAACTTTTCAAATTATAATCACTTAGCCTCTTGAAAAAAAGTGTGGAAAAAAAAATCATTCAGAGAATAAGTTCAAATTTAAGAATCAATTAAGTGAATGATTGATATAGTTGTTGGATATAACTTATAAATATTTAAAAATTTCTAACAATTGTTTGGTAACTTTTTTTTTAATTGATAGTTAAACTAATAACTATATTTGTATACTTTTTACAATATTAATTTCTTTAGTTTGAGTGAGGCTATTTAAAATTGTTATGATTGTTAAAATTATTTTTTTCAGATAATTAAAGTGTAAAACAAATTCTAATACTGTATTCAAGTTACACATTCATTGATATTTTTTTTTAAAGAAAAAAGTATATATTCACACAGTAAGATACAGTCAATATAATGATCATCTGTTTTATGCTGATCATTTGTAAAGGATGTAAATTCACAAGATTTAGCTGAATTTTGTAAATATAGATTTTAATAAATGTTATTTTTCTTTTATTTTTGTTGTATAGTATTTGAAATTGATATTGGGATATTAGAGTAAACTAAAAAGTTCTATTAAATTTTAATTTATGATAATTGAATTTGAGATTTCCTTCAAATTCTGCACATGCGTTCATGAAAATAAGATCAGAAGATGAGAAACTCCCCACAAACATTTTGATGTTTAAATTAGTAAAGATCTTGAGAATGGCAAAAGTAATGCTTATAGAGTATACATGAATGATATGCAAAAGTATGCATGAATGATATGCAAGATTTTGAGAGCATACATAGATGTGTAACTCAAACATTGTTACTTGTTAGTGAAGGATTCATTGTTTAGAAAGGTTTTAGTCCTCCTAATTCAGGGAGAAATATATTTCCTATATAGAATAATTATTATTAGGAATAAAATATTTAACCTTCCCTTTTAGGGATGTATATTTATCATACAGCTATCAAGTAGCAACATAATTTTTGTGGTTAACCTAATCTTTATTGCAATAGAGAATGCTTAAATCAATATTACATTATTAGTTTTGTTTAGTAATTCAATTTTTCAAAATTTAAATAATTTCTGAAATTTTCCCATTGCAAAGTGTGGAAAATTATCAACTCACCAAACTATAAACCTTATAATTCCCCATTACAATAAAAATATTTAACATTCTTCTTTAGAATCAAATCTAATTTGAGAACTCATCCTGTACTATAAAATGTAAAATACCTTCGAAATCTAAATTAATTGGGTGGAAAAAATTAAAAACAAATAAAAGAGATAGATTTTGTAATAAAAGTATAAAAAAAAAAACTATAAATTACATATTTTAATTATATTAAACTTATCTTTATCAATTTCTTTAATCTATTCACTAACTATACTCATAACTAAGTGTATTATATCTGTTAGTGTTAGCTTAATTTTCTATTTTTAATATCCTCACTGCACCTTTGACATTAATATTGTTTTAGCAATTTATCAATTTTTTAAATGTTTTGAATTTTGAATTTTCTTATTTTAGCCCTTTTTTAAAATATCATCAATTTTTTTTTTATATATTTTATATTTTTTATCTTTTAAATTTTTTAATAGGTGCCAATTCAAAATCTTATAATAATTTTTTCAATAGCCAACATTTTCTACATAAAGCATTTTTTATGAATTGTTGATTTCGTACTTTATGCATAAGAAAAAAAGTATTCAAAATCTTATTTAAAAGGTTTGCATACTTTTCAACTTGACAACTTTTCAAACTGTAAATTGATTTGCTATATGTTTGGATGTAGGGAGTAAATCTGGATTTTGATCAAATCTTTTATTTGGTAACCATATTAATTTGTGTTAATGAGAATCTGAAATAATATATAATTAAATATATTTGAAATTTAAGATTTCAAACATCCAAATATAATGTTAAAAATTGAATTCAAATTTAAGATTTACATGGAATGGATATTTGATGTAACTGTTTTGAGAGTAGTTAGTAAATATTTAATTTTCAGAAAGTACAAAATAATGTTTAGTTAAGTTTTTTAAATGGCAATTGATAATTGTTATGTTTATCAGCTACTAATTACGATGGTTTTAATTTAAAACTTTTCATAAATAGTTTGCACTTATTTAAATATAATTATTTAATATTCTTATTTAAATTAAATTAACAACAATATTTTTTGTATTTTTATGATATGAATTTCTTTTCAAACTAACAAATATTTTTTCTATATTTTATAGTATTAATTTCTTTTTTATTAACAATTATTTTCTGTTTCCTTGTATTAATATTTTTTATTCATATTTCAAAAGTTATATGTATTAGATGTATTTTTTTAAAATATTAGAAATATGTTAGTATATAATTTTATTGTATTTACTTAATTTATATGTTAGTTAATTTATATAATTTAATACATATCTTATAAATTATAATTTGAACATATAAATGATAGATTTTACTACATAATATTTTTAATTTTGGCTTGCCATATGATGCAGTTGCAGGAAAACAACGAAAGCCTCCAAACAAACTTATTTCATTTGGAAGTTAGATTAAAAAGAGAGATTCAAAATTGAGGTTCCTTAAACTATATATCGAAAAACAAGGAATAGTACTCGAATTTTTTTTTTTAAAGGTCAAAGGTTTTTGTACAAATACTTTAATTTATGATAGTGAGGCTATTTAAAATTATTATGGATATTAATATTTTTTTTCTGATAATTATAGGATAAAAAATTTAATAATAGCCACCCCTTCTTGTGGCATTGTACTTTGGTGGGAAACTTCGACAGCCACATTTCGAACCTTCATTTTCGTTCTTTGCTGATGCTAAAATGACTAATATACTAACCATTTGTACAAAAAAAATAGAAATAATAATAATAATAATAATAATAATAATTATTATTATTATTATTATTATTATTATTATCAAGTCTCTAACACTAGAAACTAATGTTGTGATATAGTTTTTCTTTATTATTATTATTCAAGTTATACATTGATGATTTTTCAAAAAAAAAAAAAAAAAGTACATTCACACAATAATATACACAATCAATCTATTGATCATCTGTTTTATGCTGATCATTTGTAAAAAATGTTAAATTCACAAGGTGTAGCTGGTCATTGCAAATATAGATTTTAAAATATGTTATTTTTCTTCTATAATGAAAACTTTTAGTATTGGGATATTAGAGTAAACTAAAAGAATTCCAGTAAACTTTATACTAAAACAATTATATTAAACTTGAGCTTGTAGAATATATATTTTTTTGTGGACTTAGTTTTTATAATAACACACACAATCCAATTTTAAACTATTAATTTTGTTTTTTATAATATATGAACATTGTAATCTTTCATCAGTTCCTTCAATACTAGAAGCCTAAAGATGTGTAAAGCCAGACTCTGAAAGAAACAAGCAATCCAATATACTAATCTATCACCATTATTAAAATATAGAACATACAATATATATGCTAATTACATCAAACTTAGCTTTGTTAATTTCTTTTCTATTTACTAATTATACTCATAACTAAGTGTATATATCTATAAATAATTAACTGAAAAATGTTAGCTTAAATTTATATTTATATCTTTCGTATTGTTATTACAATATTTGACATTAATACTTTTTTTTAGCAATTTATCAAGTTTTTTATATTTTATATTTTTTCTTATTATAAATTTAATTTTTTTTTATAATTTTTTGTTTTTTTAATAAATTTTTGTAATAAATACCCATTCAAAATTCTAAAAGGTTTGTTTTAAGTTTTTTTTTATATGACAGTTTAACATATTGACTAATTTTAATTGAAATTACTTCACTTGTAATCAGAATAAAATTTAATTTCTTGAAAATAAGATGATTAAAATTATATAATCATTTTAAAACTATATGTAAAAATAAGTAATTTTTTATATAATTTAAATTATCAACTTCTTTTGATCATTACATTTTAACAGAGTTCAAATTAGTTCATCTTATTCTACTTTTAAAAATTGGACTTAATTTCTTCTTCACCCTTATATATATATATATACACAACAAAAAATTCAAATTATTAGTTTTTAAATTGCATTTTTTAGCTACTTTATATTTATAAAAAAAAAAAAAAAACTAAAGTGAGGAATGTAATGGACCTAAAGCCCATAAATGTTTGTGAGCTTATGATAAGAGCTAATCAGTTAAAGTAAGTTGGTTTTCGTTCAGTATCTTGCCGTTTGGATGTAAGGATAGAGTATGGATTTAGATTTCAATTGATATCTTATTTTGAAATTACATATATATGTATATATGAGAATTTAAAATAAATTAATAATAAATTTAAAAGTTTATTTAATATGAATTTAAAATGACATGTAACTATATGTTATTTGAAATCCTTATATTTGAAATTTGGTATTTGAAATATAAGATTTCAAATTAAATACTTACATCTAAACACACTTATTAATTGAGTTTTTTTTGTTTCAAAAAAATTAAGTTTTTCTATATCTTAGTTTTTCATGAAAAAAATAAATAACTTAAGTGAATAAATCCTTTTGAAAATAATTTTACAATAATTTTCTTGATTACATTTAAAATTTTAAAATAAACTTGAATATAAATGAAATATTTAAAAATTATAATAACTAAATTAATACAAATTGTTGAAGATTGAGTGGTCTAATGGTATGCTTCCCTTAGGTTGGATCCTTAATTTTTCTTTCTTCAATTAATGGAAATTTTAGTTGTAAAATCTTTTTTCTTTTGCCCCCTTTTTCACCCTAAACTTAAAATAGAAAATAAAAAAATTATTATTATTGGGCATCAGTTTATTGTTTTGAAATGAGCCAAAGCCCACAAAATTTGCATTGTATCATACGATATAATATAGGCAAAAAGTCCCTAAATTACAACGATTTATTCTACTAAGTATTTATCTTTATATTTTATTCTATTAAGTGTTTAATTTTTTATTTATGTAGATATTAATAACGTGTTAACTAAGACATTAAAAAAAATACAAAATCCATTATAAAGCTCATAAACTTTAATATTTTATTCTATTGAGTTCTTACAATTTTATTGTATATTATTGAACCATTAATCTTTTATTTATATTATAAATATCATCAAATTTCACTCTTTTGTTAATAAAGCGATACAAATATATAAATTGAAATTGTTAAAAAAGTCCTCAATAACTATATAAATAAAATATTAAAAATTTAACAGAATAAAATAAAAAGGTAAGAACTTAATAAAACAAAAATGTTAAAATTTTTACCATTATTTTTATGTAATAATTAACACCGTCATCATTTAGAACCGTTAAAAATAATTACATAAATAAAATATTAAAGACTCAATATAATAAATTGTTAAAATTCAGGGCTTTATAATGCATTTTACCTATAATATATGATGTTAAATATTTCTAATTTATATATTTTTAAAAACAAAATAACTCATATAACAAGTAGTGTAATGTAATCCAAAGAATAATAATTGCCCCCACATGCACAACACAAAGGCTTCTGCTATTTTAGCAGCACAACATGACCGACAGGCCACCATTTATCTTTGACCACTCACTTCACATGACATGGCTGTTGTTGTATAGACATTAACGATTTTTTTTAAATCGAAAACACATGTCATGAAGTCTAATAATATCTTAATTTATATTATAAGATATTCAATCATTTAAATGTCACTTAACTCACGAGATTTCGTTCAAGTTTGTTAACAGGCATTACTAGTTACAATTACTCAACTTATTTCCTATATAAATCAGAGTATATGAATTAAAATGTAAGTTCATCAAACTAATTTTTAAATGTCTGTGTGTTGGAAAAATTTTCAAATTAAATTAAAACTTTAAAACTAATTCTCATATTAAATCAATAGAAAATATAATATAATATAGTAGTAATAGAAACGTATCTAAATCTAGAAACCTTTAAATTTTCTTTAAAAGAATATTTTTAAATTTTCTCTCTGTGTATTTCTAATAATGAAATTTAAAAAGAACAAAAAAAATTAACACTTATGATCTAAAGACTATAACCACCTATATATAAATAACTTTTATGTAACTTTTAGTATTTTTATTTAAATCTATCATTAAAATAAAAATTACTCATTAATTTCTATACATTAAAACTCTTACATCCTTTAGATATATTAAAAGTCCAAATGATCCAATCTCAAATGATCATTTTTTTAAACAGGTTCACCTTATATAGTAATCTGCAATATATAATAATTTTTGTGTAGATCCAATGTTGGATTAAGGTTCCAACATGTCCGCCTATAGATGGGATGGTTTGACATCTCATCCGCAAGATAAGACATATGTAAAGAGAAGAAGTTTAACACCTTCCTTCCCCTTCTCCTTCCCCTAAAAATTAAAAAACAATTTTTGAATAGTTAATGAACATTTCGACTTGTTTATAAACCTTATAAATATATTAGATCATTGTAATAATTTTAGATTTTAAATTATTTTAATATTTAATAAGATATGTAGTATTAATAAATTTAAAAGTTATATTTAATTATTTTATGGTTAATATTTATTATTTTATGTTTAATTATAATTTTCTACATAAATGTTTATATCGAAACTTATTATTTTGGACAAGTAATTTACGTTATTTATATTTATTATTTTAGATAATATTATTTTAATAATATTTAATTTAATGTATTATTATTTTAATGTTATTATTATTTTTAATAAATTATATTATTTGTATTGATATTTTATATGTTATTATATATATATGCACATATATAAATTAGGGTTTATTATTTTAATTATCTATGTTATTTATTATTATGTGAGTCTATATATATGTGTGTATGTATATATATATATATATATATACTTGTGGTGGAGATTTGTAATATCCCGTGTTTTTTTTAAATATTTTTATACTGTATCGGGATATGCAGTGTTAATAATTCTATTATATAATATTGATATTTCATGAGCTTTTATTTAATTTAAATTGAATTTTTAATTGTTTATTATTATTTTAAATACTTTACGTAAAATTTTCCCGGGACTTGCATTTTCGGGAAAATTTTCACGTAAATAATTTACTATTAATTATTTTAAATAGATTTACGGACTTGCATGAACTCATACATATTTTTAAAATACTAGATAACGTGTATATGTGTATTTATTTATTTAATTAGGGTTTAATTAACATTATCCTAATATTTTATTATTTATTAATTTGTTTTAATATTAATTAATTATTTTTAGGAGTATTAAATTATTAAGATATTAAATTATATGTGTGTGGTGTATATTTAATGTGTGTGTAATTTAATATTATTTTAATATATAGTATAAAGTATATATATATACATATATACATTTAATATTTAACAAAAAATTAAAGTTTGATATAATTACCAAACTGCCATTCTTCCTTCTCCCTCACTCCCAACCGTCCCCATCACCGTTCTGCTACCTGCCGTCCCATTTCCTTGTCGTTGGTGTGCCGTCCGGCATGCCACCTCCTTCCTCAGCCTTCACCGCCACCTGTTGCAGCTGTTTCCGGTGTCTGTAGGTTGATTTTGGCTGGAGAAACCGAAAGTGGGAGCAACGTCGTTCACGACGTTTCTGGCCACTGTTTTCGACACCGCCGGTCTCTTTCTTCTCCTTGAGCTCCGGTGAGTGTGATTCCAAGCTTTGTTTCACTTAAAATGGTCTTGATTTGCTTAGGTTTTGATTTTTCGAATTCGGCCTATTAGGGTTCTTGATTTTTTTTAACTTTAATTTGATTGATTCATAAAAAATTCCTTCACAAATGTTGTTCCCCTTAGCTCAATCTACATGTATAAATTTTTTTGGAATTTTTGGAGATTATTTTGATTTTTGGGTATTTTTGAATATTTTAATATTATTTTCTAATTTTCGGGAATTAATTAATTAAATTATGAAATTGTGTTTTATGATAATTATAGGTGTTTAAATGAATTATAGGAATTTATTTGGAATCTTTATGAATTCCTATGTATTTATTTTGAATTATTTAGGTTTATGTAATTTTGGGAAAATTAGGTTAATTGTGTTTTTAATTGAAATTTATTGGTAAATTGAGTTTAATTATTTATATTATTGATAAATATGTTGAGAAAATTAATTTTGGATAATTATACTATTTTTGGTGAATTTTTTAAGTAATTATAGTATATTTATATATATAGGGGCATTTTGGTAATTTTGCATGAAATTGGCTAAAAATGTAATTTAATTGGTTTTAATAGTTATTTAAGGTATAAAAATGATTTCTACAAATTATTTGGTATTTTTAACTAATTAAAACTATTTTTCGTGAATTATTTTCAATTATATATATAATATACGATTTTACTAATAAAATGAGTTTTTATCGATTTTTACTGTGTTTAAAGGTTAATTATGTAATTTTTACGTATAAAATGTATTTCTATGTTATAAGGGTATTTTTGGTATTTCTGAAATTACTCTGTGAATTGTGGACCTCGGTCGGTAGACTGTAGTTTGGAGTCCGACCGAGGGGTTGTGGATGAGTTGTTGTGCCTGTTTTTCAAAGTGTGTTTCTTTGCAAGGTCAGCTCTACTCTTTGAGTAGAGAGATGTTCGTTTTACAGGGGAGGTTCTGCCGAATTTTCGGTAGAATTCTCGTAAAACGTGATATCCGGTTGAACCCTAATTTCGATTCTGTGTTTAATATTCTAGATCGAGTTCTAGGATTTTCTGTTAGGTTTATTCTGATGTTTGTTATTTTTGTATGTTTAGTTGCACCGAGACCGAGGGCTAGTGGACCAGGCCCGTCGGACCCATCTCGAGGAGGGCACTAAGTGTGAGTTGCTATTTTATATATATGTGTGCTCTAGGGTGCATGATTTTAGAAATATATGTTTTATCTTGATTAAATATGCATAATAGTTTAATTAGTACTTGAGTTTATTTTAGTTTATTTTTGGTTTATTTTTAACTATATGCATGTTTTATTAATAAAACAGGTTTAAAATGTTTTTGAATATATTTCCAATTTATTTTATAATTTAATTGGATTTATTTGACGTATATATACTCGAAATATACCTGGTTTACTTTTGGTATATTTCCAGTATATATATGGTTTATGTTGCTATTTATTTCAAAATCATGCATCATTTATTTGTGAATGAATGTTTTATATTTATTAATAAAGGATATCAATAGAAAGTGCTACCTAGTGGGCAGCACTAGGACCGAGTACATACCGGTACGCTTATAGCATTTAGGCTATATTACTAACCTATTTGTGGATATTGACTGGATATAATTATTTGATGTGTGAAATATGGTTTGGAGGTGTGATTGCTGGAGCTCGATTGACCTAGTGTCTCGGGGCCAATCACACTGACAGTCAGACTGCTGGAGCTCGGTTGACTTAGTGTCTCGGGGCCAGTCTACTGTCTAAATGGAATAAGTGAATATTTTGGAATAAGTGAGCCTGTATGGCTAGAGTGTTGTCTAACACTGTTTAAGGTTGCAATTTTCTAGGATTCTATTTGGTCCTTCATAAACAATGAATTTCAGTAAAATATATATAAAATGATTTTACAGCATCTGTGTGTATTTGTATGTATATATACATATTAGATATATACTGTTGATTGTATGCAATATCATTTAGTGTGCATATATATATATTATAGTAATTCACTCAGTGAGGTCTGACTCCCCTCCGTTGACTATTTTTTCAGGAGAGTCATCATCTTCAAATCTCAGTAGCAGGCTTGTACGCCGGATTTCTTCTGCCCCGACTTCTCTATGTAAACTGCTTATCCGAGTCTTGAGTTTTATTTTATCTAGACACTGCAGTAGTCATTAAATTGTTAAGAGATGTTGTATTATATTTGAACTGGATTTGTATTAAAAAAGTTTATATACATATGAGATGAGTATTTAATTTAAATCAAGTTGGTGCAAATGTTATTGTGATATTTATGATTTTTTTTATTTCCGCTGCATTATATATTGTTATTACTATTGCATGTTTATTTTATTTTTAGGCTTGCTACGGGTTTCGGATTCAAAAGAATTCATGTCCCCTATCGCCGGTCATGGCCCCTGTTTTGGGTCATGACAAGATTAATACACATAAGCATATTATATAATTATAATATATAGTATAATATATACATACAATAAAATAAAAACAGGACCCCTCTCCTTTCTTCCCCGCAACCCGACTTCTCTACCCTCACTGTGCCTCTCCGTTCAGCATGCCGGACCGCCTCTCGCCGCCAACCTCTCCCTCCTTCTTCCCTCTTCCTCCCCAACATGGTCCGACCGCCATAAGCTCGCCAGCGTCGTCTATTTTTAAAGGAGACCGAACCTCCATTAATTCCGACTAACTCCTTCGTCCAACCACCGTTCTTCTTGATTCCGGTGTCTTTCTCCCTCTCTAGCACTAGTGAGCACTAATCCAAGCTTAGTTTAAGCTTTAATCCCCATTTGCTTGAATTTTTCTTGATTTTTATTTTTGGAGCTTTAGGGTTTCAATTTTTGTTAGCATGATATAGCTTGAATCTTGCAAACACCCTTTACAAATGTGATTCCTAATAGCTTAATCTACCTCTACAATTTTTATTTGAATTTTTGGAATTTATTTGAATTTTTGTGAAATTTTGAATATTTTATTATTATTTTATTAATTTTCCTAAATTAATTATTAAAATTATAAATTTGGTATATTTGGAGTTATTATTAATTTTTATTAATTTTAGAGTTAAGATTATAATTTTTATGTAATTTTTATAATTATTTTTATATTAGGTTAGTATTGAATAATTAGGTTTAAGTTGGATTTTTGTTGAAATAATGGTTTAAATGTGTGTTTTAGTTAATATTAGAAATATGTAAGTTGAGAATATAATTTTATGCATTTATATAATTTTTATAGAATTTTTGAGTAATAATAATATATTATGTGTATTTTTGTATTATAGGGGTAAATACGTAATTTTGTGCTAATTATAGCTAAATAATATATTTTGTTGGTTTTAATATTATTTAAGGAACTAAAATGATTTTTACAAGTGATTTACTATTTTTAACTAATTAATACTAATTTTCAAAAATTGTTTTCAAATAATATATTATATATTATTTTAGTAATTAAATGGGTTTTTAGTAATTTTTAATATGTATTTAGGCTATTTTAGTTATTGGAATATATAAAGTGAATTTTTATTAATTAATATTGAATTATTGGGAAAATTGGATTTAAATAATATTATATTATTATGTCAGGATTTTTACGTAATTATTGAGAAAATAATTATTTTTTGTGTTTTAATGTTAAATATGTTATATTTTGATATTTTGAGGGTATTTACGGAATTTATTGATTTTTAATATATTTATTATATTATTTGAATTTTTGGTGAATTGTGGACCTCGGTTGAGGAATTGTGTAATTTGAGGTCCTAATCGAAGGTTGTGTAAATTCTAGTATTCGAAGTGCGTTTTTCTTACAGGACCAGCTCTACTTTTTAGTAGAGAGATATTCATTTTACAGAGGAGGTTCTGTCGAATTTTTGGTAGAATTCTCGTAAAACATGACATCGAATCAATTTTGATTTCTGTGTTCTGAAATCTTAGATCGAGTCTCTATAGAGCTTAAGTTAGATTTATTCTGATTTTTATGATCATTTTATTTGTTTATTTACGTTGAGATCGAGGCATAGTGGACCAGATCTGTTAAACCAATCTCATGGAGCGCATACCTGTGAGTTATTATTTTATATGTATATTGCATTTATGATGCATGTTTTAGCACATATTCATGTTTTAATTGAGTTTAGTCATAAATTGTTTTATTAAAATTTTAGTATACTTTATGTATATTTTTAGTATATTTTTAATATACTTCAAATAAATGCATGTTTTATTATTGATTTAAACCTAGCATGTTTTTAGTATATTGTGGGTTTATGTTTAGTATATTTCATGATTTATTTGAATTTATTTTACATATATATACTTGAAATATACTTAATTTATTTTAGGTATATTTTTGGTATTATATGGTTTATTTTACTATCATGAATGATATTATGCATTATTTATTTTCTGAATGTATGATTATTTTAATGAAGGATATCAATAGAACGTGCTACCTAGTGGCAGCACTAAAACCGAGTACGTACCGGTGCGATAGATTATAGGGTTGAATTACTCACTTATTTGTGGAAAAATTGATATGATTGATTTGATTGAGTTGTGATGTGATTGATGGTGTGATTGTTGGAACTCGATTGACCAAGTGTCTTGGGGCCAATCACACTGACAGTCAAACGGCTGGAGTTCGATTGACTTAGTATCTCGAGGCCAGTCTACTATCCAAAAGGCTTTAAGTGAATTTATTTGGAATTAAGTGAGCTTGTATGGCTAGAGTGATATTATTGTTTATTGAGGTTGCGATTAAATAGAGTTATATTTGATCCTTCATATCTGGTGTTTTTCATTATTATATATAAAGTGATTTTTAGTATTTATGTGTATATGCCTGTATATATATTTATTATATATACTGATGACTGATTGCATTTGACATATAGGAAATGCATGTATATATATTATAACAATTCACTCAGTGAGGTCTGATTCCCCTCAGTTGATATTTTTACAAGAAAGTCTTCTTCTTTAAACCTCAGCAATAGACCCATCCGCTAGACTTCTTCTGCCCCAGCTGTTTTATGTAAATTATCTACTTAATTATTTTTATATTGTACTCTAGAAAACTAAAGTAGTTATATTTGGTATCAACAGTGTGTTGTGTTTTATATTCACTGTATGTGATTTTAATTCAGATGTTTTATCTAAATATTGTACTAATATATTTCATGATATGATATTAAAGAGTTTTATTTTATTATATTGGTGCATATTTTATTATTATTATTGCATGTTTTTATTTTAAGGCTTACTAGGGTTCTGGATTTGAAAGAATTTCCATTCCATAGCGTCAATCATAACCCCTGGTTTGGGTCATGACAATCACCATGGTTACTGACATGTTTATTGAGCATGTAATGAAGATGTTCAAAAAGTAAATGTTAAAATATTATGGACAACGGGGTTTAAACCATCCACCTAAGTGTATGGCAACCACGACACTATAGTTTAAGGCCCACTAAGATTACTAAATGAGGCTTTTTAGGGCCTAAAAGGGAGATGGAGTCACCACCAGGATGAAAACCAGAACACTTTACAGTAACTGGATTATACGGAGGTTCACAGAAGCCGTCATTAGAGATTCAGGTTCGAAAACTGGGTATGGGCTCTAAATGTCTGCCCAACCTTGCGATTGGCCTTTGATTGTGTTTTGTGTTTTATTACCCATGATTATTAAATTATTTCCTTAATATTATGGTTTGTAAATGCTTCTAATTTTACAATTTAATTTGAGTTTGCACATTAGTCCTGTTGCATGTTTATTGCATTGACATTCAAATCAAATATTGAGAATAAATATATAAACATTCACTCCAATTAAATAGGGAAGGGATTAGAGATTACAATAATTTATACAATTATTATAATAATGAACCCAAATGAAACCTTTCAAAAACTAATTAATTCACTAATTACACAGTGATTAAAAATCACCAAAACCTACAATGAATAAAGATTAGTTTCACATTCAAATGAACAACTATATTTACAAAACAATTCAAATTATATTAGTATAAATATAAGCATGTAGATTCATATAAACATGGATTAATCATTCAACTAGTCCTGAAAGTATATTATTCGCATGCAATATCAAAAACATCAAGCAACATATACATATCATGTATTGAAAATATACTAAAAAGATACCGAAATAAAGCAAAATCGTGCAAGATTCTAGGTGAGAGGAGATTACCTTTACAAAGAGGCAATTGCTACTAGGTTAAGGGGTGACGCCCTTTTGAAGAGTTGTTGCCTCTTCAGCAGGCACAACAACACAAAAAACTTCAAGTTTCTTAAATCCTAAGCAACTCAAATATTCATACAAATCAACGTAAACCGACAATTAAGAACTTAATAATTCACATATTCAGGCTCTAGATACAATCCTAAGAAAACAATAAACAAAAAAAAAGATAAAATGAAGAAATTAAGTTTTAAATGAAATAAAGAACTTAAAGTTTGAAAATAAGAATTCTCAATGATTTGGACCCGTTTGATGCTCCTAACTGAAGTTCTTAGAGTTTGTTTGATTCGTTTTTGATGTGTAGAATGCAAGAAGCTCCTTCTTTATTCTCAAGAAGTGTATTTCTAGCTTAAAGTCTCATTTCTTCCTTCTTTTTCCTTCTCCTTTTTTTCCTTCATTTCTCTCAAGAACGTTTTTTTTTTCTCTCATTTTTCTTCCAGTGGCCAACCTCTATTTCTTCTTAGCCACATCCCCCTCTTAAACCTTTACCCTCTCTCTCCCCAATTTCCCCCAAAAATCAAAGTTACTTTCCCCCTTGCATTTTCATTATTACCTCTCTTCTTTTCTCATCATTTCATGTCCTAAAAGTCTTGTTTTTTCATTCAAAACTTCAGATTAGAGGTAAAAAGGTCAGTTTTGGTGTTAAATGCAACCTATAAATAACATTTATTGCTGTAGGGAACAAGTGTAAAGAGGCAACGAAGAGGCGTTGCCTTACCAATGACCAAAGTGAAGAGGCAACACCTCTTAGAAGAGGTGATCACCTCTTCACCAAGTCTGTTGGGCCTTGGGCCTAAAAGGTTTGGTTTGATCATGACAAAGGACTAATGAACTTAGTGTTTTAGGTTTTGGCTAGATATGAAAGCTTCGGGCTAGATTTAATCTCTCGAATTCATTCTAAAGAAGATCTCAGACTCTTCTTGCATTCAAAATTTGCACTATTTCATCACTAGACTTTCGTTATAGACTGATCAAACCAAAAGTGTCCAGAAATATATTTCTATATTATAATTGTTACAACCTTATATTATTGTAATGTAATAAGAAAGTGATTAATGTTAGAAAGTAATTAAATTTTTTCTATACTATTTTTATTTTTTAAGTATAATGTTGTCATGACCCAAAACAGGGGCCATGACCGGCGCTAGGGAACGGGAATTCTTTCGAATCCGGAACCCGTATCAAGCCTAAAAATAAAATAAATCATGCAATAATAACAATAATCATATAATATGCAGCGGAAATAAAAACCATAATATCATAATATTATTCACATCAACTGGATTTAAATCAAATCTCATCTCATAGATATATAATCTTTAATACAAATTCAGTTTCAATATAATACATCTCTTTTAAAATAAAATACATGTAATCCAATACTCCAATTCACAACTACTGCAGTGTCTAGATAAAATAAATAAGACTCAAGTAGATAATTTACACAGAGAAGCCGGGGCGGAAGAAATCCGGCGTATCGACCTGCTACTGAGGTCTGAGGATGTTGACTCTCCTGAAAAATAGTCAACGGAGGGGAGTCAGACCTCACTGAGTGAATTACTATAATATATATACACACACACTAAGTGATAATGCATACAGTCAATAATACATATCTAATATGTATATATACAGGCAAATTCACACAGATGCAGTAAACATCATTTTTATATATTTTATCTGAAAATTATCTTTTATGAAGGATCACATAGAACCCTAGAATATCGCAACCTCGGAAATAGTGTTAGACAACACTCTAGCCATACAGGCTCACTTATTCCAAATATATCCACTTAATCCATTTAGACAGTAGACTGGCCCCAAGACACTAAGTCAACCGAGCTCCAGCAGTCTGACTGCCAGTGTGATTGGCCCCGAGACACTTGGTCAACCGAGCTCCAGCAATCACACCCACAAATCACATCTCACACATATCAATAACCACATCAAATCAATATCCACAGATAAGTTAGTATTATAGCCTAAATACTATAGGCGTACCGGTACGTACTCGGTCCTAGTGCTGCCCACTAGGTAGCACGTTCTATCGATATCCTTCATTAATAATATAAATCATTCAGTCACAATAAATGATGCATGAATTTAAATAAAACAACAATATAAACCATATATATACTGGAAATATACCAAACATAAACCAGGTATATTTCGACTATATATACGTCAAATAAATTCAATCAAATCATAAATTAAACTAAAAATATATTTAAAAACATTTTAAATATATTTTATTAATAAAACATGTATATAATTTATTATATACCAAAAATATACTTAAATACAAATCATAATATTTATGCATTTTAATCAAAGTAAAACATATATTTCTAAATCATGCATCCTAAGCATATATATATAGTATAGTAACTCACCTAGTGCGCTCCACGAGACGGGTCCGACGGGCCTAGTCCACTAGCCCTCGGTCTCGGCGCAACTAAACAAGAAATAAATAATCGACATCAGAATAACCCTAACAGAAATCCTAGAATTCGATCTAGAGTATTAAACACAGAATCAGAAATTAGGGTTCGACTGGATATCACGTTTTACGAGAATTCTACCAAAAATCCGGCAAAACCTCCCCTGTAAAATGGACATCTCTCTACTCAAAAGAGTAGAGCCGACCCTGCAAAGAAACACACTTCATAAAATAAGCTCAACACAATCCACAACCCCTCGGTCGGACTCCAGACTACAATCCACCGACCGGGGTCCACAAACACAAAATAATTCCGAGAATACCAAAAATATCCTTATAGCATAGAAATTCATTTTATAGGTACAAATTACATAATTAACCTTTAAACACTGTAAAAACCAACAAAAACTCATTTTATTTGAAAAACCGTATATTATATATATAATTGAAAATAATTTACGAAAAATAGTTTTAATTAGTTAAAAATACTAAATAATTTGTAGAAATCATTTTTATACCTTAAATAACTATTAAAACCAATTAAATTACATTTTTAGACAATTTAGGGTAAAATTACCAAAATACCCCTATATATATAAATATACTTAAATTACTTCAAAAATTCACCAAAAATCATACAATTATCCAAAATTAGTTTTCTCAACATATTTATCAATAATATCAATAATTAAACCCAATTATCCAATTAATTTCAAATAAAACACATTTAACCTAATTTTCCCAAAATTACATAAACTCAAATAATTCAAAATAAATACTTAGAAATTCATAAAAATTCCAAATAAATTCATATAATTCATTTCAACACCTAATTTAACCATAAATCTCAATTTCATAATTTAAATAATTAATTTCCCAAAATTAGAAAATAATATTAAAATATTCAAAAATACCCAAAAATCCAAAAAATCTCCAAAAATTCTACAAAAATTCATACATGTAGATTATGCTACTAGGAACAATATTTGTGAAGGGAGTTTTCATGAATCAATCAATTCGAAGCTCAAAAAAATCAAAAACCATAATAGGCCGAAATTGAAAATTCGAAACCTAAGCAATTCTAGACCAATTCAGCTCAAACCAAAGCTAGAATCACACTCACCGGAGCTCAAGGAGAAGAAAGAGACCGGCGGTGTCGAAAACGGTGGCCGGAATCGGCGTGATCGACGGTGGATCGATTTTCGGCTTCTCCGGCCAAAACCGACTTCCAGACGCCGGAAACGGCTACCACAGGCGGCGAGGAAGGCTGGGGAAGATGGTGGCACATCGGACGGCACACCCACGGTGAAGAAACGGCACGGCAGCGACCGGAACGGCGAAGGGAACGGGCAAGAGGAAGAAGAAGACTCGGGGGCAAATGTGTAATTTTCCAATCTTTTTAATTTTGACAAATTTTAATGTATATATGTATATATATATATACTTTACACTATATAATAAAATAATATTAAATTACACACATCAAATATACACCACACACATAAAAATTTAATATTTTAATAATTTATACTAAATAAAAATAATTAAATAACATTTAAACTAATAAATAATAAATAAAATATTAGGGTAATACTAAACCCTAATTAAATAAATATACACACACGTAGGCTTTATTTAGTAATTTAAAAATATGTATGAGTTCATGCAAGTTCGAAGATATATTTAAAATAATTAATACTAAAATATTTACGTGAAAATTTCCCCGAAAACGCAAGTTCCGGGAAAATTTTACGTAAAGTACTGTAGATAAAACACAGTAATTAAAAATAGGTTTTAAATACATATTAACTCGTAAAAATATCATATAATATACATAAATTATTGACACTGCATATCCCGGTACAGTGTAAAAATATTTAAAAACACGAAATATTACAAATGTCCACATTATTAGATATACAAAACATAATTAATAAAATAATCATATCTAACTATGTAAATTTCTTTTTGTTTAATTCTCCTTTAATATTTCTTTATATTTATTTATTTTTAAATTATCAAAGCAGATTGAAAATTTCACATCTACTTTTGACTCAAAACTCCATAAATAAATCAAAATTTCTGTTTAAGTCCGTCAACCGGCACTACTCCAATTTAAAGTTGGTTTCAGTTCGGTAGGTTTTTGTTCCAATTAGTTTGTCAATTCAACAAATTTTTTTTTCTTAAAAAATTCAGTTTAAAATTAGTTACGTTGGTTTGGAATAGAAACTCATAGTTTCGGCTCCATAGTGAACAAGTCATCCTCTAGTTCTAGCTAAGTTCAAATCCGATTCCAGATTTGACTGATTTTAGTCTCAGCTTTAACTGGGTCAATTTCAATTTAGTTTTAGATCCAAATCGGACGTGGCAAGTCTCGCAAAGGATATCAGAGGTTTTTTTTTGTCAAGTCTTTTAGGGCATCTCCAACCTACACTCATTTTACAACGCAAAATGAAAATATGGCCTCCAACCCTACATCAAATCAAACGTAATTTGAGTTTTGTGGATTTCCACTGCTCACAAGGTTTTTTTCTTTCTTTTCTCAACATCTTTTTTAATATATTAAATTTAGTCTAATTTCTTACTATATATGCATACTCTTTTAAATAATTTAATCCAAAATTTAATTTAATTTTTTTAATATAAATATATCTAAATCAATTATATATTTATAAAACAAAATTTAATTTAATTTAATTTTTTTAATGTAAAAACTACTGTATTTTGAATTTACAGCTTTTTAATATAACTTTAATAATATTTTGATATTTACATATGAAGATACCTTGTACAATTTAGAGAAAAAAAAAAAGGGGGAAACAAAGGAGAATAACCAAAAAAAATAAGGTGCTTGCTTTGCTTTGATTTGATTTGATTTGCTTTGCCAGCTGCTCAACAAAATCATAATAATAAAAAAATAATAACAATAAAGAATGTAAAAACGGCCAACAAAAGAAAGTTGGAAGAGAGACAGCTTTCAAAGAAAGAGGGCCCACGTTTTTGCGCAGAATCCAAAATCAAAAGAGTATTACCCAATAATACCCTTCTTCTTCTTCTTCTCTCTTATAATTATTGTGTTGCCCGTCGCTGATTGGGTTGTCAAACTGACAAAATCCTCTCATCACAGCTGTAACCTAACACTCCATCATTACGCTTCCAAATCTTCTTACTGTTGTGTGCTAGACACAAACAAGCCAGCCGTCATATTTTATGGTAGAATTAAGATATTTGGAAAAGAGTATGATTCTAATTTTTTTAATCTATTAATTATTCTATATTATAATATGAGATTTAGTTATTAGATTATTATTTATAAATAAAATTTCTTAATTTTTTTATATCTAAATATTTCAGTTATCTGAAAAGCAAACCAATCAATTCAATTTTAAATTTGGTTATTAATAACAAAAAAATTTTAGTCATTTCGATTATTGAATTAATTGAATGTACAATATTATATATATATATAGTTTTTACTAACTATGAATTCACAATATTTAACTCTACGGGATTATTGATTCATATTCTAAAATTGGAATTATAATCGAAATAGAAAGAAATGAGAAAATGAATAAAAATTTGAAACAAATATTTGATTTTTTAAAGAATAATGAATGTAAATGAAAATAAAAATCAACATCATGAAATTTTTTTTATAATTATTTTATATGTATAAAAAATTAGCATTATAATTATTTTTATATATTAAAAATTAATATTATAATTATCTATTATAAAATATTTTTAAAATATTTATTTATAAATATATTATTATAATTTTAAAAAAATTATTATAAAAATTATTTATTTTTTATAAATTTTTTTATTCAAATATTTAATATATATTTTTATTAATTTATATATTTAATTTATTAATTTTAAAAAATAAATCTTATTTTTTTGAATATTGATTGATAATTGATTTGACTTTATATTCAAAAAAATAAAATTCATTTCTTAATAATAACAGAGAAATAATGATTCGTATATGTGATAATTTTATTTTCATGTTTAAATTTAATCAATTACTAAAAATTAAAATAATTTATTCCAGCGTTTATTTTTTACTAAAAAAGGAGGATAGGCTTACAGGCCAACACAATGCTAGAAAAAGCTAAAAATCTTGAAATATATTTTTATTTAAATTAAAAAGAAATAAAAAAAAAAGTAAGTAAAGTAGATTAGTGACGTGTAACGCGTATTATTAGCTAATATCTCAAACAAATTACTCCATGATCACATGCGTTGATAAGCCAGGAGATGGGCCCCAATCCAGACTGTGTCAAGCGCCACGTACCGTGTCTTCTTCACTAATGTCCAAGTTTTTGTGGGGTCCAAAATTTTTATACGTTAATCAAACGGCTTTTATGTGGTCCCTACCCTTCTTATAAACGATCCAGATCTATCTAATCCCTCGCTAAACATGTCCGTTACTTTTAACAGTAACGGGGCCTATATATACTCTCTTCTCACTATTTCTGTTTCATTTCAAGTACTAATCTCACTCTCTCGAACTTTCTCCTCTTTTCTCTCAAAAAAATGGATCGCAAATGTGTGCTCACTGTAGCTTTAATGTGCCTCATTGCAGCCGGCGTCGGCGGCCAATCTCCGTCTGCAGCTCCGACAACTACTCCAGTAACGCCAGCAGCACCGGTAGCAGCACCGGCTAAAGCACCAGCACAACCTAAATCATCACCAGTTGTTGCTCCTGTATCTTCACCACCAGCAAAAACACCAGCAGCTGCACCAACAAAACAAACAGGTCCAGGTCCGGTAGCTTCACCACCGCAGTCAGCTGTTACTCCGGTTAGCTCACCACCATCTCCAGCTCCAGTTAGCTCACCGCCGCCAGCACCAGCAAAGGCTCCTGCAAAATCTCCACCATCACCTGCACCAGCTACTACCACTCCACCACCAGCAGCTTCCGCTCCTGAAACTGCTCCTCCTGCTCCTGTTCCAGTTGCTCCTCCAACCGCAGCTGAGGTTCCTGCACCGACTCCAAGCAAGAAGAAGCCTAAGAAACACGCTGCCTCTCCTGCTCCTGGTCCAGAGTTGTCAAGTCCACCTGCTCCTCCTACCGAAGCTCCTGGACCTAGCCTTGATGCTAGCTCACCTGGCCCTTCCGTCGCAGACGATGTAAGTAACTAATTTTATTTTCACTGGCATTATTAGATCTAAAGCTATAGTGCACAGATCTGCGTATATATGGCTAGTACTTGCGCTAAACAACTCGACGTAGAGTAGATTAAGCCGATTATTTTGCTCCGAGTTAGCACATTGTTAAAAAACGTGAAAATGGTGAAATGTCGGTGAGCATCGAGTGACGAAGTGCGAAGCAAATTTTGGCTGCTGCTTACGCTTCACACTTCTTTGTGACAAGTCTGTGTTTGCTGGCCTTTGCAAACACGACAGTTTAAGCGCGTGAGATGCACGCGCGTGCAGTGAAGTCTTGAGCATATGTAATTTTATCTGCTGCTGCGCACCGTATGCACATGAATATAGGATCACAGTATCATAAATTTTTTTTTCCCTGAAAATCATCGCACCTTAGGTAAAATTTGTTTACTAATCGAACATTACAATGTTTTAATGAAAATGGTAATGAGAAGATGAGCTGACGTCAATATTTGTTGATTTCGAAAAAATATTAACAGAGTGGAGCAGAATCGATAAGGGGACTGCAAAGGATGGTTGGAGGATTGGCATTGGGATGGGCAGTAGTGTTGGCTTTGATGTTCTAAGAAGAGAGTCGAGGGGATATGGTTCTGCTATGATTGCACCATTGCTACTTGCTGTTGTATTATTTGAATTTTTTTGTAGCCCCCAGATGGAGAGTCACTACATTTGATTATAATTTAAAAATTTTTAAATTTATCATTGTTTGGTTAATGTGCTGTTGGGTTTTGCTTTTCTGGGGATTAACCACAATTTGCTTTGTATTCAGTATTCTTTGAGAGGGGGCAAAAAAAAACACTTTCTATTTTTGTAGTTTTTTTCTTGGTTTAAATTATTGTTATTATTATGATTCAATGCCATTATTTTTATTTATTTTGGAGCTATTCTTGTTGCTTTGTTGGACATTTCTTTTTTCTTTACTTGGTTAGCTATATCTACCTTTCTTATTCAGTCTTTGCTTTATTCTTTGATTGTTCAGGTTAAAAGATTAAAAAAAAATTGCAAAAGTTAAAGTTGTTATTTATAGATTTTTACTAAAGAATATTAGAGGATAAAAGCATGTAGGATAAAAGCAAAATTCTTTGAATTTTGCTTTATTCTTGAACTGTTCAGGTTAGAAGATTAAAAAAAATTAAAGTTGTGTTATTTATATAGATTTTTACTGAAGAAGAATTAGAGGATAAAAAGCATGCTATTTATGTGAATAATTTTTAAATGAAATTGTTTAAATCTATGGAACAATTTAATTTATAACATCAATTATTAAACTACAACAGTTACTGTTATATGTATATGTAGGAAGAACCATTACATTAGTGGTTCGTGGCTCATGATCACCTTATCAAACTATCAAAAGTACAAAATATAGAATAATTTCAATATTGGACAAAATTCAGAAAGAATAATTTTTTTAAAATGTAGTAAATAAATGTGAAAGATACATTTCTTAAATATTTGAGCAAATTACTTTTTCTCTCCTAAAATTAAACATTTTACCCCATCAATTTTCATTATGTCAATATTACCCATCCGACTAAATTTCCGAAAATTTTTTTATATCAAAAAAATTTAACCCCTTTTATTTTATAAAAATGAATACTTTAAATCCTATATTTTAATAAAATTAAATATTTTATTTTTTTGTATTTTAAAATTTATTTTAATTTTAATTATACTTTGATATTTTTTTTATTTTCTCTTGAAATATAAATTGATTTGAGAATGAGTATTTTATTTTTGCAAATTAATTATAATAATATTTTATAATAAACTCGGCAATTATGAATTTTTGAATTTTGAAAAAATTGAAATTATGACACAACTCAAATTGGAAGTCATTATCAGCGTTAGGAAACGAGAATTGTTTTGAATTCGAAACCCGTAACAAGTCTTAAAAAAATGAAAACACAAACAATAATAAATAAAATACACCATAATTAAAATTTTAATCGATATAAAATAAATACTCAAATCTCATTAAAAAAAAAAAAAATATTCATACAATATTTAGATATAGGTCTCAAATCTAAAATAACATATTACTGATACAATACGCTACTACTGTAGTTTTCTAGAATATAATAAAAGGTCAGATAAATAAATTACATAGTCTAACTAGGGCTGAAGAATACTGGCGTAAAATACTACTGGTGAGTTCTAAAGAAGATGAAGATCCTAAAAAAAAAATATTGAGGGGAGTCAGATTCCACTGAAAGAATTATTATAATATATATACATGCAACCTAAATCTATATACATTCATATAGATGCTCGAATTCATTTTTTTATATAATAAAAGCATAAAATTATTTTATTTGAAGGATTGGAGCAGAACCCTAACAATTCGCAACCTCGATCATAATAATCAATAGTCAACATGCTTAACCAAAACCTTAAGTATTCATTTATCCAACTTAAGGTAGTAGATTGGCCCCGAGTACACTAGGTCAACCGAGGTTTCACAATCTCACTACCGACATGATTAGCCCCGAGTACACTAGGTTAACCGAGGATCCACAGTCAGCCTATCCAATAATCATCTCAATAAAAATTATCAAGTTCTCAACTTAATTCTATCGTACTGTCGCGCAACAGTACTAGCGTAACCCACTAAGTAACACGTTCTACTGCTATCTTTCAAATCATTTTTATAATTATGGAAAATAATAAAATGCATCATTTAAATATAATAGTATTCATTTAAGCAGAATACACCAATTATATATCTAAAGTGTACCAAATGTATACTGAAAATATATTAAATATATACTAAACATATACCATATATATATGCCACAAATGTACCCAAATAAACCATGAATATACCAGAAATATACTAGGTATATATTGAAAATTACAATATGCATAAATATTGCATATATATTAAAATATACCAAAAATATATTAAATCATTTAATGAAATAATTCATGTTTAAACATATGATGAAAATATGAAAATTCTTATTCATGCATCCTATATACAATGCATATATAGAATAATAACTCACAAGTTTGCGCTCCTCAAGACTGACCCGACGGGCTTTGTTTGATAGGCCTTGATCTCGGTGCAGCTAGAAAAATAAATAATAATAAAAATCAAAATAAATTCTTAACGTATACTTATAAGAATTTTAAGAAACACTTGATTTAAAAATTCAAACTCAATTAAACACAAAATATCAGGATCGACCCGATGTCACATTTTACGAAAATTCTACCAAAAATCGACAGAGTCTCCTTTGTAAAATGGACATCTCTCTACTGAAAAATAAAGCCGATCTTGCAAGAAAACGCACTTCTAAATTCACAAAACTCAACACTTCAGGTTGGGACCCCGAACTACACCAATTCTCAACCGAGGTTCATAATTCACCACAAATTAATATTAAATAATAAACATAATAGAAATCATTAAATTCCATAAATATCCATAAAATACCAAAATATAATATATATAAACATAAAAAACACTAAATATAATTATTTTCACATAAACTAAATAAAATCTCAAATAAATTATATAATATTAATAAAAATCCGATTATTCAATTATTTAACATAAAATAGTGAAATTCACAAATAATTATTCAAATAAGTTATATACATAATAAAAATAGTTAAAACTTATTTAATCACAAAAATAGTATATAAAATTATTATTTGAATATATTTTCAAAAATTAGTATTAATTAGTTAAAAATAGTAAATAATTCGTAAAAATTATTTTAATACCATTTATTATTCCAAAATTATTTAAAAATGTTATTTAACTATAATTTCAATAAAAACACATAATTTAATCATTAATCTAAAAATCACATAATACAATATATTATTAAAAAATTATACAAAATTACTAAAGATTATTTTCTTGTAAAATTAATAACCTAACTTAACAATACTAATTTAACCAAATTTCCATCCAAAATAAATAAATAACATAATTAATAATATTCATTTTTTAATTATTGAAATATTCAAAAATACACATTATTCAAAATAATTCAAAAAAAAAATATTTAGGAAGATTAAGCTACCTTAAACAACATGACCAAAAGAAAAATCCATGAATCAAACAATATTTAACTCAAAAAAAAATCAAAACCCTAAATACACATTAACTTAGATTGAAGATAACTCATAAATAAATGGATTTAACCTCAAACTGAGCTTGGAAATGGCTTCACTAGAACTCAAGGAGTCCAAAGAACCCAAGAACTCGAGCAAAGGTGGTTGGATTCTCGCCGGAGCTATTGTAGCAGTAGGTGAAGAACTCTATTTTTAGCGGCTTCAAGGCTTCATGGAGGCGACGGGAAGATGAGGGAAGGAAGGGAAGATGTTAGTGAGTTTCATGGTGGTCTAGTGGCAGTGCTGGCATGGGTGGAAGGCGTCGGGCTACTGCTGCAAATGGAAATGGAGGAAGAAAGAAAAGAAGAAGAAAAAAAAAAAGAAAGAGGGAGTTGACCGAAAATTAAAGCTTTTGACCCCTTTATATATATATATATATATATATATTAACTTTAACCATTTGTCACATTTATATATACATATATACATAGCACACATAACACATGCACTAATAATGAAGATAATAATAATAATAATAGTACAAATAATAATATTAATAATAACAATAATAATAATAATAATAATACTACAACAATAATATTAACAATAAAAATAAAAAAATAAAAAATAAAAATAAAAATAAAAATAAAAACAACAACAATAATAATAATAATAATAATAATAATAATAATTATTATTATTATAATGTAGGCGGCGGGATTTAGCGCGCGCCTAAGTATTTGGCGACTACGATACTATGTGGGCTTGAGGCCCACTTAAAGATATGATATAGGTCTTACGTCTATTCGGAGATGGAGTCGCCACCTGGATAAAAACCGGGACACACTGTACAACAACTAGATTCCACGGAGGTTCCTAGAAGTCGTCATCAGAGATCAGGTTCGGAAACTAGGTAAGAGCGTTTGAATGCTCACCCAACCTTATGGTTGGCCTTCGTTTATGTTTTGTGTTTTATTACCTTTAATTATTTAATTATTTCCTTATTTACATTCAAAATTGCGCTTGCCTCCATCCACTTTTCAAGTTTTACAACTAAGTCCAAGTTTGCATATTAATCCAATTTCATGCTTTTTAAGTCCCAACATTCAACAAAAATAAAATACGTAATAATTTACAACTAAAAATTCAAATCAAATGGGTAAAGGGATTACAATGCTTTTAGGCACAATAAAAAAAATAATATGCAGAAAATAAACCATACATATACCAAAAGTAAATTAGTAATAAACCATTTACACAAATGCAATAATATAAAGGGTATAGCTAATGGAGGCGACTACTTAATGATGAAAATCATCAATTAATTCCTGCAATAATCATATGGTTAGTTCCTTCTTTCAAAACACGAAATCATATATAAAAATATCGACAAAGGAATATTCTAAAAAAAAGAGGGTTTTCATGTTACAAGCCAAAGAAATCATTAAATAATCAAGATAAACGCCATCATGCAATGAAATAATTATGTATAAAAGTGGGAAGAGCATGTGAAGTGAACATTATATAGAATTTCATAAGGGGAGAAGAGCTAGATAGCCGATCGACCTGTTAATGTGGCGATCGCCTTTGTGAAGAGGCGACGCCTTTATAACTCGACTCTTAAAACAAACAAACTTCTACCCAAAGCAAGCAGTAAATGCACACATGCATCCAACAGGTGCCAAATTACAACTACATGCAATAGTTTAAGTGATCAAATCAATAAAGTAGTATAACAAATGAAATAAACATAAAATATAGCTAAAGTATACTAATAACTTAGTCACATACAAACTAAACGCACAAATCATGAAATTATAAAAAAGTGTATTTGGATGCAAAGTTTTACCAAAGTAATGGACCCTCAGAGATGTGCTTTTGAGTATGATCTCCACTTAGATATGAGTCTCATTTTGACACAAGTTTTTTCCCCTTCTCTCCTAAGGATTATGAACTTGCTTTTACTTGGATTCTACCTCTTCGCTCAAGAACGTCTCCCTCTGTATTTTTTCAGAGCCTTTCCCCTCTCATTTTTCTTCTTTTTTTAAAAGGGTCTCGTCCTTTTTTTTTCTTCCCTTTTTCTTTTTATCCCCTACCTTACCCATGACCCTAGGTTCTCTAGCCCATTATGAACCCTCATTGCCTTTCTCTCTCCCCCCCCCTAAAATCTCTTCTTTATGCAAAATCAGGTTTAGGGGTATGGGGCCCACACCACTTGGACACCATGGTTGCAGCTGCAAGTGGTCTATCACAGAGGTGGCACCTCTACGGTGAGGCAATCACCTCTACTGCAGCTACCAAAGAGGCGATCACCTCATCACACCGAGGTGATACCTCTTCGGCTTGGGCCTGTGCTGGGACAAGCAGGCCTCGACCATTTTTAGATAGTTGGGCTAAGTTTTGGGCTTTTGAAGCCTTTAGGCTTTCAAGTCCATTTCCAATTGGAGATTTAGGTTTTGTTCTTATGTCCAAGTTTCACATACTCATCATTGGGCTTGACAATGGGCTGGTTAAACCAAGCATCCCTAATTCCTCCCCTAATACGGGCCGACCGAATCGGGTGTCTACAGTTTGCCCCCTGATTTTTTAAAAAATCAAATGCATGCAATGACTAATTTTTAAAAAATGACATGCATAACAACAAATAAATAAAGAAGATCAGTAACATACCTGGCTCTCGAGTTTCACTCGAGAAATGAATTCTTCAATTTTGAAAGGTGACTGTGATCCTTGGGTTTTCCTGGCCTGATCACCACTCATTAATATTTGATAAGTTATTTGAAAATGATGAACCTTGGGTTTTCCTGGCCCAATTACAAGTCCACTAAGGACTTGACTTTTGAATTTTCCTGATCCAATCGTCACTTGGCCAACCCATTGGGGGTGTGATTTTTTAATTTTCTTAGCTCGATTGTCATTACATCTAAACTTGATTCTTGAGTTTTTCTGGTCCATTCATCACTGTACCGGCTTCGGTTCTCAAGTTTTCCTGGCTCGATTACCATTGGGGATGTGATTCTTAGATTTTCTTGGTCTGATAATCATTTCTCTAGGGATATAGACTTTCGGGTTTTTCTAGTCCAATTGTCGTTTGCTTCCAACTTTGGGGATACTACCCGAACAGTCGCCTCAGTATTTGAGCTTTGGGGATTCAAACACGAACAGCCCTGTCCTTGAGCTTCATAGATTCAAACCCGAATAGTCCTATCTTTGAGCTTCGGGGATTCAAACCCGAATAATCCTGTTTTTGAGCTTCAGGGATTCAAACCTGAATAGCCCTCTGTCTTTGCCGTAACGCAACACGTAGGTTTTCCTGGCCCATACATTTTTCATTTTAAAACATAAAGCTCGGGTTTTCCTGGCCTGATCTTCCTGAAACTTCGTTTAGATGACCTTCATTCCTGAACTTTGACTTCTTGGCACATAAAAATAATGACCCTTTTTTTTTTCAAAACCCTAAACTTCCCCCTACTATAAAAGATAAATTTTCTCCCTATTTCCCTCTTTTCACTTTTTGTCATTTTCCCTTTTCTTTTTATCTCTTCCCTTTTCTCTTTCTCCTTTATACTTTCTGTACTTCTCTCTCTTTTCTAGACAATGGAAAATGAGAGGACTCCTCCCACCTTCCACTAGCGCTTCTCGGAGCCTTGGATTGACACGGGGAGGCTCGATTCCTCTCTTAGCGGATCTAGGGTCCCACATTTGTTCATCTACATCTGGAGAGGTTAGTACCCGCATTTCTTTATTTTTCCTGCAAATTGCATCGGGTTAGTGATTATTCTTATATATTAATCATTCTTAGGGCATGATTGGGTTAAATAATTATGAAATTTACCATTTTGATTATCAAAAATTAGGAATCATTACTATCTGTGCCTTGCAGAGGTGATCGCCTCTTTGATGAGGCGATCGCCTCTGTGATGAGGTGATCGCTTCATCGACAGGGTGATGCGCATCAATTATATGCTTATTTATTCTAAATTTTTCCTGTGATAATAAAATGCATAAATTTAACTTTCCCCTTTTCTTTTCTTCTTGCAGCACGATGCTTAGACATTTAAGGGTGCTGGGAATTGGCTCGAGTCTTCTATGGCGAGCTGATTGACAATCAGAAGGATCGAATCTAAGAGACTGGATTCAAAGACTTTGTACTCTCGCTTCTTTCTGAATAGGGACACACAAATTATCAGCCATTACATGCTCTGATGGAGAGGTGGTTCGACACAACCCACACCTTCCACCTTCCATTCGGTGAGCTCACCCTGGACCTGGTGTCATTAGCCACTATTACAGGGCTTGCCTGTGCTGGAGACCCTATCCCCCTCGACGCGAGCTTACACTAACTGTCTCCGGACAAGGCCGCATACATCGAGCGACTTTTGGGCATGACTCCCTACATGAAGGGGACTCATACCTTTAAACTGGACTCGATCAAGAGCTTCTATACTTGAGAGCGAGCTGCAGCTATGATCACTCCTCATGAGGTTGATAAGGTGGTGAGGGCTTTCCTACTCTACTTGCTTGGCACTACCTTCTTCGCTGACATTGCCAGCTTGATCGACCTAATGTTCCTATCAGCTCTTCAAGATCTTAACTAAGTATCTACATTCAACTAGGGTAACTATGCTCTCGCGTATCTATACCGGAGCATGGACGAGGTGGTCCGAGAGGCTAAGAGATTTTACGACTTTTGGCATGCTGTTCTGATAAGTCATGACCCTCCCATTTCTTAACTTGTTCTAGCCTCCGCTTGCTTATATTGGTTAATCAACTTCTCTTTTCTTTTTTTTATAGGTCTAGGCTTTGGAGCTGGAGATGCTTGTAAGTGTGCTGCGAGTGAGGGATCACTTTCCAACTATCAGTAGATGGGGTGCCAGCCGTGTTTTAAAGAGGCATCTCGCTCGAGTGCATATCCACTGGTAGTACCTGAACTCCCTGATGCAGGATGCGGTACCTACAAAACACAACCCCTTTCATTAGGAAATTATGCAAATTTAATCTACTTACTTATTGACATTTCCACTTTTTACAGATACGAAACGACTTGTGGGGGCCTGAGGATAGCTGGAATATTGAGATGACTCATTCTAGGCCCCTACCCCGGAAGAGGGTACTCCTCTGTAGCCTTAGATATCGAGCTTGGTACCTTAGTGAGCGGGTCTTGAACTGGAGGGGAGGCGCTAGAGCGAGATAGGTTCCTAGGTCTCCTCCTGATAGTATGCTTTGGGCGCACGAGCTGGAGGGTGAGGACCTTGCTCAGGCTGTCTCAAGCTCATCGGCTGTGGATCACATAGTCCATGTAAAGATATGATGCTTGGAGTTCGTTCGAGCTCATCTTCTGCTGACGGTCCCTTTCCATGTCACTTTTACCTCTCAAGTGTATCCCTGTCACCTCTTCCTTACTTTGAGAACTAGCTGTGTTCTTACATACTTTCCTTTTCTTACTTTTAGGCCATACCCTCTAGGTCTATTCCCCAGGCTAGATCTCAAGTGCGGGAGAGAGAGCCCTTGAGGCGTCGTTTGGACCCAAGCACGGAGGAGACCTTAGCAGCTGCCGAGCAAGTTAGCCCGCCTACTGCTCCTCGTTCTCAGTTTGTTTCGAGTATATTCATCTATGTCCCTGACCCCTTAGCTCAACGTTGGGTTCCTCCCAGTGAGTTTTCTCATCAGTTTTTGACTCTAGACGAAGGCCTGACACTTGTATGCACCCTGGCGATGCCACTCATATTATTTCACTTTTGACCTACTTTCATTATTATTCTCAACCCATATGTTAGTCCTAACATTCATAGAACAATACAAATTTCTTTGGAGCATGGCCTATACATATATCGCATGATAGAGGCTCAGAGAGACTACATGCTAGAGGTAACCTAGTAGTGAAGAAGGGTAAGAATCTTTCTATTCCCTACATGTATGCATGCTTGCATGATTCACTAACCTGTGATTTGCTTGAACAGGACCGAGATGAGGCTAGTAATGTTAGGATTGCCACTCTCGAGCGTCAAATTGACGTGTTCCAAATCGACGAAGATGACAAAGATGACGATAGGAGTGGCAGTGGTGTTGAAGGAGGAGATAACCCTGAGGGTGCTGGATCAGATGCTTGATGTATAAGGGCCAATGAATTATTATTGCTCTCTTATGACTGATTTATCTAGCTTGGACAATGAACACATACACTTTTCTGTTCCCCCATTTTTTTTATTTACAGAATTCAACTTTTATCTCAAATAAATTTATTCTTTTACATGAGAATTAATTTTAATGATTACATGTGTGTGCACCAGCCCCGCTACACTCTAATTTACACTTGCTGAGATTGCACAGTCCGATGAAGTTTAACAACTGACACTGCTGAAGAGGCGATCACCTCATGGCTTTTTGATGAAAAGGTGATCGTCTCTTGGTGCTGAGGCGATGCCTCTTCAATGAGGCAATCACCTTATCGTAAGGTGGTGCTACCCCTTTAAAAACCCAAAACCCTAGCCCAACCTTGTTATTAAGACACCTTCATCCCTAACCTTTAATTTCTCTCTCTAGGCACCTCTGAAACCCTGCATCATGACTAAACGGAGTCTCAAACTGCTACAACCGATCTTAAAAAGTTTGGATAATAGGTCTTAGGCTAGGTTAGAGCCATTCCACTCTTTAGTCTTCAAATCACTACATGCTAGGAGGATCAATTTCCTTTTCCTTCATGCCATGGTTTAGTTTTGGGACCCCCAAAAGCATGTTTTGCAGTTCAACACAGTGGAAATATATCCCCTACTAAAGGAATTTGAAGCAATTCTCGGTCATCACACAGATTCCACTTGTTGACTTACAATTCCTAACCTTAAGAACCCAAACCTTCACTCTAATTCAATACCAGTTGGCTCGTATGTTCAACCTTCCACCAAGATCCTCTTCTCACTGCGTTCTTGGCTCAGAAATCATACTAGAATCCTTTCTCGAGATCACCATAGGTGTGGATAAAGAAGAAACTCATTGGTCCCGCATGATAGCTCTCTGCTTGTAAGCCTAGTTTCTGTTGGTTTCTTCCTTCGGACATCGTGATTCGAAGGTCCTTCCCATTCTTGATCAGGTGGAATCAGGGTTTAATCCCTTCCCTCTTATTCTAGTAGAAACTCTTATTAGACTGGACAAATTCATAGAAACACGATGATTCTCTGGAAGTCCCTTTTTGTTGGAGGTAAGCTCTCCCATGTCAATTCTTGACTTTTAACCGTCCTATTATTTGCACCTAACCATTTATCGACTTGCAGATGTAGCTTTATGGAAAATTAAGTTTGCTCGAACCCCCTTAAGACATCAGGCATTATAAGGCCAAACATTACCGAATAAGGAAACTATATCCTATTCCGGCAGATGTTCACAGCTGGCTATTAACATTTCTAAACACTCTGATATGCTGGATGTGCCCTTGATGGGGATTGCAGCATGTGACTATTTGGTCCTATACATATTGTGTTCTGATTGCCGGTCTTTATTTTGCCACCTTCTATAATCCGATCCGCCTCTGTCGTCAATACGGTTATAAACAACTGATCATAGAACTAGTTTATGAGTTCAAACTAGGGCCCCTTTCTCAAAACTTCCTGGACCACTTGGTGGCAACTTGGCCTCGAAAAACCATCAAGAGAAACTTAGACTAGAATGGAGATTAGACTACTGATGATCATTACAAAGCATGGGTTTATTTGCAATAGACGGAAACAGATGAGTTTATTAGAAATAAAAGAGCAAGAGAATTACAAGTATTGAGCTTCCGGGGTGACCAACAAAAGAAAAGAAAATAAAATTAGCTCATGAAATTAAGTCATCATTTTCCTTTTTTTTATTAGATGCAATTTCCCTTTTGTTAGTTAAACAGCTTGTAATAGACACTTTATACAATGCTTAACAGTAATTGAAGCAATCTATTTTATTCAATTTAAGCACAATACGTATATACATTTCGCTTCTAATACATCTTATGTTGTTAGTTGGCTTGCCCTTGTAAGTTTTCCAACTAACCATTTGTGTGTGTCTCTCTCCTTTTACACGTCCTTAACATTTGCCTGGACCACCTCTTTTGAGGTTTTCAATCCAATGGGACTTTTTTTTTGTTTTGTTTTGGTCTTTGATTTTTACCTAGGTAGCCTCTTTTCAAGGTTTTCTCCCTAGCGAGACTTTTAATAGGAAGTATTTCTTGAGTTTGTTTAGGTTGACAGGCTCCTTGAACTCATTTCCCTCCATATCAGATAGAATGGCAGCACCTTTTAAAAATAATTTCTTTACCAGATACGGCCCTTCGCAATTTAGCTTGAATTTCCGTCGACGGTCTGTCATAATTGACTTTGTAAGCTTTAATACCAAATCCTCTTCGTGGATCTTTCCTGGCTTGATCTTTTTATTATAGGCTCGAGCTATTCTTTTTTGATACAGTTGAGAATGATTCATAGTTTCATCCTCTTTTCATCCAGTAATGTCAACTGAGCTAATCGACTCTCCACCCACTGATACTCGAGGAGCTTAGACTCTAGCAAGACTTGCAATGACCTTATCTCCACCTCTACTGGCAAAACGGCCTCGCATCTATAAATTAAAGAGTACGGAGTGACCCCTATCGAGGTTCTGGCAGTGGTTCAATACCCCCATAATGCAAATTGTAAGTATTCTGCCCAATCCTAGTAATTCTCTAACATCTTGACCAAGATATTTTTCACATTCTTATTGGCTGCTTCCATCGCCCTATTTGCCTACGGCTTATATGGAGATGATCGGTGATGCTCAATCTTATGGTCTTTTAGCAGCTAGCCATTTCTGCTCGAAATTGAACCCTATTATCTGTAATAATGTGGTACGACAAACCATATCTACAAATTATGTTCTTCTCGATGAACCTCAACATTTGCTTTGAACCCACAGTAGTATAAGATTTAGCCTCAACCCACTTGGAGAAGTAATCGATAGCCACAATAATATACCGATGACCATTAGATGCTTTTGGCCTCACCTCTCCTATGATGTCAATCCCCCATATAGAAAATGGCCAAGGAGAAGTCATTCCCTGAAGTTCCATAGATGGAAAGTGGCTAACATCACCATAAGCTTGGCAATTATGCCACTTCTTCACAAATCTAACACAATCTGCTTCCATGGTGAGCCAAAAGTAACCCTGGTGAGCTATTTTCTTTGCTAAGATTGTTCCATTCATGTGTGGCCCATATACTTTTTCATGAATCGTCTCCATAAGCTTTTGGGATTCATCCTTATCAACAAATCTGAGGTGTACCCTAGTCGGCATTCTTTTATACAACATCCTATTGTGGCTTATAAATTATCTAGATAACATTTGTAGGGATACCCTCTCTTTCCTATTAGCACTATTTGGAAATTGCCCAGTCTCTAGATATCTTTGTAAGTCATAAAACCAAGGCTTCTCAATAGCATCGACTGGTCTCACCCTCACCTCCTTGTAACAAGGGCTTCAAGATTTCATCAGAATTAAAGGCTTGGCTTCTAGCTATTTCCCACTTTCCCATATGGAGGCCAGTGTGGCAAAGGCATCAGCTATCTAGTTTCCTTCTCTCGAAAGATGAAAAAACTTACTCTGAGTAAATGAGCATAAGATAGTAGTGAGATATTCCCAGTACGGATGTAATCTATCCATCTTTATCTCCCACTCTTTAGCAACTTATTTTATGACTAACATGGAGTTCCCATATACGGTAACATTTTCTGCTACCGTACTGCGTAATGCCTCCAGAAAAAAAATACAGGCCTCGTATTCCACTTGGTTATTAGTTGCCTTAAACTTGAGTCTTTTTACCATTGGGATCATCCCTTCCTCTGGCGTGACCAAAATCACACCTATTTCGGCCCTTTTATTATTGATGGCTCCATCAAAGTACATTTTCCAACCTTGTACCTCTATTGCCCCCGGGTGTTCATCAGGAAACTCCAACTTCCATTCTTGGTCATCATCTATCGGACTCTGTGCCAGGAAGTTAGCTACTGCTCTTCCTTTCATCGTTTTCTTGGCTGTATATTCTATGTCAAATTCTGTGAGTAAAATGAGCCATTTGGCCAACTTTTCTGTAAAAGAGGGGGTCTGCTGAAGATAGCTGAGGGGATCATGTTTGGAAACTGCTTGTACTTTGTAAGACTGGAAGTATTGTCAGAGTTTTTTTGTTGTCCAAATCACTGCTAGGCACATCTTCTCCATAAGACTATAACTAGTTTCGTAAGGCAGATGCTTCTTACTCAAGTAATACACAGCGTGCTCTATCTTCTCTTTGCCTTCCTGTGCCAATATTGCCCCTATTGTGTCTTTTTCAATTGCCAGATATAGGATTAAAGCTTTACCTGGCCTTGGCAATTGTAAAACAGGAGGATTCATTAAATAATCCTTGATAGCTTCAAAGGCTTGTTAACACCTTTCGTCCCGTATCACAGGTTTATCTTTCTTTAGGAGCTTAAAGATAGGGTTGCAGATGGTTGTCAACTTAGCAATAAATCTATTGATATACTGTAACCTCAGACCTCTTTTTTATTCTTTGGCATGCGCATATCCTCGATTGCCTTAATCTTATCCAGATCCACCTCAATTACTTTCAGGCTGACAATATGTCCCAATAGTTTCCCAGATGTAACCCTAAAAACACACTTTTTAGGATTCAGTTTGAGATTATACTTTTCTGCCCTTTCCAGAAACTTATCTAGCACCTTAAAGTGTCTTTCCTTGGTTGCGGACTTCACCCTCATATCATTCACATACCTCTTTATGGATCATGTCATGTAGCAAAGTGGTCGCCATCCTCTATTAAGTGGCCCCTGCATTCTTTAATCTAAAAGGCATCACTCAGTAACAATATACGCCCCATTCAGTGGTGAAGGATGTCTTCAACTTGTCCATTACTGCCACCATGATTTGATTATACCCTAAAAATCTGTCCATGAAAGAGTACATCATATTGGAAGTCGCGCTATCAATTAGCTTATTGATGTGTGGTAGTGGAAAGTCATTTTTGGGGCAGGTCTTGTTTAGATCTCGGTAGTCCACACACACTCTAACCCTCCCATCTTTCTTAGGAACCGAAACTATGTTTTCTAACCATTGGGTGTCCTCTACCACTTCCAGAAACTTTGCCTTCATTTATTTCTCATCTTCTTCTTTGACCAGGAGAGCCCATGCTGGTCTTAATCTCCTTTACTTTTGCTTTATTGGTGTTATGTGAGGATACGTGAGGATCCTGTGTTTTGAGATCTCCTTGCCAATTTCGGGCATGTCTTTATAATCCTAAGCAAATACTTTCTGTCTCTTTGCTATTTTCTCTCTCATCATGAGTTTAAACCAGAAGCAAGCAATATATTTTTAGGATTATCATTTGTGCCTAAATTAAATGATTCAGTTTGCATGGAATTAATGTCAAAAATATGCATGAAATGATCATCACAAATAGAATAACCATTAGGGAACACATCATACAAATAAGCAAATTCATACTTCATTGCATTCACTTTCGAAAAGAAAAGATCATTAGTTTCAAATAGAGAAGTACAAGAAACATCATAGTCATCATAAAAGACATCTAGGATAGAGTTAACGATGTAGGCTTCAAAATCAAGTTCTTTGCTTTGATCATCAATGCATTTCAACTCCGAGGTAGTTTCATTCTCTTTAAATTTTTCTTTAGCCAGCACCAACTCCTTAGTAGGGACTTTTTCAGTAGCAACACCCTTGGCTTTGCCAATAAATTTGGCAAAAATTTTGAACCCTGGAATAACTTCCCCAGCTATCAGGATAGGTTATGGAGTTCAATTATAGGGGTACCCGGTGCATTCCTTTAGAAAGATCTCCCAGAGAGTTTTCTTTTCAGCCATGACTTCTTCTTTCTTTTCTTTTGACTAACCTTGGATTTTTATCTTTCCCTTGGTATTGTCGACCCCTTTGAACCTTAGCCCGTAATTCAAAATAGGCGTCTTATTTTCTACAAATTTTGAAGGTCCACTCTGATCTTTTCCCAACCCCATGCAGGGCATAAACCTTATGCTACGCATCATCTTTAGAACCTTTTTATCCATCTCATCCTCATAAATTACATAAACCTAAAAACTGGGGCTTATGGAGGTCTTATTGGGGGTTAATCTCAATGTAGCCACAGTGACTTCAGTTTCAGCGGAGATGGTGACAACCCTTCCTTCATGAGGGAACTTAATCTTCTAGTGAATAGTGGATGGGACGTCACCCAATAAGTGAAACCACGACCTTCCTAGTAAGATGGCAAATGTCACTAGGATATCAATCACGTGCAAGTCAACTTAAACTTCTATAGGTCCCGTTTTAACCAATGCCCTGATTGTTCCTTCCACAGACCTCTTGGTGCCATTATAGGCTTTGATAACTACTTCAGAAGGCTTTAAGTCAGCCATCGTCAACCCTAACTTTGGCAAAATCTTCAATGGACACACATTGATGGCAGAACCATTGTCGACCATCACGCAGCAAGTCATTTTTCCGTTCACTTCAGCCTTAATAAATAGAGCTTTGTAGTGGTCCCTCCCTTATAGAGGCAGATCGTCATTAGAAAATGTTATCGTCCCTTGAGGGGTTTCCATTAGTGACCCGACCATTTATTCTGTAGTAGAGCTTGTGGAGATCTTTTTCTGATCCAGCGCCAAAACCAGGGCCTCCCTATGATCCTTAGAATACATAAGTAACTTCCATATACTGGCAACAGTCTCCTTGCTTTGCTTTACTTCTTTCTCTTTTTCTGAACTTTCTGTCTTTTTAAGCTAGAACTTAGCAATCTCGGGTTCTTCCCTATTTTCTTCAACCTTCTCCACAGACTGGCCTGATCTACTTCTTTTGTTGTCCCATAGGTTAACCTGTTGCTCGCTTTCATCATCGGAACTCCATATGTCCAAGACATGCACATGTAACTCCATGGGTTGTTTATTTGGTTTTGGGTTCTCAGGTTCGGTTTTTAAGGAGTTGTGAGCGACATCCACTAAGGAGTTTAGGAATTGCTCCTCCGTTAGACCAGTGTTGATCATTAAAATGGGCGCATTTGGTGGTGGCATATTTCGGTAGTTGGGCAAGGGGTTGGTTTGTGTATTTGGTTTTTTTGGTTTCTGGGTCAGTAATCTTGCCTGAGTTAATCAAGTCTTGGATTTCATGCTTTAATCGGGCACAAATATCAGTGTCAGGTATGATAGTCTAGTGAAACTTATAGAAAAGCTTTGGGTTGGCACCGGGTAAGGGTTGTTGTAAAGGTAAAGGCCGAAACAGGTTTTTCTCAATAAGCTTGTCGAAGACTTTGGATAAAGAGAGCACTAAATTTAAAAATCTCTGGGGCTGTCTAACTACATTAATCTATATGTTGTTGCTCGATGGTCAGATAACATTGATTTGAACATTACTGCTTGAACCAACTCCTTCCTTTCCCCCAGACCTCCCTCTGAAGAATTTCTTTTCTTGAGCTAGATCTGACTCTTTTTGGACCCCAAACCTATATAATTCTTCAAATTTTCTGATCCCTAAATCTCTCAGCCTTCTAGATAGTGTCGGGACACACCCCTCTATTGTCAGGACTAACTAATCTAACTCAACAGGCCTATGCCTCATAAAAAATAACTTTCCCCTCTAATGAGTCAAGTAATCAGTAAAGGACTCGTTAAAGTTCTTCTTGGTGTTCTGCAGATCTCTCAGGGACACCTCTAACTGAACATTAAGGCTATATTGCTTGATAAAGGTGGCACATATTTCCTTCCAATCCGATTGGACATTTGGTTCCAAGGTGTAGTACTAGCGGATCTTCGCTCCCTCCAGTGAAATAGGGAACTGCTTGATGATCTAGCTCTCAATCAACTCAGTAGCTTTCATATAAGTCACATACTGCTTTAAATGTAAATGGGGATCCTCGGTGCCAGTGTATTTCCTCATATCTAAGAATTTGAATTTATGGGGCAGAGGTTCATCTTCCTTTTCCAGATTCAGATCGGCATAATCTAGGGGGGCAACCATACCCTTCTCCTTCATCATCATTTGCATTTGGTTCATTGCTTTGGTCATGCTCTTGGCCCACTCAGTTTGCCCACATCTTCAGTTGGGTTCATATTTCTTCGGTTTGATGGGTTAGCTAGCACCATCAAATCATCTTGGATGGTTGGATTTCCTCATCAAGATCCATCAGATTGATTCGTGGCGCATTGTTCGGTTGTGTTAGTTAATTCTCCTTAATTAGCTTAGTAATTTCCCCCATCATCTCCCTTATCATAGATCTGGTTTCTACCATCACTTCGTCTTTTAACTATGCCTTAAATGCCTCTAAATCGAACCCTCCTGCCATTCCCACTTTCGAATTTCTAACCAAACGACTTGAACTAATCTGGACCCACCCTACTAAGCTCAAAGGATCTATAGTGCTACAAAACTGTTTGTTAGAACGATGCATAATATGCAAGTCCATTTTATTTTAAGAAAACTTAAGAGGCAAACAAACTAAAATATGCATGAAACCAAAATGCGAAGCTTAAACGTGCAAACTTTCGCCCTTATTTCTCCTACATGCGTATTCGATGGCGAGTATCTTGTCTTAGGATTTTTGGCCTAGGTTTTAATTATCAATAGGGGATAACAAAACCGACGTATGCAAGATAACTCTCAAAATGATGCAGAAAAGTAACGGGTCCTTTAAATAAAGCCCAAGTCCATTTCCTATGAGTCAAGGTCCTTAGCACCATAAACTCACTTTGTCAAGGTCCACTTGAAATGGTTCATGAATAAGCATAAGAGGCCCTTATTGACTTAGTTTGTTTAGAATAGGCTTTGGTTGGACACAAGGGCCCATTTTACCATGGATTGTTTATTGATGGGCTCAAGATTTATTTTAAGGGTCCATTATATGGTATAACACACATGCATGTGGGAAAAATTCCTAAGGATAATTGCTAGGTCATTACATAGGCTTATGTCTTGGGTAAAAAGGCTTCAATTCCCACAATGATATACATCCATATACATCTCCCCACTTAAGGGTCAAACAACATGGATTAGTACATGTCATGAGTGACAATAATCAAATATTCCACCACCAGGTTTAAGTGAAACGTATGTAGCGAAGTACTGACTATTGTCGGGTTAATTCAGGACTGAAGTGCTCATTGTGTGAAAATGTGTAGTGAATGCAAAAGATGCAAAAGAAATAAGAAAATAATTAAAAATGATAAAACAAAAAACACTAGAATCAATTTCTCTATCCCCAGTAGAGTAGCCACTGTAGGCGGCGGGGTTTAGTGCGAGCAAGTGTTTGGCAACCATGGTACTGTGTGGGCTTGAGGTTCACTTGAAAATATGAAATAGGTCTTGGACCTATTCGGAGATGGAATCACCACTTGGATAAAAATCAGGACATACGGTACAACAATTGGATTCCACAGAGGTTCCCAAAAGCCGTCATCAGAGATCTGGTTCGGAAACTGGGTATGAGCATTTGAATGCTCACCCAAGGTTGCGGTTGGCCTCCATTTATGTTTTGTGTTTTATTACCTTTAATTATTTCCTTATTTACATTCAAAATTGTGCTTGCCTCCATCCACTTTTCAAGTTTTACAGCTAAGTTCAAGTTTGCACATTAATCCAATTTCATGCATTTTAAGTCCCAACATTCAACAAAAATAAAATAAGTAATAATTTACAACCATACATTTGAATCAAATGGAGAAAGGGATTAGGGATTACAACGCTTTTAGGTAAAATAAAATAATAATATACAGAAAATAAATTATACATATACCAAAAGTAAACTAGTAATAAACCATTTACACAAATGCAATTATATAAAAGGTTAGCTAATGGAGGCAACTACTTAATGATGAAAATCATCAAGTAATTCCTACAATAATCATACGGTTAGTTCCTTCTTTTAAAACACGAAATCATATATAACAATATTGACAAGGGAATATTTTTAAAAAAAGAGGGTTTTCATGTCACAAGCCAAAGAAATCATCAAATAATCAAGCTAAATGCCATCATGCAATGAAATAATTATGTAAAAAGGTGGGAAGAGCATGTGAAATGAACATTATGCAGAATTTCATAAAGGGAGAAGAGCCAGATAGTCGATCGACCTATCAATGTGGCGATCGCCTCTCCTTATTGATAAAAGGCGATGCCTCTTGTCGCCTGATCAGCAGACTAGCTCGACTCTCAAAACAAACAAACTTCTACCCTAAGCAAGCAGTTCATGCACACAAGCATCCAATAAGTGCCAAATTACAACTACATGCAATAGTTTAAGAGATCAAATCAATGAAGTAGTATAACAAATGAAATAAACCTAAAATATACCTATAGTATACTAATAACTTAGTCACATACAAACTAAACACACAAATGATGAAATTATAAAAAAGAATATTTGGATGCAAAGTTTTACCAAAGTAATGAACCCTTAAAGATGTGCTTTTGAGTTTGATCTCCACTTGGGTATGAGTCTCACTTTGACACAAGTTTTTCCCCTTTCTCTTCTAAGGATTATGAACTTACTTTTGGTTGGATTCTACCTCTTCCCTTAAGAATGTCTCCCTCTGTATTTTTTCAGAGCCTTTCCCCTCTCATTTTTCTTCTTTTTTTAAATGGGTCTCCTCATCTTTTTTTTTCTTCCCTTTTTCTTTTTATCCTCTACCTTACCCATGCCCTTAGGCTCTCTAGCCCATCATAAACCCTCATTGCCTTTCTCTTCCCCTCAAAAATCTCTTATTTACACAAAATCAAGTATAGGGGTGTGGGACCCACACCACTTGGCCACTATGGCTGCAGCTATAAGTGGTCTATCACATAGGCGGTACCTCTATGATGAAGCAATCGCCTTTACGGCAGCTGCTAAAGAGGCGATCGTCTCATCGCACTGAGGCGACGCCTCGGGTCTAGGCCATTTTTAGACAATTGGGCTAAGTTTTAGGTATCATTTTACGGTATTTTGAGATGAAAAATTCAAATTTTATCATATCAATCTCTCAAATTAACTTTCATTTAAATTGAAAGAGATGGATTAAAAAAAAATTATCTCTTTCATTAATATTTTACATCATTTAATATTTCTATTACTAAAAAATAAAATTTTCAAATCCTCAATATTATGTGATATTAAAAAAAAATGGTAAGAAAAGGAAGGAGGGAATCTAATTTCCCTTGCAACAAGTTCAATCTAAATTTTTAAAAAGTTTGTGGTGTTTCAATGTTTTAATCTTTTTATTTTTTTCAAGGCATCATTTTGTAATTGTTTCATAAAGAATTTAGCTACTTATCTAAACATCTTAATTTCTATCATGACTATTTTGCCATTAAAAAGGGTTGGATTGGTAAGTTTACTTTTTACATCTTTTTTTTTTTTTTTCGAACAATGATACATATTGATTACAACCGAAACACACAATATATATATATATATATATATATATCACAAATATTATTATTACTACTATATATTCATTATATATATATAGTGTGAGAAATATCATCTTCAGAATATATTATAGACTAAAAGTCATTATTTTATGTATCCAAAACTTGAATCCATAATCTCTTGGCTATGGGTGTCTCACCCCTGCCATTGAGCCAGGGCTCATCTCAGTGGCTTATATCTACTACTTTCTATTACTTGGGTTAGGTTATGTTTTAATTGGATTGTGGAAATTGAGTTGTTTTAACAAATTTGTACTTTACATCATTATGTTTTCTATTATTCTGCCTGTTGTTTTGTATTTTCTTAAATTCATGCAACGATGAGAAATGTAATTCAATACTTATTTATTTTTTATTTTTATTTTTATTTTTTAAAAAAGATACAAGAACCAACATTTAACCTATTGGTATGTTGAGGGGAGATATATCGTTACACTATTCAATAACTTTTTATTGTTGAGGAATTGTATATTTTTTTTTTAGACATTAAAATGAAATATCATTGAAACAAGATCACCTAATTAAGGGGAAGCAACATAATGACTATATGGGGTAGTTACAAAAACCAAAATAAAAGGATGGATAAAGATATATTAGCTAGGGGTTGCTCATCAACAACCTCAGAAAAACTATGGAAAAGTCTGATATAAGACTGCCAACGTAGCACAACAAAATAAAAAGAAACACTATGAAGTCACTAATATTACTAACAGCTGCAATAGAAGTAATATTTGTGACTTTATTTCCACTGAGCACGGGCAAGCTAAACTGCATTAGTTATAGGAGAGTTGTTAGTATTAATAGTAGGCATACTTGTTTGATCACTGGCTTCACTTGCATTTGCCGAGACTTGGGTTAACCTGGCTATATCTTTTAGCTTAAACCTTCTTCGCTTCCTACCCATAGGCTTACTTATATTTCCTTTCTCATTAGGTTTAGTCCTTGGGCTCATGGAAAGCAGAGTAACTTCCATTTGCTCCATAATGCTAGTGTTTAGGTTGGGTTGAGTCTTGTTTAGTTTTATTTTGAATGGGCTCCACTTGCTTACTCATTTTTGCTTTGGGAGGGCTTTCTTTTTCTTCCGTAAGTTCACATGTAGCTATCTCCATAAGATCACTTCCCATATTTTTTCTCTTGCCTTGGACTATGGGATTGCTATAGCTAGAGATATTGGGAGACTTCTCCTGATAGAGCGCATGAGTAGCTAACCCTAGGATGCTACGGGTAGTTGAGTTACCACCTGTAGTCGAAACTTCTCCAACAAGCATTAGTGACATCCCCTTAACTGGAACTGGCACACTCTCTTATTATACTTGTGGACCAGCATGTGCCTTCTTAGGGAGAGATAACAATGACAAATTGCCAAGCTTTTTTGATAGCTCCACTTGACCATGCAGAGAGTTACTTCCTTGATAAACTCAAAATGAGGTTTGTTTCCTTGGATTTGCATGTATCCAAGGTCCATAATCAAGACAATTATGTACTAAGTGGTTAATATCTTCCTGGGTGGTAAGCCTGTGACAATTCTTGGTGTTGTGATCAAAGTAACCACACAAAAGACAAATACTTGGTAATTTTCCATATTGGAACATGATCCAATTACTATTAGATCCATTCTTATTTCGAAAACCATGAGGTAGTGGTTTGGTTAAGTTAATCCTAACCTTTATTCTCATGATATGATTAAAATCATCTTCTGTATAGAGCTTCTCATCCATATCTTTGAGCTGAACAAACATTGCATCTGCTATCTTCTTAGCATTCTCCTGAGAAATTTGGTTCAATGGTAAGCGATTTATCTGAACCCAAAAATACTATATTGAGAAATCTATATCTGCCTCAGCCAGAGAAGGATCTCACTCCTTAAGCACCAGTAGATTCCTTTGTACTGACTATAGGATTCCCTTCTTAACTCAATCACAATCCTCTTGTTTAGTGAAAATGAACACATATGTGTTCTTCTCTTTTAAACCTCTAACTTGGAACAGTGCTGCAAATCCCCATACCTAAGATAAAAATTGGAGCACCATCTGAGAGGAGAAGAATCGTATGATGTAAATCTTACCTACCAACTTGTTCTTGAGTTTATCTAGTAGTGGATTTGCTATTGTTGATAACTCAAGCTCCAAAGGATCACCTTCAAGTTCTCCTTCACGCATATGCTTTTGAACATTTGAGAATCTACTTGACGCCATTAATGAAATGATAAAAGGAATACAAGGTAGGTGGAGAAGTAAATAGCAATTCAAACAAACTCTTAAGAGACAAAGAAAACCCTATAGGCACTTCAGAGAAAGCCTTATAGGCACTTTGCAACTAAAAAAAAAAAAACTAAATTGTATTGATTACGTAAAAAATAACTAAATTGATTAATGGAAATTCATATACTAATCGTTTTCTATAAAAAAAAATTAATTTTTCGAATATATAAAAGGGCATTAATCCACCGGAATAAAAATAAAACAGACTAATTAAATAAGGTGTTTATGCCAACAAACCCCTACTTTATGCATAAAGATTAATGTTTGCATTACATATAAAAAGTAAATTTGTATGTACACGAATTTGTTTTTTATCAATTTATACAAATTTATTTTTTACTCATTTTATCAATAAAATAATATTGATAAATAAAAAATCATTAACTAAACTTATCTATTTTTATTATAATTATAATTTTTAATTTTTCAGCAGCAACAATTTTTTCTTTTACAACATACAATTTTTGTGTTGATTATATATATATATATATATATATGACTTATTTTAGACTTTTATAATATTTTTAGAATTATTTATAAAAAAATTTCAATTTTTTTAAAAATAGCAAAATTTATATTAATACCAACATATATATGGATATATTCATAATTTTAAGACTACATTAAATGTAAATGTTTAAGTCATTTGTCTTATTCTTATATTATTATTATTCATTTGAGTGTTATCTTAAACTCTAAGTGTTTTTTTTTTCTTTTTTTTTTTTTTTGAGTTTCACCATACGTATGTTTGGATTTTGGATCGTTTACTCAATCTAATAATGGATGCGTACCAAATATCCCTAGTGCAATAGCTTTTGAATATAAGATTAAAATATTACAAATTGGACTTTCATTTAAATTGTCAACTAGGCATAGTTATAGTTTTCTGCTAACGCATGTGATGTGAAGCACATTAGCCAATGGTTGAGCTATAAAGGAACATTTTAAATTAATTAGGCCAATAAGAGTAGTCTAATAAACAATTGCATGTTGAATAAAGGTATAATACATTTCCATTGATCTATATATTTGTATAAATTTATTATTTTATCTTTTTTGTATTTTTAATTTTATTAAATGAATATCTCAACTATAGTTTACTATATAAATACGTATTTGGATAAATTTATCATTTTATTTTATATATTTGTATAAATTTACCTTTATATTACTATATATATATGTTGGTGTGTCATCTCATATGTTTTATCAATGGTATAAATATATATTTATATAATATATTGTAAAATAGAGGTATTAATTTGATAAAATTAAAAATATAGAGTAAAAAGTAACAAATTTATTAAAAAAAACATATGGATGTGGATGTATTGTGCCTTGAATCAACAAAGTCAAATTGAATCGGTTTTTGAGATTCTGTTCTTATATGCATCACATTTAATTAATGGTCTATAATGAAGCCCATTTTTTTTCTCCCTATAGATTACTTAGTAGTTCAACTATTGGCCAATTCAAATACTAATTGTTATATTAAAAAATATGCATTAGTTAAAAAGATATGTGAGCTCACTAGGTAAATGATTGAACAATTTTAAAATTGTAATTTTTCTTATAGAATTAAATAAGCTTAGCTGATTTTTCAAAAATAATTTTATTAAATTATAATAATTTATTTTATTTTATTAATTAATTGTAAAAGCAGTTTTAATAGATTTTAGAAAAATAAACCAACAACACAATACATACTACACTATTACGTGTATAATTGAAAATAATTAAGAAAAATTCCAAAAAGAATTTTATGATTTCACATTTTGATAACTTTTTTTAATATGTAGATTTTTTTGTGATAAATTATTAAGTTTTTATCTCTATGGCCATTTTGCAAATCTATCCAAATTTTAAAATTGTTGCGAATTGACATATCAATTTTTTGACCTTGTGTAAATATATTCTCGATCAAAATTGGCTGCTTCATTGATGATGTGGAATTGCTGACGTGTGACTTATTAAAACACATGAAAATTGATAAAAAAGAAAAGTGAAAATTTCAAAACTCATCATTTTGGACACAATAAAACAGTACCGTATATGATAATTTTTTTTTTCATGTTATTAGGATTCTAAAAGGGATCAATTTACGTGGTTCATTTCTTCTTCTTCTCCATTGATTATGTAGGGCTTTGAGATTCATCTCCAAACATTATTTTAGACATAGTTTCTCCCTATCAAATTCGTAGGTGATTGAAGAAAATATATCAGAGTAATCAAATGCAAGCAATTGAAGCTTTTGTGATGCAATGAAATGCAATTGTGGCAATCCCGCTTGTTTTTTGACATCAAGAATTGAATTAAATTGTGGGTGTATGTTTTGGAGATGTGTAGATATGGAGGTATGTATGAAATAGTTGACAATTTGTTTCAAAGTTTCAGTATTTGGAAGAATTTAGTTCTTTGAATAATGTAATATGCCCTTTTTTCAAAATGCTGAAAACAAATGGTTCTTGTAATGTACCCCTTTTTCAAAATGAAGAAATGGTTCTAGGTTAATCTTGCGATTTTAATGTAAATTTTAATTATTAATTTTTAAAAATTTTATGTTCATTATATGTGATACTTTGTTGTTACATGTTTTTTTTATTATAGAATATGCATTGCGATTTCTTCAAACGACACGATGAGTGGGTTAATGAAAGGATAGTGATGGTTTTGAATGAACTAAAAAAGCTAAATGGAAATTTGGAAATGATGCATAACAACAGCACTAACAGGAAGGACGAAGGCAATACTCATAATGAACTAAGTTTGATAAAGGTAAAACTTGTATTAACTGAGTTGGAGAAAAAGAAATTAAAAAGGAGCAAATATATGTATAAGAAGGGCTTGTATGTGCTTGTAATATTCATGGTAGTTTATGTGTTTATGTAACCTAGTAAAGGCAATTAGATGTAGCTTTTTGTAATAGTCATGCTAATTTGTGACTATTTTCTAATGTCTTAAATTTGTAGGAGTAGTTAATATGTTCTTGTAACAAGATAATAGTAATGCTAGTTTGTTGTTCTATTAATTTAGGTGTTGCCTCATTGTTTGATTTTTTGATGTTTGACTTCATATATGCTTCAGTGTTAGTGATCCTAGACATTAGCTTCCTAGAACACTATCAGCAGGCTTATGTTGACATTAAAAAAATTGTAAGTTCCTGGATAGTAGCTGAAAACAAATTGGACAATAATAGAAAATAAACTGATAATAAAATCATTAGTTAATTATAGTAGATATTGTAATTAAATATCTACTTTTTAATCACAATGTCATTGTGAATAAAAAAATAAAGCTTTGGCCTCAACTTAGCTTCCTGGATAGTAGCTAATCAATAACTGTCCATAAAAAATAACGATTCTAACAAAACATTAGTCACATAATTCATTCTCAGTTCAAATAACTTCAAAGTAGCTCAAATTTTTTTAAATTTTTGCTGAGGCTTGGGCAAAACATCATGCCTTTGATAACTCTGCAAGTTGGTGTTCAATGTTGTAGTTGTATAGCTTCTGGGCTTAGACATGGCACCCATTGGCAGTTGTGTTTCTTTATGCAATGGTCCTTTCCCTTTGGTGGCAGCTGTGCTTTACTGTGATAAATTTTTGATGTAAGGCTCCTTGTTTTTTTATTATTGAGCAGCTCTACTTCATGGTTTCCTTGATGTATTAGGTTGTTTAATTTGGATTCCAACTGCTATAGATCAAGCAACTTGTTTGCCACTAATGAACTTGACATTTCTTTCACCAGGAATCTATTAACACAATAGCTCACAAATTTCACATTTCACACTTCACATTTTAATTATACATAACTTTTACCCGAAAAAACATATTTCCTATATCAACTGAAATGCACAATCTATATCCTTTTTTAGCATGTCTTCTTTCGTTTGTAGTGGAAGCTATGGTTGCTTTATCAAATAGAACCTCTCTTGTTAGATCTTATCTTGCTGGATGCTCTATTAAAGGACCTTCTCTTATTAGTGGGACACTATTTCTTAAAGATACACCTTGGCTTAATGCAGACTCTCCACTTGGAAAATTGACTTTTCTCTTCATCTTAACACATGAATGTCATAACATCAAAATAATGAACAAATAAAAAAAACTCAAATAACTGATAAACAAAAAAAATACTCACATGTCTTGTGCAAGTTTCAGGTAGAGGAGGAGCATTTTGGTCGTCTTTAGATAGGCAGCCTCTTTTATTATGCCCATATGCAAAGCAATGTTTGTATTGCATTTGTACCCCATGTTTGCTTAATTTGCCGACATCCCTCTTTTCAGTTGCTTTCTTTCTTTGTATTTTAAGTCGACCATGCATTTCCCTAAATTGAGGAGGAGCAACTAGTGAGTCAATTATACTTGGCCACATAACTTTTCCATTTAGTGGCTCAATTGTAAAGCTGTATGCTTGGAGATACATCTCTTTCTTGTAAACCACATCATTATAGTCTGCTATATCATGCTTTATATAATGAATCGATGAGATCCCATGTATGCAGGGTATACCTATTAGTTGCCATCCTCTACAGTTGCAAGTATGTGCTTGTAAATCAACTACAAACTGCTCATCACCAACTCTGACTTGAAACTTATCATTCAATGCATGTTTAGTAACACAGAACCTTGAATTTCATTTCAGGTCCTCAGCCTTTTTCCTAATTCTTGGGCATAACTTGTCACTTATATTAGCCATTAAATATGATTTTATTTTCATCCTCTCCATTAGTGCAGACCTAATCTCCTCTAACATGTCAATAATATGCAATGTTCTTGGTCTACAAATCCACCTATTAAAGGTTTCAGCCATGTTATTGTCCACACTGTCACATTTGATTAGAAAGTAATTTCAAATAAAATAAAATAAAAATAAAAAGAAAAAGGAAAAGAAAATAAGAAAAGGATAGAGTATGATGCTGTATTGATTTGCTCCCCAGAGTATTTGATCATCGTGTTGAATAGGATATGTCAGTTTGATTTTTCTTCTTTGGCTTAAATTGTGTTCATAATACAAGAACCCTTCTTTTTTTTTGAAAGAATAGAACGTGAAAGAAGAATTTTGTAAAAACTCTCTCTGCCTTTTTTGCTTTTTTTTTTTACTCTTTACTCTTTCTATGATTTTTTTTTGTAGGAAAAAGAAGAACAGGACAAAAAAGAATCTCTCTATGATATTTTTTAGTCTGGACCCCCTCAATGAAATCCCTATATCATTTTTTTATTGAAGGAAGTCGCATATCCTCCTCTAATTTTCCAAAATCACAGGAGATTGATTTTAAAAAATATATTTTATTTATCTTTTTTTGACAAAAAATCTTTTATTTATTTGATAAAACAAGATGATAAATGTACATTTATCTTCTTTTATTTTTCAAATATTTTTTTGACCAATCAAAACTCTAGGAAAAATATTTTCAAAAATTAAAAAACATTGAAAATTCAGTGGGGGACTGATAAAATAATGCAATTCTGATTGGAAATCTAGATTTTCGATTGGGAATTTAGAATTCCAATTAGAATTGTAGATTTACGATAAGAAATATAGAATTCCGATTAGAATTCTATAGGAATTCTATATTTCTTATTGGAAATATGTAATTCAGATCGAAATTACCTAATTCCAATCGGTAATTTTTTTTAAAACTTTTAATTACCAAATGTCCCTTGAAAAAATTAAAACTTTTCAATTAGATCCCTAATAAAAATATTACAATTAAGCCTTTAAAAAATACAATTATGATTTAAGATTGATAAATCAATAACCACATACCTATTTGCAACAAATTTTCATCATTGAAATCCTTTGTCGCATCCATACTCAACTATCTCGAAATTGTGTGCTTACAACACCTTCTTGAAATTTGCCCATATGTGCCTAGCACAATTCTTGATTTCTGCATATGGTGCAAGCTCTCTTAACACCTTCATAAGACCCTGTCATATCAATTATTGACATTGAACGGGTTAAATATATGGGGTACCCAACTTTGCACTTATTTCATTTTGAATACTAAAATTTAATTGATTTCATTTCAAGTATCCAACTTTGATTTAAGTTTCATTTGCCGGTGACCTAGTTGCACGATGATGACTTAGCAGCCGGTAATAGAATATTCAAGGAATATTCATCACGTCACCCATACCCAGTCATTAATTTTTAAAGGTTAATTGCAATAGTGATCACCCAACTTTGATTTTGTTTCTTTTTGGTTACCTAACTTTGATTTTGTTTCAAAAAGGATACTATTACAAATTTGTAGTCTTCTGAATCTCTTTTAAAAACCATTTTAATCCCTCAATATCCTTTTCTTTTCAATTTAATCCAAAAATTATAAAAAGTTTGAAAGTTTATTTCTTCTAGGCTATAATACCACTTTAGATGAGTCTACTTTTACTAGGTAGAATCAAAATAAATTTCAATTTTTTCCTTATTTCATATAAATGTATAGAAAATATGGACTTATTTTTTTTTAAAAAAAAAGCTTTAATTCTAAATTAAAATAGCAATTATGGATTATTTAGGTACAAGAAAAAATTTTAAGTGATTTCTATGAAATTAAATAAAAGTTTATCTGAAAAGATACAAATTAAAATTTTGATAACCAAATTGAAACAAAGATAAAGTTCGATACCCTCCTGTGAATTGGGTGCTAAAAATTAATGACTAGGCATGGATGACATGGCGAATATTCTCTTACCGGCTGCCACATCATCATCGCGCCATTAGGTTACTAGCAGATGAGACTTAATTCAAAGTTGGATACTTGAAATGAAACTGATTAAACTTTAGTACCCAAAATGAAGTAAGTGTAAAGTTGGGTACCCACCCAAATATTTAACCCGATATTGAACTAACTAACTTTATGTGTTTAAATACATATTAAATATAAATACAGAACTTTGAAATGCATACCTTTTATTGATCACTAATGAAGGTCCAACCTAAACCATTAATTATTTGTAACTCTTCAAACAATCATGTCAAAAACCATCTTCAAGACGATTCATTTTTGCCAACACTATTACCCAAAAGATTGGGAACATTTGATTGTTCCCATCCCTTCCAATTGCCCTCAAAATTGCTCTACCAACAATTTTTTTAAAAAAAGCACCATCCAATGATATCACTCGCCTACACCCAAGATGAAATCCCTTCCTTAAACCATTAAAGCCAATGTACACACTACGAAACCTCCCTTCATCAACTTCAAGCTCAAATTTGCCTTCTCTATCAACCCTTTTTAATTCAGCCATATAAGACCTCAATTTAGCATATGACTCTTTAATGACCCTCTCAACATTTCCATTGCAAGTTTTGCTTTCTCTATAACATGTTAATGTTACTACTTTGAGGGAATATTTCACCATCTTATCACTCACCATCAAATTCACATCATACTTAGGATTTCTCCTAAATTGCTTTAAATATTCAGTTGCAAGCCACTTAATAGTGGCCATCCTATTAGTAATAGTCCTTGAAAAACTATGGGGTACTTTACATGTCTTCATAATAAAGCTTAATTCAAATGTATCTTTCAAAGCATACAATTTATATGAGCAATTCTCTTGATAATGGGACTCTATTCTCTTTGGACACCTCCTCTTCCATTGTAGATTATAGCCATTTGCAATGGCATAATTCTGCATATCCCCTTTAAACTGATCAACATCAGTGAATTTCATCCCAGGAACAAATTCAAAATTTTTATGATCATAATTAGCATCATAAACTATTTCTTTTTTGGACTGCCTCCTTTTCTTACTATCCCAATCATCTTCATGACTACTAACAGGCATTTAAACCCCTTCATTATCAAGATACTCAGAATGGTATCCATTATTATCACTGTCAAACTCATTGCCCCGACTAGTACTAGCCTCTGAACTACCTTTGAACCCCCTCTTACACTTATTAAATCCTAGCCTAAAACCATGATCAACTACAACATCATTAAATTCTTTCAAATTCTTCCTTGCAATCACTAATTCATCATCAGATGAATTAGGATCCCTCGATAATACACTACGTTCTTCATCATTATAAGGGACAAAATGTTCATCATCAACATCCCTATTATTGTTTTCACCCACTTCCATTCTACTTTCTTGTTGGCTACTATCCCTCGCGTCAGTGGCAACTAGATTACACATAACTTCAATATATATTTTTAAGAAACCATAATTTAAAGCTGCATCAATTATCTTTTTACAAGCTTCCTCAATCTCAACCATAACTAATCCTAACTCAGCACCTAATGGGACATACCTCCTAAGAGGGTTATACCCAATCTTTAATACATTCGTATACCATAATTCCATTATTAACTTCTCTATTTCAATCATTGTCAAGCTTTGAATATCCAAGTTAATATGTTGGCCACTTGTGTATTTGAAAATAGGTCTACTAACAAACATTCCCCCATGCCAAAGTTCTATAGGCACACTGTGGAAGAAAAAAAATCCAAATAAAAAATCAACATACTCTGCATGAACCTTTTTTTTATTAATAAAAAAAAGAATGCAAATATAACAAACTTTACTAATTTTTTATTATGTAAATACAACAAACTTTCATAAAGTCACTAATTTGTGATTTTTTTATTAAACCCTATAACTACTCCCAATGTTCAAATAAAACCTAATGTATATGATAATGCATTCTAACATACAAATGCCCATATGCAAAAATATATTAAACCCTAGAACTATTCCCAATTTTAGCTTACCTTTTCTTTTTTCTTAGCTGCTTTCTCATCTTCAAATTCGACTTAAGAAGACGAAGGTCAGACCAAATTGAATGGGTAGATGAGGACATATGAGGAGATGATGTTGATAATCGAAGAGGAGAAGAGTTTCATTCTTGCTAGGGAAGAGTTTCAGAGATAGTCGATGTGAGAAGAGGTTTTTAACTAAGGGAAGATAAACAACGTTCAAGAAAATTGATCCCTTTTAGAATCCTAATAACATGAAAAAAAATTTGACATATATGGTAACATTTTGTTGTGTCCAAAACGATTAGTTTTGAAATTTTCACTTTTCTTTTTTATCAATTTCTACGAGTGTTAATAAGTCATATGTCAACGCTTCCACGTCATCACTAAGTAGCCAATTTTGACTGATGATAGATTTGCACTAAGTCAAAAAATTGATATGTCAATTCGTAACAATTTTAAATTTTGAATAGATTTGCAAAATGGACATTAGTTCATGGTAGATAAATATAAAAATCCTAAATTATTTAATTTTTACAATTAATAATTTCTAACATATTTAATTTATACTAATAATTAATGTGATGTAATAGTAGAGTGCTGTATGAAAATAATATTTGAATATCAGTACAAATATTTATATCTATATAAATGAAATTAAAACCATTAAATTACTACTAATTTAACTATAACTATTGATATATTTTACAAGTGTTAATACATAAAAATAATTAATAGTTATAATTAAATAAAAATAATTTTAAATGAAAACATACGTTTATGCGACAATAAAAGTATTAATTGGTTATGTTGTATCTTGAAATTCTATGTTAATATTCTGCGTAAAAAAAATTCTATATTAATATTGTATTAATAATTATAATATTATTATTAGAAGTTGAATAGTGCAATTATATAATCTATTTAAAAATATTAATTTATCAAAGATTCCATTTTTAATATATTTCATAGCAAATATATATATATAAAATAAAAAATGTTGAATGTGAACTGTTTTTTTCACTCTACCCAAAATAAATCTACCATCGTATGTGGCCCACAAAGTTTGGTAGAGGGCAATAATTGCATAAATAATTATAAGCTAAATACTCCTTTGCACCCTTAAACTTTACCTTTTGATTTATTACACTTCATAACTTTTAAATTTATCCATTGCATATTTCAGTTTTTATTTAATGTCTATATCACTCATGATTTAGAGCATTAGAGTATGTATACAGAATATGTGTTGACATGTCAAACATCATATCAACATGGTGCTCCTTTTATCTCTAAATTTTACTATTTTTTTCTATTACATCCCTCAACTTTCAAAAAAAATATCTATTGCACATCTTAATTTCTATTTTGTGTTAATATCATTCATGATACTATAATGATAAATGCACCTAAATTTGTTTGATTTCAATTGTTTATCCACGTTGACAATATATGTATTTAATAAAAAATTGGAATGTTAAATTATAGGTAATATAGATATAAAATAGAAATTGAGATGTATAATAACAAAATTTAAAAGTTAAAGAGTGTAATAGAGAAAAAATATCAAATTTAGGGGTGAAAAGTAGCATTCGGCCAATAATTATACTATTGTTTTATTATAATTATTAGGTAAATGCTCAAATTCTTAAACTTTTAAACCTTATTATAAAATATTACGATTAAATTTTTTTGCCAAAAAATTCAGTCTATTATGATTAAGAAAAAAAATATTTTTATTGAATACTGACAATTTCATCAATAAAATATTAGAAGAAAACAATACTAAAAGGAATTTTGCTGTGAATTTACAATTGCGTGACTCAAAACTTTGAAATTTTGTTCAGCAATTTTTACAGAAACATGTAGTGATGAGACAGATATTTATCTGGTACGAACATTCGTATGGTTATCCATTACCATGTTTTTTTTTTTTTTTTTTGGGTTTTGAGAAGACACTTTGCTTATCAACTACTACTGCCCATGTAACCGAGGAACTAAATTCTTCATGCAGGTTGTAACTGATCCAATTTCAGGACCCATTGACTTCATTTCTGCCATTTCTGTCACCAAACAAGAAAGGCGTCACCGCTAGCAGTATCACTCACCAATCACCACCATTTTCAATGGATATCTACAGCTTAGAAGCTCGGTATCCTTCTTTTTGAGCAATTTTTTGTTTTCTTGCTTCTTTTTTTTTTTTTTTTGAAAAAAAAAGCACTTTCCTTTGCTGGGTTCTTGTTTCAAAGGATTGGTGGGAGTTGTGTCAGCTAATTATGTACGGAAATTGCTCACGTGGGCAAAGAAAATAGTATAAAGATAAGCGGTGAGCGTTATGGAACTTGGGGAAGATGACTGAAATTAGCAAAAGATTGTTCCTTTGTAGAGATACCCACAAGTCAAAAGTGTCATCTGATTTCCTGATTTAAAAGCTTAATGACTTTTTGCATTAAATTATTTAAGACGAAGCACAGTTTCCCCTATTCTTGCTGTTTTTTTCCCCCTTCTATCAATTATTAGTTTCTTGCTTTGATTGAGTTGCAAAACCTGCCACAGTGGCTTCATTGGCAATGTAAAGACCTTTTTTTTTTAATGCGCTATTGAGTTTATAGACCAGTTTCTAGGAAGAGAACATGAAACTTCTTTGCTGCTATCAGTGATGGTCTAGATTTTTTCTTAATTTTACTCTGAAGCTTCAAATGCCTTACATTTTTTGTTGCTTTGTTGTATGATATTTTCCATGTTTAGTAGGACCATATTTCGTTGATTGGTAGTTGAAAATATATTAGAAGGCTGTATGTGTTCGTGTGTGCTTTTTGTTCATAGTAATGATAAGTTTTACATTGTAATTGTGTCAGCAGACATGGCAAAACTGTTTCTGCCTGCATTGAGTTTCTATACAACTAATGTAGACATTGAGATTGCAAAAATTGTGTTTTTCTCTAAATTCTTATACTTGTTGAGTACTTGTTAAGTTTCACATTGTTTTCTTTTTGTTTCCAGGTATCTTGATTCTTGCAGGACACATCAGGTGCTGCCCAACTCTGCAGTAATATCATGTTTCTCTAAGGTATTAATGATTGAACTTGCCACACTTTTCTGTTTTTATTGATTACATGAAGATTCGAGCTGTAAAAAAGTCTACTTCATTCAGCATTTTCTTCCCCTTTTATCTGCCTTTACACTTTGGTGCTGGTTGCTTGAGTTGGGGGATTTTAATCTTCACTACCTTTTAACTGACAACGGCTGTCCTAATAAAATTTATGACTTGCTAGTTGCTACCAAACACATAGTAATGAAGCACCCTGTGGACAGTTATGGCAAAAAGAAATCTTACTCTTAATGAATCTTTTTGGATTTCTGATTCTTCATTTAAGCATTTTCTAAAAGTAACAGAAGATTCATGGATATGGGTATTTGTTAGTACCTCCCACACAGCTGATTGTTTCTGAAAATTTGCATAGCAGTTGGGTGAATCAACTCATAAGCCAGACTTGCATGTTTTAAGAGATTAGAAGTAGTCCGACTTAAAGAAATAGGTTCTATTCTGCTATGATCATAATATTTCTCATTTTATTATTTAGGTCAAAATACAAAAGTCCTGTCAGGAGAAGTGTAGCATTGCAGTTTCACTAAATCAGCTCAAGGGAGATGATATTTTACCCCTGTCTGACATCCTCCTATCAATAGACTCTTCTGATATTGATGCAGTTGACATACTTAATGAAGCACCTTGCAGTTTGGATGAAGAACACATTATGTCCTTGTTGCTAGCAATTAATCTAAAGCTTCGAGTTGTTAATCTGCTGGACATGTCACTGGAAGAGGAGCTTTTGCAGTTAGTATTAGCACTTTTCTATAAGTTACAATCATATATCTGCTTCTAATAGTTTATCATTTATTTACCATTATTTTGATGCTTTTTATCCCGGATATTTTCATTTAGCTGCAAATCTTCTGATGTTATTGGAATGAAAAAGAAAATGAAAACATAATGGCAAGGCAGGAAGTTCTCATAATTTCTTAGAAATTCTTAGACATTAAAGAGATCACTTGAAATAGATTGCAAGACATCACTGACATCATTTTGTTGGGATTTGAAAGATAAAAGTGCTGGAAAGTTTAAGTGCTGCTTTCTCCATTCACAATCAATCTTATTTTATTCATGAGCATGCAATCTAAGTGCGACTTTGAATTCTGAGTATTCATATCAGTTCCTTAGATGAGATCCCAGGATTATGCTCTCACAATTGGCGGCCAGTGTGTTATGTCAAATTGCCTAAATGATTGAAATAACATTTCTGTGTGATCAATTAACCATACTTGAAATGGGTGAAACTATAGAACAATTTGGTATTCCCTATCTAAAATGATTTAACATTCTTCTTTATGCAATTTTTCCAGGAATCTATGTCACCTTGGATTAGCTTGTGAAATGTTAAACCTGAGGTCCACTCACATTCAGAAACTCAACATGGCTGGAAAGTTTATGAGATTGCGCACTTTAAATTTGGATTTTTGTACTTCAATCACTGGTTTCCACAGGGACTGTTTTTCTTGCATGCCAAACCTGATGTGTCTCTCAATGTGTGAGACAAGAGTGGTTGATCTCTGGACAACAACTGCTGCCTTATCAAAACTTCCTTCCTTGCTGGAACTAAGGTTCCAAAATTGCTTGTGTTGCAAGGATACTAGGCCATGTCCTGCATCATTTGGTAAGAAAGAGAATAATGCTTCTGAGAGACTTGGTTCATTGCAGTTGGATATGGAGTCAACCACTGAGCTACTGCCTGCAAATACTGGAGACGCTCCTATTCAAGTTCTTCACGCAGATGGTTCATGTGCTGACTTACTTTCATCTGCAAATGAATTTATGATTAATGAGGTTTATGAAAAAGTTGATAAGCTTTCAGTTGCAATTGAAGCTAAAATTTCAAGCTTCTTTCAGAAAGTGGATTTGCTGGAATTGTCATCTAATGCCCTTCCAACTTTGAATAAACAAGTAAAATTGCAGAACGAGGTAAAGCATATAAAATACATGGAGTAGAAAAGTTTGAATTGATGTCTGATGATGAATTTTTTTAGTCCGTCTAACAGGTTTCTTTTGGCGAATGATAGATTGAAGATAAAGAGGAGTTCCTTGCAAGTAGCTGCACAGAGGAATTGAAGAATAGCAGTATTATGTTAAATTATAGTTTACATCACCCTTCACCAATCTGCTTTGAGAAACATTATAGGGAATACATAATTGCTTCATTGCCTCGTTTGCAAGTTTTAGATAATTTGCCTGTTGAAAAGATGGAGAAGGAAATGGCAAGGTTCATTATCTCAAAACACTATGAGTTCTTACCATATAACAGATATCACAAAGAAAGTGTTCCTAATATTCTGCAGAAACGTGAGATAGGAGCAGGCAATAACTCCTGCCTGAATTTCTCAAATCCAAAGCGGCAATATCCTAGTGGAAAGAGTCAATTTTTCTTTCCACGGTCTCTTAGTGCTGCCAAACTTGGGTCTGCAGCATGGCCTGTCTTGCATCCTTTGTCTAACCTTTGCCATATACATAAAGAAGGAAATAAGAGGCTCCGCCCTAGGCAATTTGAATATCATCCATGTGATTCCAGTCTTATGGTCTTTGGAACTCTGGATGGTGAAGTAGTGGTAATCAATCATGAAAATGGGAAGACTGTTGGCTTTGTTCCTTCCACTGGAGCAATGAATAGCATTTTGGGTCTCTGTTGGCTCAAGATGTATCCGTCCAAGGTATGCCATTAGAATGAAGCAAATTCTGCCTTAATTCCTGTATCATTCATTTTAGGCTCTTTTAAAACTTTTTTAGAGGCCACTTTTAAGTGTTAACATCATAACTTAAAACATGGTTTAACCAACACATGTTGGTCTAAGTGGCAAGGAGCTTGAATTTCCTTAAACAAGGTCTCAAGCTTGAGTCTTGTGTATAGAAAAATAGGTGCTGGGAGAATTTTGTCGCTTGTAAGGTCCATCGGCTCACACTGGATTAATCAAAGCCTTGTGGTTAACAGAGATTGGAGATAAGTATTAAAAAAGAATGGTTCAACAATGAATTAACGTAGACCACGAATTGCCATTTCGGATATATGGTTTGATCTAACATGACTATCTTTCTTAGTCAAGCTAACTTAAAATGCCAATTGACTTGTCCAATTATCAGTTTCTTGTTAATATCTCTTCGAACTGAGCTTACACATGATCTGCGGATCATGAAATTAACCAGTTGCATGCTTACTCCTAAGAGATTCTAGAATGGAATCCTATGAGGGATGCTAATTTGCAGATAGGTTTGCTTTAGAAAATAATTCATCAATGCTTTGTCAGTACCAAGTACTTCTGCCTTGTAGCTTCATTTTGATTCTTATGAATTCAACTATTGCTTACATCTTTCATGTGTTGAACAGCTGCTGGCTGGCTCTGATAATGGTAGCTTGAAGTTGTTCGACATCAACCATATGCCTCCAAAAGTTGCAGTCATGAATTCCAGTACTGGAGTGGTTAGTTTTGATGATTTTGAGCCATTGACTTCTGTTCATGTCAACTCTACAGATGATCAATTTCTTGCCAGTGGGTACTCAAAAGATGTTGCTCTATATGACATTAATAGTAGAAGACGCATACAAATGTTTACCAATATGCATCGAGAACCCATTAATGTTGCTAAATTTGCTCACCACTCTCCCTTTGTATTTGCGACTTCATCATTTGATCGTGATGTTAAGCTCTGGGATTTGAGACAGAAACCAGAGCAGCCCTGCTATACAGCTTCAAGTTCAAGAGGAAATGTGATGGTTTGCTTCTCTCCTGATGACCAATATCTGCTTGTTTCAGCTGTGGACAATGAGGTATTTCTTCAAAAAGAAAAAACCTGAGTTGTTTGTGAATACGGAATCCATATGTAGGGTTTGATAAGCATGTAATTTCACAACCCCTCGCATATTTTTTGACCAATCTTACTTTCGATATTCTGCACTTATCATCAAGTGTGATTGCTTGCATACCAATTGGGTTGTAGGTTATCATGCTAATAAACTTCCTGCTTGAGTTTATGAGTCGACTGTTAACTGGTGTTAGGTCAAGCAACTTTTGGCAGTAGATGGGAGGCTTCACATGAATTTTGAGATTGCCTCAACAGGAAGTGCTCATAACTACACTCGCTCGTACTACATCAATGGAAGGGACTACATTATAAGTGGAAGTTGTGATGAACATGTTGTCCATATCTGCTGTGCTAAAACCGGAAGGCGACTTAAGGATGTTTACTTAGAGGTATGCCGATTGATGAGACTTTTTGTTTACTTTTGGACCCACTATCGTGTTGCATGACTCAGTCTCTGACAGAAGCGTTGAAGATGTCTAGTGCTTGTTCTTTGCAGGATAGTGACTCAGGAAATTCTCTGTTTGTGCATTCCTTGAGGGGTGATCCGTATAGGGTAAGTTCTTTGATCAACAGATGAAGCAAATATGGATATTACCTTCTACTTTCTTTATCGAAATGCTGCTTTATAAATCATATATCTGTGTTTTCATTTGTATAATTTTCTCTTTTTTAGTTTTCATAATAGTTCTCTTCGTAATTGCCAACAATAGAGAGAAACCTATATACATTCCATGTGCACTCGCATTAGCATAAGTTAATACTGTTGTTCTTGATAACAGGCTTTTCATATGAGCATCCTAGCTACCTCCAAGCGTCCAACCTCTAAATGCGAGATCATCAAGGTAAGGACCATGAACACTCTTTAATGCTTTCTTATGTCATTGTCTGTGTTAAAAGTCATGTATAGCAGCTGTAATCTGTGCGAGCATTTTGCAGGTCAATTTACTAGCTTCCAGTTACTCTGCCAAAGAATATTTTTAATGCTGAACATATCCACTCATCCAGTAGTCTTGAAGTTGGCATTGGTATCATTTCTATGTTACATGAGATTGGTTTATGTTTATGTTCTTGTAGATAATTACAACAATATTCATGGCCGCAGCTCTAGTTGTTGGCAGAGATTTGCTTTCTTGTAATTTATTGTTTCATCACGGTCAGCGAGTTGAAAGTGTATAGCTGTATATGTGTACAACTACAGAATTATTAGTCTAATACTGTAATTAAGTTTCTTCCATACTTGAACATAAACCAACTTCAGTCACAAACTAATTTCAGACCTCACATTGCTTTCAGTATCCTTCTCTCTTTAGTTCGAATGGTAAGAGTATTTTATTTTTGGACTAGTTTATGCGTCAATCAAGATTATATTTGTTTTCGAACTATATCGGTTTGGTATATTAAGCAATAAATTTTGTAGCGTGTGTATTTTCTGGAAGAATCAACTTTTCTTTTTTAAATGGAGAGGTCTTATGACCTAAGCATTAATGAACTATACAATATGACAGTCTATTCCTTTTAAACTGACGATATTAGAATTTGAATAATCTCATAATGCTTTTAATGAGGAATAACCATTTCATTGCTCCCTTCGAGGCAGAAGAATCAACTTTTGATCAACAAGAAAAGGGAGCACAATTTTATTATTATTATTATTATTATGAAACTTAGATACTTGCGAATGAATGCAAAACTGGTGGTGATATGTCACCTTGTTCAAGTTGTCTAGGTCTTCTCTCTATTTCTGTCAAATAAATATGAAGAACTAAACTAGTGCAAGTTGGGGGAGACCACAGCCTGTAACTGTGTTCTAAGATAAAGATTCTCTGAACCTGTCTGTTTCTCACTTTTGATTTGTCATATTTTTGCTCTCTTTTTAACTTGAGTTTTTTTCAAATATATAATTGTTTACGTTTGCATAGATCTCAACAATTCATGAAGGAAAAAGAAAAGGAAAACAGTAAAGAAATGCAAATGAGCTACACTGGCTACAGCTTGCACACTCATTCAACAACCAAAGTGCCCACTTGATATTATAATATTGACAACAAATTCACTATTACTTGTAATTGAGCACAAAAAATAATGAACACACATGCACGGTCGCTGTATTAGCATCTTCCATGAAGTTGAGGGTTTTCCAAGATTATTACACTTCTACTTCTAAACTCTTTTACGAGAAGAGGCTTTTAAAATTTGAAATTCTAACTTCATGCACCATGAGAGAGTCATTAAAAGTTGAAATTTTGACTTTGTTTTGTTTACAAGGTAGATGTTAACTTGACAACTCTCAACAATTCATTAGCTTAAACGAGGAATGATATATATAGCCGGTGGTGATTCAGTAGACTACTAAACAATAAAGGATTTTTTTTAAAAGATTATATTGTCTATATGAATAGAAAAACAATATGATTTGTCCTTTTAATTTTTCAGTAATATTGCGGTCTTTTTCATATAACGGACTGTTACGAAAATCATTTCTGTCTTAAACAAGATAGTCTAATATTTTTCTAACGAAACTCATTAATTGTTTTTTTCTTTTTGGGGGTGGGTGTCATATGTGCATCATGCATATGGTAAAGAACATTATAGAGTCACCTAATGGGAAGGTGCCTGCAAATTTCTGTACAGCATAAACATGCTTAGACAATATATGCTAAAGCAAAGACAGAAACCTATAATGCTCACCCAATTAAGAAGCACCATACAGTCTGTAATGAAGCTGTAACATTTTATTTTATAATAAAATCTAAAATTAAATTTTATTTTACTTTAGTTAAAATTTCCACTTGATCACTATAAATACTCATGCAAACTCTCCCAAAAGGCCACCACCTCCATAGTACTTCACATCACTCCCACAACTACTGCTACTGTATCTTGCTACCAAATACATCACTCACTCAAAAGCTTAAAGTATGAAGAAGCTCCATCTTTCCACTTTCCTTCTAATTTCTCTAGTTCTTAGCTTCTCTTTCCTTGAGTTCACCATGGCTTCACCTCCACCTACTGGACCACCCACAGTTCCTACACCTAGCAGACCACCAACAGTTCCTACTCCTAGCAGACCACCCCCAGTTCCTACACCAAGTAAGATCATCAGCCTGTAAAGCAGACACTCAGATTGTATATTATGCTATTAGCTAAATTAAATAAACTGGCATATATATTTTACTATGTGAGAATTACATGATTTGTATATGGACTAATGAATGGCTTGTTTTTGGTAATATTTTTTTGAAGGTTATTGCGATTTGAAGTGTGGGACGAGGTGTGGAAAAGCAGGATACAAGGATAGGTGCGTGAAGTATTGTATGATATGCTGCCAAGCTTGCAAGTGTGTTCCTTCAGGGACTTATGGAAACAAGTCAGAGTGCCCTTGCTATAGAGACAAGAAGAACAATAAGGGCAAGCCCAAGTGCCCTTGATTAAATTATCATCTACATAGACATATTTATTACATCAAATATCTTGCTGAAATCCTCTCATAATTATTTTTCTTGTTCTTTTAATTTAATTACCTGTCTAATAAATCAGTAGATTTTTAGATGCATTGAGTTTCTAGCTAGCTTTAAATGGCTAATCAAGTTCCAAATTTTACTTCATCTCAAGAGCTTAAAGCTAGCAAGTGATCATGCAATTAGACCAATTCCTTGTAATTCATATATCCTCTTTTCTTTGTAATAAAACGTTATATTAAATATGCTTTTCCATATACTTGTTATATTTTTTGTTAACTTAAAAAAATTTGAATATATAATATATATCCTGAATGTCCTAAATTTAATTAATAAAAATAAAACACATTATACTTATATTATAAATTTAATTATCAAGTACGATATCTATCACACGAAAAGTAAGAAATTTTCTATTCTATTAATATGTTTATTAATAAAAATTAAAGCTATTTGTCTAAAAGTGAGCACATGTAATGCTGAATTCTCTACTGGAATTTGAAGTTGGAATCCTCATTGGTCATTTACTTGGTCTTTCTAATCTTCTTGCAGGTTGACTCCATATAACAATTATTCAAGTAAATCCACTAATTATTTTTTAATAGATTTCATGTCATCGAAATCATCATAAATTATTAACAATGAAAATGAGATTAAATAGCTAGCTACAATTTTTCATTTTGAAACCAAAAAAAAAAAAAAGTATTATTGTAGCATAACCCTTTCTTTTTTGAGAAGTTCAAAACACCAGTTAGCTATTGATGTTTTAATTTGATATTTTCTCGTAAGAAAGATTGATCGTCAGATATTAGTTGTTTTTTTTAAACTAATTTATTAAATTTTAACTAATTCAGATTTGATTTGGACACCAATAAAAATCTTTTAATAACTAATTTAATATTACAACATATATCATAGTTTGAAAAAAACATTAACAATTTCCTACCAGTTGATTTAGTTGCTTTCTTCAATCACCTTCAAAAATAACAAGAAAATCCATTTATTTTATACAAAACCTTGCTAAAAATTTTAATTTAAATCGTGTCACGATGAACTGCACTAATGTAAATGCATCGTATTTATATGGCAGATCCCATTACATACGTTTTCAATTCATTTTTTATAAATTTTTGGGAAGGGATATCAGCATTTATGTATTTTTCTTAGAAAAATATATTGAATTAGTGTGGTTGAACTTTTGCTTGACGGTGACGTAAAAACATATTCAATCCTTATTGAATTTGAACCAATTTCTAAAATGGTGGCATCGATTATTGCTAAAGAGTAGCCAAATATATAGGAATAGTTTCGATCTTGCGCTGAAATTTCATGCAACTTGCTCTGAATAACCTAATTAAACACCGAGTGAACTAAGAGCATGAAAATTCTGGAGACTATAAACTTTTGACAAAAAAAACTTTCTTTTTCGGTTCTTGGAGATGGTTAAATTAAGGTTTGGTTCACGTGAAATAGCAATATATCACAATTACATTTACATAAGAGACATGCTCTAATGTCATTGAAATGCAGACAATATGGCATGGATTTTGCATATATGACAAGTTCAAGTTGGCAACCATTATCTGCGAAGTAGTGGGTATACCATAAATCTTTGTTGTGTTCTTTTGTTGTCGGGGAATATTTTTCTTGTTTTGCCTTTTTTTTTCCTTATCATCGTCACTTTCGTCGCTACCAATTGGTATGCTGTTAATAAACTAGATTGGGAAGCTCAAAGTTTTGAGCAGCTAAGTGACAAGAAACCCAGTTTTAAATACCGATATAAGTTTGAGTGATAGTGTAAATAGTTATTGAAAAGATTTAAAATTTGAGCAGTTAGAATAAAAAAATTTTGTTTTAATATCAATATGAGTAACAGTGTATATAGTTATATTAAATTAATAATTGAATTTTTTTTTAATATCAATAATGGTAATTTATTTGCAATTTACACATATAGGGTGGGATTTTTTATGTTTAAATTAATATTAAATACGTGAGAAAATAATGGAATGTAGAAAATGTTGTATATGCATAAAATGAATTAATTGAAAAGAAATGAGAAGAATATATAGAGAAATATTTGACTCAAATCTGATTGGATTTGGACTCCTTTATTGATAAAATTTTACAAAAATTACACATACACCACCGTTTGATCCGTTTTTTTCATGTAAACTTTCCGCAACTATTTTTTTTCTTTTCATTTTTATTTCTTTTTTTTATTTATTATTATTATTACTATTATTATTTTATAATTATTTTATAACTATTTTATTTTGATATTATTATTCATTCTTTTTCTTATTTTTATTCATTTTTTTTCTTGTTATTCTTCTTGTTATTATTATTATTACTATAATTATTTTATAACTATTTTATTTTGATATTATTATTATTCATTTCCTTATTTTTATTTTCTATTTATTTTTTCTTTCTCTGCTTACTTTATTTATATTTTATTTATTTATTATTTTTTTAGCTGTTTTTATGGTTTGTTTGTGGTTTTTTGTCCTTCTTCATTTGCATAGCTTTTTTTTGGTTGTTTTTGTGATTGTTTGGTGGTTGTTTTTGGTTTTTGGTTGCTTCAGCTTCTTGTTTTATGATGTTGTCTTGTTATGGTTGTTTTTCTGATTTTTTTCAAGGTTTTTTTCTCCCAAAACAACCATTGAAAAAAATATAAAATTAACTAGAAAATCACTACAAAACAAGTTCAAAAACTGAAATTGAACCAAAAAAACAAAAAAAAAAAATCAAAGACAACCATTTGTTGGTTGTCTTCTATTAGTTTTAGTGGTTGTTTTTTGTTATTTTCAAAAAAACCATGAAAATAACCAAATAACCACTACAAAAATAAGCTCAAAAAACTAATAATGAACCAAGATAAAAGCAAAAAAATAAAAAATAACCACAAAAATAACAACAAAAACAAACACAAAAAAATGGAAAATAAAATAAATTTAAAAAAACAACCACAACAAAAATAAACTTAAAAAAATGAAAATAAACCAAAATGTTAAAAAAAAATTGAGTTAAAATTGCTAAAACCAAGTTTAGAGACAGTCCATGACTTGAAATGGAAAAAAAAAAAAAGAGAATAAAAAGAATAAGGAGATGGGTGAAAAAAACACGTGTGTTTTAATAGCACTGTATTTTTGAAAAAAAAAAATTCTAAAAACAATATTTTTGTAAATAAAAAAAAGTCAACAATATTTTTGAAATTTTTTTATAATATTAATATATAAATATTATTTTTTCATTAGTTAAAAGATAAAAATTTACAATTTGGTTTATTTGTTTTTTTTTTCATATAAATAAATTAGAAAAAAATAAACCAATATTGAATGTTGACCATTAATTACTAACAAGTGAATGCACTACTAATTAAAAAAAAAAAAACAAATTGTTGCACATACTTATTTATTTGATATTAATAAACATGCAATAATAATAATGCATGTAAAGGACATGCATGGATGATTTAATTTGCAGGGTAAAATATAATATTTTCTTTAGAATCACATTGTATGAGTAAATTCATGGGGATGCCAAATTCCCTAAGAACATTTTTCTTGTAAGCTTGACAGCGACAAGTGCCAACACTGTTGCTGCAGGAACAAATACCACATCCGGCACATGCTTTATTAACTTCAACTGGGGTACTTTCTCGGCCGCCTTCTTCGCTGCCATGGCTGCCGGAGGTGTGACTACGCCAGTCACCATGGCAGAATCATCTAACTTACTAAGAATTACATGATTCTTCATGAAGTTAATGAAACATTCTTTTTTTTCATTCTCTGATTTAGCATCTTTCCAGCTACTAAAACATTGCTGTAACAAATTCAAAATTTCAAAAAGAACAATTCTATTATTGTATATGCTAGTCTTTAGCATACATCTTCAAACATATTAAGAGAAAAACGTCACTCCTAAAATACTCAGGAATTCAATTATCAGCAGAGTTTTTACCATTTAATTACTTAACATTTGGTTTAAAAATATACATTAAAGTTGTTAGCATGATTACAGGATTATGAATTCTTTGAGTTTTGACCTTGACTTTTCACCACTTCTTTTTTTTTTTTCTATTATATAAATTTTCCTTGTTGTAAAGTTTACTTCCTATTGTAATTTTTTTTTCCTTTTCTAGTTCTATTTTGTACACTATAAATAAACCTCTTTGTAATATATGATATATACATAGAATTCAATAATATATATTCTCTATTCATTATATTTAACACTCTATATATAATAATAATATTATTAATAATAGATAATATAACAGATATTAGATAGATAGATAGATATATATATATATATATATATATATATATATATATATATATATATATACCTGATGTAATCAGCAATTGTTGTTAAAAAAAAAAAACTAAACTGACCTGTACTTCCGTCCTTGAGGGTGCATCATAATGTTTACCAGGTAATGATGAGTTGAATGTGCTGTATAAAGAGTTGGTTTTACAGACAAATTAATATAGAACAAGTTAAATAAATAAATTTCCAATTAGTTATGGGAAAAAACAGCAGGTAAATGTTTTACAATTTCTAAAGGAGAAAATTAATTTAATATATATATATGTATATATCTTACTTGAAGATATCAAGAATAGCAATGTGGAATTCCTCAAAGGTCCTAATATCTCTTTCCACAAATTGTTTGTAGAGTGTTCCCATGACAAATCCTATCATCTGAGTTGAAGGCAACCCTTTACAAGAACATGCAAATTAATACATAACTGAAAAAAAATATACTTAAAAGTTTCCAGAAGGGATGGAAACATGAATCAAAAAACTCATAACTTCTTAATGTTCTGAAATGAATTTTTTAACACTAAACTACTTAATAAAAAAAAAAAAAGGTGTATAAAATGATAGTGACGTACCTTTTCCCAGGAAACTCAAGGACATTCCCATTTTGTAAACTTGAAAATAAACAGGTGGGTTTAATTGCAGAATTGTTATATTTATTTGATTGAAGAGAAGGAGAAAGAAAGATATATGCAAAGCAAGAGGGAATGGCTTGTTGATATGGGTTTGTTTAGCAGAGCAGAAGTAAGAAAGGAATCCTTGAATAATATTACAATTTGCTACATTGAATAGTGTGATTCCAAGCTTAGAAGTAGTAGTTAGCTTCATCTAGGAGCTAAAAGAGGTTGTTGGTCTTGAGTATTCTACACCTTTAAAGCTAGTGTTCTTCATTCAGAATCTATGGCACAAGAGGCAGCTTGTATATATATTCTTGATGCTGTGCAGTTTCCTAATCAAAACAGCAAGAGGTACAACCAAAAGGTGCGTAATTAATATGTATGTAATCGCTTATAAATCCGTAGAAATATGGAGGAGATGGGTTGAGGACGAAGACCTCATTTAGTGTAATGGAGTACTGTCAACATGATCATAACATAGTCCTGATTCCTGAACAAGTCATCAAGCACTGTCCTCTTAAATTTGGATGATGATGATCGAATAGAAGTGTTTGTTACATTATTTGTTACACAATGAACCAATTTACAAGCATCATTGACAACAGCCAAGCCAAAATGTATTGGAATATTTATTGGGGAAAAGGGCTGATTGCAAATCCAGTATACTGGGAACTTAAGCCAACTGTTGTCTGTAATACTTGATAGCAGCTTCTACATCAGACTTATCTTTCTTTGCTTTGTCCCTGGCATGTCCTAAGTGCCTCAGATCCATTTCGCACTTTGTTGCCAATTCCTTGTGAAACTTTCCTGACTCGAAGCAATTATTGATCTTCCTTAAGTTTTCTTTCTCAGCTGCTCTAATGCTGTCCATTTCAGACTTCAATTTCCCCATCTGATCCTTAATTTGACCATCTCTAGCCTTCAATTCTTTAAGCAGATGGTATGCTTCCTGAAAGTCTTTCTCAGCCTGTTCTTTGTTAGCTTGAAGCTGTAAGGCCTTGGTTGCTACATCTTCAGCAATTCTAAACTTTTGTTCAAGCTTATCGATATCCTGGTCAAAGCTGGTGATGACAGCCATCTGTCCAGCCGAAAAAGTATCCTGATCAGATCCACATGTGCAGATTACGCGTAAGGCCCTCTTGAGTTTCTTGACCTGTTCAGGATCTTGAAGAATGTAAGGTCCAGTTTTAAGAGCATTCTTCACATTTTGCACTGCAGCTTGAATATTTAAGCCAGACAGAGAAAGCTCTAATTCGAATTTGGAGAAAAGAGAGAGCATTTCATCGACAAGGGCCTGTTCAGAGAGAATAGTGTTAACAAGTAGCATAACAGAAACGGACGGAGAATGGGAGATTTTCTTGGAGAAGATAGCTTACCGTTTGTTGTTCTGAAGAGGATAATTTTGCACGGGGGTTGACGGATAAACGAGCTGATTCAGACCTGGAAATGATCTTCTTGCTTGGACTTCTTGACCTGCCTTGTTGACCAATGGGTATTCCAATCAGTTCTTGTGGCTGATCTTTTCCAGCCTGCTGTAAATGTTTTTCCCCAATTATCAAATTGTTGGAAATATATTAGTTGCCAAATGTAAAGAAGCTGCGATTAACTTGGAGCTAGAATTGGTTTACTTTCTGCAACTGACAGGAAGACCCTTGAGGTTGATCTTTCTCAGCAGCATACTTGACTAATTTCCCTTTTCCTTCAGGTGCTTGATCTTCTGAAACAGATTCTTCCTCAGCTTTTTCAAGACCATTAGCCGAGATTGCATCTGTGAATACAAAAAATGTCTACATTGCAGATTGTTACTAGAAATACAAACTGAAAATTTTATTTTAGTTAATTTTTCTTCGACCAGATTCAAATTCCGGTTAAACCAAAGCTTATTGATGAAATACAAAGTGAAACTCAACGAAAATACAAGTGGGATTATAATCCCAAGCATAGAATTGAGGACTAGAAACCTCCATGCCACAATGTCAACAAGTTTCTTGTGAGCTTGACAAAGACAAGTGGAAATAGTGTCAAAGCAGGCACAAAGATGGGGTTCCCGATGCCATTGATTATCTTTAACTGGGGAACATTTTTTCCTGCTATTTTAGCTGCAGCGGTTGCTGTTACAATTCCAATGACCAGGGTAGAGTCAGAAAGTTTGCTAAGATTTAAGCTCTTCTTTATAAACCCAATAAGAAGTTCCTTCCTCTCAGACTGTGGAGCTCTTTTCCAGTCATTAAAAAATCCCTGCACAGAAGATTTTAGTGTTGTCATTTTTCACCATTTAGTCTAATGTATATCATCAGAACTGCAACATGGCAAAGCAACGTTGACTTACCTCTACTGCCTTCTTGGAGGGTATATGATAAGTCTCAATAGGCAATTCTGAGATGAATGTGCTGTTTCAAAGTTTTCTTTTATAGATCAATGCTCAAATAAATTGGAAAAGCAATTAATATATGGGTAACAAAATAAGTCAATTTTGAGATGAAATAAATCCAATATTGGTTGGAGTTGTATCTTTATGGTGCAAGGTAGCTCACAAAGTCCATTATAATGAGCCTCCCATGAATATAAAAACAAAAGTCACATTGAGATTACAATACGTGACAGGACAGTTCTTTTAAAAAAATTCATTCTAAAAGCTTGAGCTGCCAACTTCTCAAGTAAAGAAGGTTATAATATTAGTGCAGAAAAGAACTGGCTATTGAACATTGCTTGCTGAGTGGATCAGTCAAAACCTCAAAGCTAAAAAGAATCAATTATGAAAAAAATCTTACTCGAGGACATCAAGAACAGCACTATAGAATTCCTCAAAGCTACTGATGTCTTTCTCTACCAATTGCTTGTAGAGTGTTCCCATGACAAAGTTTGTAGCATGTGTTGAGAACAACCCTATCAGCAAACAATCAATTCAGTATCATCAATGAAGAAGGGAAGAAAAAAACTAAAACGAAATTAAAGGGTACATCACTAAAATAATGACTAAAAATCACCATCACGATATCATTTAGAGAATGGGATTTAGAAAAGAAACTAAAAGAGCTATAGATTAATATAAATTCAATACACAGTTCCATACCTCCTCTCAAGAGACTCGCAGACATATTCATTTTTTGCAAAACAGAACAGTAAATGCTATTACTTTAAGATTAAGGTGTAAAATAAGCTAAGTAAAAGATGCCAAGAAGTGAGGAAATGGATTAAGGTCGTTCCAAGGAAGGTATCTATGATGTCAATTCCTCTGGCAATTTTCAGCATGAAATCAGATTCCTGGCTTGAAAGAAACTAAACCATGCAGTTTCGTTTCTCATTTTCAGTCTCCTTTTTTCCCCAATGTTTCATAAGCAACAATTAAAGCAGATTTTGGCATATGCTAAAAATATAGGAATGCGCATAACTAAGAAATTTGATCACTGTCTCAAGACGCTAACACATCGCAATTTAAACAAAGTGTCCAAAATGCTATACCATAGATACAGAACCAACAATATGCAGCATATACAAGCTTTCTGTTACATCAAAAAGAAAAAGGAAAATAAACATCGAAATATGCAGCATGTACATTTATCATCTTGCAGCAGGTGTGGCTGAAAATAATCTGTTCTAACAAGTTTTGTCTTTGCATACACACTTTGACATCCAACTAGTTTCTTATCCAGCTACACTGAGGATTTACGGTTCCAACCACCTCTGCGAGATTTTCTCCTCCCCCGTTTTCTCTTGTTATTGGAAACATTGGACCGGGATCTTGGAAGTGTTTTCCCGCCAAAATTCACACGGGGTACAAATGTTTCTGTGGGCTTGTCAATTTCTAAGGCTGTGACTGTCTGCCTTTCCATAAGTACTTCACCCCTCTCTGTGTGCTGACTTCCAATATTTTTTAAGTCTTGCATCTCTTCTTTTGCTGCCTGATTATTAATGAGAATCCCCTCTTCGGTCTGTAAATATGGAGGGGAGAATAAGTTTCAAAAATTAAAGATAAAAAAATGATTTTAATGACTTGGTGGCAATACAGTATATAAGAAGGGGAAATACTTAAGCATGCAAAACATCAAATATCAATATTTAGAGGCAACAATAAAGGATTACACACTCAGATAAGAAAAATGATCCATGAACAGAATTATAAGAGAATATAAGAGTCTTTCAACCTCTCCAGAGCCATAATTGCCAACACGACAAATGCTCATGCAACTAAATCTTATAAAGCAACAAAACACCTTAAGCTAAAATTCACCAGAGATGTGTTAAAAAAAAAATATTCATCGGAGATCTTATTAAAAAAGAAAAGAACAAATCCCAATTGGATGTGAATCAATTTGTTGCTTTCTTTCATGTTCATTTGAGCCCAGAAATAATTCAGCATTAAAATTCTAAGTACCATGAACATAGATGCTCTAGTCTTTGAACAGGACTGAAAGGTATCAGCAATGATCCATTCCCTTGCATTATCATTATTTTGAAAACTTTAAATGTAATATATTGTAACTAAACAATTTTTCTATTAGCCAACATGCAAAGATTTGGCAAAAGCATCTTCATTACAAATTTGAAAATTTTAAAATAGGACAAATAATTTCTGTATCATATCTAAATCTCATTGGCAAGTGTCAAGCTTCTCAATACACCTACTCTACTACATTGCTCCCACTAGCACAACAACCCAGCACTCCACTCGACTCTGTTAACTATTCTCTAAAAATTCCTTCAATCTACTATGCGATCTGCCATTTTCCTCTCCTCTTCACAAATCTATTTACATCCCATAAAGCAAAGTCCCTAGTAGATTAACTTCAAAATTCTGGTTCAAACAGCCAAGATTTGCGTTAAGTACCAGCAATATGATTGAAGATACCATGAAAACATAGATTGTACTCGCTTGAGAAGAATTTGGTATCTACCAGCAAGCAAAGGTTAGTAATAACTGGTGTTAACAACCACAATCACTAGTACCACTCAAAATACTTGGAAAATGAAGAAAAACTTCAATGTATCTAAGCCTTTGTTGCCTTTAATTCAAATATTTATAGACCAGGCAGGGAAAAGATGGGTATCATGAACTTGACACTTTCTTAATCAGAGAGGGAAGGAGGGAAGGAGGGAAGAAGGAAAGAAGTGTAGCTTACATTTTCACATGACACGCCAATCCTATTAGGAAGCAGTATGACCTCTCCATGACTTGAAACCATGCTGTCAGGTATAAGATCCCCCATATTAAACTCAGACACGTGCTGAGTTAAGGTGAATATAGATCGTGAACGCGTCCCATCACCAACTTCAGGAGGAGAAACATGATTTTGATCAGAGCTGGTCAAAGCATCATCTGATGTAGGCATGGTCAACATATTAACAGAAGAGAATTTCCCAGGATTCTCACTCACCACCTTCTCAATCCGAGCCTTCAGTTTACGGACTTGTAACTGTAGCAATTCAATCTTCCAAAGAATATTTTCTTGGATATTATCTTCACCTTTGGGTTCAAGAGATGTCCATCCATCTTGAAACCCAAACTCATCATTAGCACTGATTACCTTACCTGCAAAATAATGTAAACTGCAAATAAGAAAATTAAGCACCTCATAGCCTTCTAGAATTCATCCATTGCAGTAGCTAGAGAACATCCAATTAAAAATTAAAAGCCAACAATCATTTATTGATGTTTGTACTTTCAGGGTCCATAATAGAATAAATGCATAATATTGAAAAAGTTTTAAATAAAATCAGGAAAAAAGATGTAGAAATTGAACCAAAAGGTTCAGCAAAACATTATATTCAACAACCAACATCAGCATAACAAGGTATGTTTTAGTGCATACATGTATACTGGATCAATTTTAAACATGGTTTCCATTGCACAAAATTATACAAAACCAAAATTGTTGCACAATATAGAACCATGTTCGAGTACAATTGAATATTTGTTACCTTTGATTGTCTCGCCTCAATGGTCAAATGAACTAATTCAATCAATTAGAAGTCCAAATCAACAAGTTTACAATAACTAGCAGTCAAAAGGAATAAATCATAAGCAGAGGCTTGGTTTTGCTATGTTAGTTTTATCAAATAAGACAAGACATACAACCAGTGAAGTGTGAGGTCCAAACAAATTTTTAATTGCATACCTGGGTCATTGCAATCATCATTCATTGAAGCACCATTGGCAGCAGACTTCCTATTTTCTGCCAAAACAAAACCAGGAGAAAACTAAGAATAAATAACTTATTACATTCTTTCCTTGAAAATATATGTCATTTCAGCATGCAAAATGCTACTAGAAACAAGGTAACACAGAATACAGTACCATAATAGGAGAACAGATTATGTTGCAGCATATACGATTTTATATCAGTCATGTCTTCAACTCTTTTTCTTTTCTTTCTCTTCATAACTTTCTTTCTTTGAGTACAACTTGAAAATGGCAGTGACTTCATGTCAAATCCTTCTTCTAAAAATGTATTAAAATCAAATTGTTTTCTCTGTGCATGTTCTGCAAGCTCTCTGTCATACTTCAGTGCTTGGGACTGAAATTCCTTAATTTGCAACTCTATCCACTTGCATCTCCACATAAGTGGGCGTATAAATCTCCTCCAATGGTCTGTCAATTTTTTCCTCCTGAAATGGTAAAAGAAATGGAAACTCCAAAAGGTATTTTCCTTCAAATTCTCAAAGCATAAACAACCAGATACTACAATGCTGAAAAGAAGCAACATTTTCTATTATGTAACAAAAGAAAAATCAGAAAACTGTCAGCAATTGAGTCAATTTATTTGAATCAATCTTAACTCTATTCCTTTTTTTTCTTTCTTTAACTCTGTTCTTTTTTCCCTTTTCTTCTCTTTTCCTTTTCTTTTCTTTTTTTTAAAAAGAGGGACACATTGGAAACAATTATATATCTGAGAATGCCTACTTGAACACAATTCCTCGCATCATTATGCATTCTGTGGAGGGGGGGAATTGTTTCAAATAAACTGACTTCTCATCATAAGCCTATGCATATATCAGTTATTGTAATGAACAAAATTAATTGAATGACAAAATTTTACCTCATTAGCGATCCTCCGCCATCGTATAATGATGATGATGCATCGCCACTGCGTAATTGCGACTCAACTTCAATATCACCCAACAAACCAGAACCATTGTCATTATCAGATAATGTGTCACCAAAAGAACTCATACTCTCAGTAACATCCTCCTCCTCCTCATATATAGCTTCAACTTGTCCATGTCCACAACCAGATTTTGCACAATCAACAATATTAATTTCTACATCCTCATTAGTACCATTTAAAGCAACATCATTGTCATAAAATTTGTTATCTTCGTGGTTATTTACGCACTGCAAAAACTGCTTATCTTCTTGATTCTCTTTATTAGCCAAAACTCCAATTGTAACTTTTGATTTCTCTAATTCAGGCCCCATATTAAATTTCTACATTCATCTGCAACCCAAAAAAAAAAAAAAAACACTATAAGCGACGAGTTCAATTATTGTCACTAAAAAACACCTTTGGATGCCAAGAAACATACTCATAGTCATAGAACAAATTAAAAAGAACGAAACTTTGACAAAATTAACGCTCTAAAACCCTAAAGTAAGGAGGAAGAAACATAAAACCCTAAAACAGAGCAGAAGAAAAGAAAAAGGAAAAAAGACGTACACAAGGAAGGATACGGAGCGGGATAAGAGACGCGGAGGAAGCGGACGTCGCCGGCGGCCGGGGTTGAGGCGGTTGCGCCAGTGAGTAGAGGGAGAATTTAGCGGTGGGGTAGTTTTATAAGGCGAAAGCAGAGCGGAAGGGCAGGCGAGTGTGGACGAAGTGAAAGAAAGAGTAGGTTGACAGAGATGTCATGTCAGGAGAATGTATAAAAGAGTCACATGGTGTTTCAGATGTTGGGGACTGTTTGGCTGCCTTTTAAATCACTAATTGGCGTGTTACTCAAGTTGTAGATATGGGTCCCACTGTTTTTATTAAATTATTTTTGGAAAATTATCTTAATTATTAGGAATTATAGGTACTATTATTATTTTGGTTAAGGTGTGTTAAGGCCTAAGTTATTTCCAGAATTTTTTTACTATTTATTGTAGAATTTTGTTTGGTGAGGCTGAAAATGAAGAGATAAGGCGATAAATCTTTTCTTTCTATTTTATAATATTTCACAAATTATAATATTATTTCTGTTACACTATTGATGTCTCGACTTTTAATAATTCAATTTAATTTAATCAGGATTATAAGAGCAATAAAAAAATTTTAACTAATAATTTAATGCGATAATATATATTACAATTTAAATCCGAAAAATCATTTAAATGAGACCCGCATTTATCAACTTATCATAAATTAATGGTAATAAAATGTATTATTTCAGTCAAAATTAGGATGTTTAAAATTGTAAGGTGTAAAATAAAAAATAATTTTTTATTGAATTTTTTGTGGCTCAATAAATAATTTGATAACCTAATGATTTTTATTATAAAACACAGTTAACCAAACAAATTAATTGGAAGGTAATGCATCAATGCCAATATTTTTTTTTTTTAATGCATATTAGCATGTCCTGGTGAACAGCCCCTCCCTTGTAGCCCATTTCCGTGATTGTTCCAGTTTTGCAGATTAAACTTCAAAGTTCCAAAAGTGTTTTGACTGCAAAGATGGCAGTGTTAGTTACTCTACAAAATGTACATCCGCAGGCAGTGGATGATTCCGATTTTAGTGTTTAATGGGCTAAATTTTAATTATCAATCAGAATTATCATTTCGTAACCAATAATTTTTTATTCTCTTAGATATTAACATTTCTTTTTTAAAATTTATAAATAAAATATATAAATTAATAAAAATATATATTAAATGTTTGGATAAAAATATTTATCAAAAATAAATAATTTTTAAAAAATTATAATAATATAATTATAAATAAATATTTCAAAAATATTTTATAATAAATAATTATAATATTAATTTTACATATATAAAAATAATTATAATGTTAATATTTTATATGTATAAAATAATTACAAAAATAATTTTCATAAAAAAATTAATTGCTAATGATTTGATTCTCATTATTATTCTCATTCCCATTTCCCATTCCAATTTCGGAGCATGAATCAAACACCCCCTGAGCTTTTTAGTTCCAAATATGAACATCTTCGGAAAGATGTAGATTCAATAGGTGGCTTCTTCCTATGATGGAGGAACCATAGATGTGAACTTAAAAGCACCCGATCACTTTTCTCCAAACTAAACTCGAGGATATACTTTCTTCCCACATTCACGAGTTAAAGTTTTTCACAAGAGGACTCTATCAATCATGTCCTCCATAAACCAATTTTCCTCTACAAATCAAGTAAAATCCATGCAGCAAAACCTTAATTAATATCCATTATTTGCAACAACAAATGTACACACTATGTATACAATTCGAATCAAAACCTTGGATGACACTGGCAGGTTGGTTTGTCAACAAATCAGCCCCTTGCATTACCATGCCGTTGGTTTCTGAAGTAGGTAAGTAGTGCCTGTGCCTGTAAGCAACCAACAAACTAGTTATATTACCTCTTCAAGGAGAGAACAAGAAGAAGAAGGAGAAGCAAAACACTTATGTACAAAAAGCATAATCTGATATTGCACCTTTTCTTTAGCCCTTGGGGTGCCAGACTGTGACAATGCCACTAATGGTGGTACAGCACCTTCCTGGAGCACCATGTTGCAAAACCTACTGCTGTTTGTGCAAAGCTGCAAAAGAGCAGCAGCTGCGTTTTCCTTCCCTCTTGCAGAACCCAACTCAACAACCTCAACTAGAACAGGGATCCCTTGCTCATGACCTATTTCTGTCCTCCCCTCAGGAATTGTTGCAAGATTAGCCAAAACAGCAACTGCCTTGTCAACCATTCCAGCTGCTGGGTCCATCAACTCCACAAGGTGCTTAACAGCACCTGCTTGAACAATCCTACCCTTGTTTTCATGAAATATTGACAAATTGAACAAAGCTGTCGCTGCATCCTTCTTTCCCCTGGGAGTTCCATTCCCCAATAAATCAACCAGAGGTCCAATTGCCCCAGACCGTCCTATCTTGACCTTATTATCCTCAATCACCGAGAGACTAAAGAGCGTGGCAGCTGAATTCTCTTTAGCCTCTGGGCTTCCTGTTTTTAGTACATGAATAAGAGGTCCAATAGCTTCTGCATTAGCAATTGTTGTTTTGTTGTTATCATTAATGGACAAGTTAAGAAGTGCTGTGACGGCATTTTCCTGAACCTTTGCATCAGTTGATTGAAGCAAGTCAACTAGTATACTGATGGCCCCACAGTTTGCTATAATGATCCTATTTTCCATGTTGTGTTTTGCAAGTTGCCTGAGATCACCAGTTGCAGCTTTTTGAATATCAATTGAATCACTCTTCAAGTCCTCAACCAGCTTCTGAACTTGGGTCTCAATGCCAGAAAGATCGGTTCTCGTTTCAATAGCAGGAGAAGAAACTATCCTTGGAACAAGCCTATCCGAAGGTCGGCGCCAGATGGTCTGGCTTCGAGACCGTGTTTCAAGCAAGCGGGGTGCAAATTCATGTTCCCTCTGAGGGCGAGGACTGTTCAAGGCAGTGGAAGCCTGTGTCTCTGCTTTTACCTCCCCAGAAGTATCACTGCTGTAGGAACTGAGATGGTTTAACACCTCTGAAGACTCATTAGTATCACCTTGTGCTCCTTGAGTAAAATTTGAACTAGCAATTGCACTGGAGGCTGAGGCATTTCTACTGTGGCTCTGACCTATTGGTTCGTTAACTCTAACTACATTTGAAGCTTCTTTTATAGACGGTGATAGAGAGTGCTGGATGGCTGAATCCATATTCCTTTCTTCCAAGTTCATAGACCTTTCCTCAGAACTTGTTAGTGATATTCTTGCCATGTCCAGACCATGTTCACTTCCTACTATTCCTGATAAGGAACCCTCGGAGGTAGAACGAGGATGAAGTGGAGAACTTCCTTCTCGATTAACTCCACTGGAAGAAATCCAGTTCCTAGGTGAATCTGTAGACCGAGTTGACTCAGGGGACATAGGTTGGATGCCCCTGGAATGAGAAAAATTATGTGAATCCCTAGGAGTGCCAGACTCAGCATGAATAAGAAGTGGTGAGGGCTGATTGAAGCTTGCAGACTTCACGGGATCAGGTAGCTTCACATTGTTTGACTCACACCAGTTTGCTATTAGTGCCTTTACAGTGTAATTAGGTATCAGATTGGTATGAGCCAGAGTCTGACGTGTCTTGGGACATACAGTTAGTCCAAGTTCAATCCAGTTTTTGATGAAGGCTCGCTCATAGGTTTGCCCTGAGGCCACAATCACTGGGTCTGTCATCAACTCAAGGGAGAGAGGACAGCAAAAGTCTGCAGGTATTGGGACTGGGCTAACGGTCTGAGACTGTTTTATCAGGATAAGGCGATCAAGCATGCGGGTCACAAGAGAAATCATTTGATCAAATAACTCAGCTTCTGTAGGCTTTTCAGCTTGTTCAGCATTCTCCTTCAACTTCTCAAGGGCCACTGCTTCAATCAGAATGTCCTGATTGGACCACAAGCTTAGGCTCTCTGCAATTTTTACCAGGATTTCTGAGCTGGGTCCAACACCCTCCACTTGATCCCGTTTGGCTTCTCTAACAATAGATGATGTTTGTTCATATCCCATTTGCTTTACTTTCTGTGCACAGTACTGCAATCAATCATGTCAATTATTAGTCATCAGTGAAGGAGTTTAGAATGCTTATGAACAAAGCCTCACGTCACAAATTTATGGTTGGCACGGCATGCATTAACTAATCAAACATTTGTAAATATGAAACAAGTTTTCAGGGACATTTACCTCAAGAGATGATGAACTTAATTCATCAGGGAGATGCTGATGGGAAGACTTCAGCAGTTTAAAAATATCCAGGCCCAAAGTCCGAATTTTTGATATCAGAGATTCAATTTGCAGAACCTAGATAACATTATTAAAAAATGTTAAAAAAAAAAAAATTCATCCTTAAGAACAGTTTCATACATTCAGCAACATATCATTGCTCCTTTCTTTTATTTTTATTATTGAGTTTCTGTGCTAAGTTGTAATGGCAAGGAACATAGGATCAGGGTAACATCATATCAAGAAAGGTTTCCCATTAGCTGTAGAGATTAGAGAAGTGAATAACAGAGGTAACTTTGCCAATACTTTACCAATAGTAATTTAAGCTTCAAAGCAGCAAAATTAAAAATAGCTTATTGTAATTCAGAGGTCTCAAACTTCTAAATTACATTTGATGAAAATGATAAGGACTAAGACAACAATAATGCTATGGCAACCGAACGAAGTTTGCATTTAATTCAACTCTTATACACAATAATAAAGATAAAAACAAATGCCTATATTCTTGATGATAACAGCTATAATAAATAATAATGATGATAATATTCAAGCTTCTAGTATTTAACATGGTCAAATAGGATTTCAAATAACTCAATTTTTTTACCCTGAATAGGAGAGGGGGGGGGGGGCGGCTTCGAGAGGTTGTGTTTGGTGGGGGAAGATCTCTAAGAAGTCATCTCATGAATATCCTATGATATTACTAGCTCAACCAATTAACAGTTAAGCTTTTGCGGTCCTTGTTACTTCATAAAAGTAACTACCAGCATTTGCAATTACTGTGCACGGTTCCAAATATTTGTCATATACTGAAATTATCATTGAAGGAAGTTAATGAACTGCATTATAAAACTAAATGAATGAATAAAATTGGTGCAGTCATTTTCATTAAGGAATTAGCTGCAGCTTTTTCCACTAACTAAAACTTCCTTCACAGTTCAAATGCCCTTTAGCCAAAGTAACAGGTGAGTATTTTGAGCCTAGTGCCCCTTCAGTTTCAAATATTGCTCCGGTTGTTTTATCCTTTTTGTCAAATGAAATACCCAGATCCTGGTGTAAATCCCAACACCATATTATTATCCTTACAAGAAAATAACAATCTAGAATCATATGGGCATATGCTTATCCTACCTCTCTCTCACATCATACTTGTCTCATAAATGTACCCAGCTTGATCCCAACAAACATCTTCCATTGTCACAGCATTACTATAGCATGCTTACATCACTATAAAATGGCCATTACCATCACAATAAACTCTAACCTGTAGTCACCCAGTTGTCATGGATAAGTGCAGTGCTGATTCTAACATACAGGAAATACAGTAAAAGGTATAACATAAGCTACGTACATACACATCAATTATCATGCATGCATAATCATAAGCAAGGTCATCTTATGGACTTCCACCAAAACATGTGTATATATATATATGTAAGGTAAAATTTCCATCTAAAAACACAAAAACCTGATTTTGAACTTACAAAATAAACTTTACTAGCCAATGGTTGCCAATTTTCAAAGAGCTCCCTCAATTCATCAACAGATTGGCCCAACTCATTGAATGCCTTAGTAAGCACTTCATCAGAAGCTATTTCAGAATCAACAATGGCATCAAGTATTGGTTTCAATAGCTTCAATATCTCTTCTGCCTTCTGGTAATGCTTCTGAACCAGGTCTGAGCTCAAGTTGTCAATAGATGATAAATGTAAAAAAGAGGAGATATTATTGAGAAGGGCTTTCAACAATGAAATCTCCATCACACCTGCATCAAGGAAAAATGACAAAGTGTACCAACAAAAGAAAAAAGAAATAACGATGTGCTAAAGCATCTACCAGACTAGAACTACATCTTAATTACTTTTGATATTCAATTTCCACTAATGAAGAAAGCAATATATTATGGCATTATGCAATTAGTGACCTTTCCACTATTACCAAGACAACTTGTCCAGAACTAATTAGCCTACAGTAGTTTCTCCTCTTAGCAACTACTTGATAATTTTTGCATTGACTCTTTTATAAACCACCAACTTTTCCTTAAAACTTTTTTCATAAACCACCAACTTTTCCTTTTTGGCATTGACTTCCATCATTATTATATCTTGACTCGTCATTAATTGCTTGACCTTTTATAAGACATATAGTAGATGTGGGCAAAAACTGGGACGTAGCAACATCAGCTAGTTAGAACATATCATGGACATTAGTCACATGCAGTATAACCATACTGCATCTCATGTTTGCAGTTATTTGTAAATAATGGTAGACAATATGTTGAAAAGCCCAACCACAATAACCTTTTCGTAACTTTGCATTTCCAACTACAACAGCATGCAAATGTCACAGAGCATGGCAGGGAAATAATAAACTGTTGCAGTAAAGGAGGAAAAAGAATAGCTAATCAAAACTAATTGAGAGATGATACAATTAAAACAATAAGACCATCTGGTAACAGAAATAAAAGCTTAGATATACAGAAGATAGTTTTTATGTCATGTAATGATTCAAAAATTAAAATATAAGCATGTAATACATGAATTCAGTATTAATAAAACTACAATTCATTAATGTCAAATACTTAATAGAACAGAAACAGAGCCCAACAAACAGCTATAACTACAGAATTCATTTTTCACCCTTAGCAACTTCTAAAGCTATATTGAATGTTACATGATCACACCCCCTCTCACACTTCAATCAACGCATTTTTACTAATAAAACATCACATTTAGTAAAAAAATATAATGCTAAGTTTAAAATTGATATACACGGGAAAGGTATAAATCCCAGGAATAAGGAGAGTATAAAGTGTACCTTTGCCACCACAAATTTATTATTTGAAACACCAAATCAATCTCTCACATTAATGATCCCCAATACTGCGATGTTAAAGAAAAACCTCTTGAACCATGATATAAATTCTTGAACTCTTCAGAATTGATGCTCACAGCCAGAAATCATCTGTACAGAACCAGAACTTTAAATTGTCATACTTATATCAAAAACTTCTTCCATTGTTCTTGTACCAAATATTTCTGTCGCTAAAATAAGGACTCCATCAATCCATAGTTTCCATTAAAACTTTTCATTCCAAAAATTTTCCTAATGTTCTTTAACTATAACTTAGGGAAGAAAAAAGTAAGCACCTATCTATCCAAGGCTACAGTAACAATTACATTTCCTGAGCATGGATTGATGTTATTAATCAAATTGTTGTCAAGTGTAACATTAAAACTTCAGAGTTCATAATCAAGAGGTTGCATGTTTGAGCTCTAAACAGCAAGAGTAGCTCTAGATTTCTGATCGGGAGATCTCATTTTGATGAGACCATTATAGGGAAATGTTTTTTCTTTCTTCCCATGATTTCTTATGTATGAGAACATGCAAGATATTTGTTATTTGTTTTTCTTCAATAAACTTTAGTATTTGTTGTATAACACACAACACGCCCAAAATCAGAATAGTTAGATCAAAGGTGAATGAAGGAGCATAATTTCTAAACTGCAAGAGTTGCTGCTCCTTCAATGTAATTATGTAATACTCCTACATGCATCTTATCAAAGATCTGCACTTTGATAAACGTCGCCTTTGACCAAAAGTTCAAATTGCTAGGGACCCAACAGCTGATGGTCAAGTACATTGTCAGTCAGTTGTCTTCTCAGTGTCTATAGTTAAACTAGTCTTTAACCTAGTCATCTATTTTAGATAGATTGTTTATGATGCTATTTCCATCCATTGATTGAAAATCCCTAATCTGCATGAAACTATTCGATTTTCCACTTTCTTAGCATTCTTTTACCATCTAACAGGATAAAGGAAATTTCCTTGTGCTCATTTTTTTCTGCAAACAACCCTCAATTTGAATTTCAACCTAAAAAAATTGAATGGGCAAGAAAGTTGGATAAATACCCATTTTCAAGCCCTCCTTAAACCTTCTTCCAATTAAAAAATAAAAGGACAGCGGATAGGATTTTACCAGATTGCCAAAATCCAACCTCAAATTAATACATGTCTGTAAACCACTAACCATCTGCTCTTAATAAGTAATACAAATGACCAGGCAAAACACAAGCACTGAAATGAACGTATGCTACCTTGCATATAATAATACATGCATAAGCCTAAGGCCATCAGAATTCAGAATTAAGGAGAAACAATCTAACCCAAGCAAATCACTTCAGCCAATGGTAAAATACTACAAAATTTCACAACCATATAGCAAATAGAAGCTAAATAACGAAACAAATGCGCTTTCTAACTTAAAATGCTCAATATTCTTCCCTGCATCAATGCCAGAAAACCCGAAATTGCAAAAAGCAATTTCCAAGAAACAAACTAAATCCAACCCTAGTCCTTCCTGAATCGAATATAAGCACACAATTGAATCCAGACCTCACATCAATCGCCAATGCAAAATTTCCCAAATTCACCACCTATAAGCTCGTTTGCAAACTAGGACCAAACCATGAACCAAAATCATCAAAAAAAATATCACATAAAATCAACAAGTTATCAAAAAAGCTTATTAAGTTACAATTACAATGACAAGCATATACCTATGTCAAATACAAAGAAAAAAACAACAAATATGACCGAAAATTTTGGTCAAAAAAAAAAATTGAAAAGTTTCAACCTTTAAAGAAAATGATACAGAATTCAGCTAAAAAAAAAAAAAAAAAACCTAGAAATAGATCAAATCACCCAAAAAATTGAAGAAAACAGTACCTGGATGGAGCGCAAGATTTGAAAGGTAAGACCCAGATTATCAAAGCGAGAGAAAGAGATAAAGATGAAATTTTTTTTTGTTTGTTGGGTTTTGGGTTTTTCAATTAACAAAATGATCACCAACGACTGGTACTAGATTTTAGCTTAGTCTTCTCTTCTTGTTGTTCTTCTTCTTCTGGTGTTAAAAGTAAACTTAATTTATTTTTGTTCTTTTTTAATGGTTTTTTTTTTTAATTAAAAAAAAAAATAGGGAGTAGTTTGTTGAATATTTTTGGGCTTGTGGGTTACATTTTGTTTGGAAATTGGAACATTCTAGTCATTAATTACTACACTTCAATTTAATTTAAATTATATTTTAATAGTCTGCCTCAACAAAAATTTAAATTTATAATATTTTCTATCACTTAATCTCAATAATTTTCTTTTTCTTTTTTTGTTTTCTTTGTTTACATATATTGAAAGGGCAATTTTCATTATTTTAAAAGTAGTAAAATTTGCAAAAACTTAGTAACTCAAAGTCAATGGTTCTATTTCAATAAAAATAATATAATAATTTTACAAACTCAGTCTCATGAATTGTATATTTATATTAATACATTTTTTCATCAAAATTAAATTTAAAATGAAATATATTAATATTACATTGGTTTGATTCTTAGTATAAATTTCTAAATTTTTTAATTATTTTAGTTTTTATGAAATTGTTTTACACGTTTGATGATAGTGGATTAGTAAAATAATAAAATAAAATTATCATAAAATTTTATGTGTTTGTAACTATGTATGAATTATTATTTTCCTTTCAAAAAAACAACTATGTATGAATTATATTTCTACATATATATATATATATATATATATAGTTAAAGGGGTTTTTTTTTTTTTTTTTTGTCAGATAAAGGGGTTTGTTATATTTGACTTGACATAAGGAGCTATAATTTTAGCAAAACTTTCATTAGGTAGCAGCCAAAGTGGCCGGTTTACCAGATTCTGTTTTTGGTTAGGGCAGAACCCAATGTTAGCAATGACTTTTTATGCAAATTTTGTTATAATATTATTGACTTCTTGTTATCACATAATGGCTCCCAATTTCCCCTAAAACATGATGAAAAAATAAATAACAACAAATACTAAAGTGATTGTATCATAAAATATGGAGTTTGAATTATATTATTGTTAATTTATAAAATTATTCTCATATAATTTAAAATAAAAAATATTTTATTATATAATCCACTGATATTTAAATCATATGACAAGTAAAGGAGTAATTAAATAGTAACTTTTCTCTAAGAATACTTTAAGATGCAGCTATCTTCAATTTAAAAGAAGAGTATTGTTTCCTATTATTCAGTCCATCAATACTAAGATCATACTATTTATCCAAAAAAAATAAAAACTTTGTTTTGCTTGTAATGTAGACATATCATATTTTGCACTTTTTATCTATACATTTAATTGACAAATTAACTAGTTTTCAATATAAAATATATCCATTAATTTCAAGGATTATTTTTTTTTTTTAACAATATTTCAAGCACTATTTGACATGTATATTAGACCATCGAATTATTTTATTAATAATTGTTCATTATAGTACAATACATTGATATGAGTTGTATGTAAATAAATATAACATGTTTGATATGAGCTATTTCAATGTCAATGTTGATGTAAAATAATCTACTTTTAGAAAATTTTAATAAAAACTAACAATTAAAACAGTAATTGAAATATTAAAAATAGCATTATGTATAAATTCAGCTAAAATTGACAAAAAATTGGCTCAATTAATTTTTCCAGAAGCCGATTTGGCAATTTTACTTTTATTAGTAGTAGTTTTTTTTTTTTAAAAGAAGAATAAATTATATTTTAAACATAAATTCAATTTATCTTTAAAAAATAATAAATGAATAAAATAATATTAAATAGACCCAAATATATTTTAAATTTTAATTTTTACTAACTTAATAATTTAAACCTTAAATAATTAAAAAATATTTTCTACGTCCTAAAATTACCGGTCTATTTTAATTTTTTTTACAGATTAAAAAGTTTTAATTAATATAAATGAAATATAATTTTTTTATATCATACGATTTTTCATTAATAACAAACAACTCTTTTTACTTCATTAAAATAAATTATTTTTGATAAAAATGTATATGAAATAACTTTTGTAATAAATGAAAAAATTATTTATTTTAAACTTTTTAGCTTTATTCTGAACTGAATATAAATATGAGTTATCATTGACTCGGGATTTCAATTTATGAGAGAAAAGGGAAATTTGAAGGTAGTTTCAGGGTGGCCACCCATTTTTGGACTTTATGCCTCTCCTTTACTATTTGACGTGAATTTTGGATATTCTTTGCCATGGAATTTGTCAATGTTTCAGCTTTCCTGGAATATTCTCAGAATCTGTGTTGACAGCTCTCATCAAATTAAACATTTGTTTCAATTTTGTTTGATTTGATTTTTTTTTATTTCCTATATTCATGGATACTGAATATGCATGATTTATTTTCTAGCAACTTCTTAATTTCAATTTTAACTTTGATTTAATAATACATTCCAATCTCTTACATGCTGATTTATTTGTCAACAAAATACATACATACATATATATATATATATATATATGACAATTTTTTTTATGAATTTGATCCCCAATCATGGTAGGATTTAAAAAAAAAAAAAATTAATGTGAATGTCTGGAAACCTCAAGATAAAAAGTAATGGAGGGTTGTATCAAAATAATATATATATATATTTTTTAATGTGATAAATTACTTTATGAATTCGATCCCGAATCATGGTAGGATTATTTTTTTATAAAAATTGATGTGAATGTCTTGAAACCTCAAGACAAAAAATAATGGAGAGTTGTATCAAAATTATATATATATATATATATATATATATATATATATATATATATATATATATATATATATATATATATATTCATCAATTCGATTCGAACTTTGAATCATAATTTGGACAAATAAACTTTAAATGCATATGTCTAAGGTGAAATAGACAAAAAATATATATATATATATATTTTTTATGAATTCAATCCCGAGATTATTAAAAAAAAAATAATGTGAATATCTTCAAACCTCAAGACAAAAAATAATGGAGAGTTGAATCAAAATGAACCTGAAAATCTGAAACCACAAGCATTATGTATTATTTTTTAAAAGAAAACTCACATATTGCTATTGGGTCATGAAACCTTTTAACTTTGAATAATTAATGCATTCAGAAGGTATGAAATCGTTATTATTATCTTTCAAAGTGCGATTGATGTTTTTGACCCGTTCAATCTCCACGCTACCTTGGCACATATTTGTAGAATTCTGTTCTCAAAAGATTTTATTTGAATAATCAGTTTGATCGCCCCATAAAAAAGTCCAAAGTGAAAAATTTAGTCCAAATTTGCTTTGGAAAGAGACTGAGCTAACAAAGGCCATGAACCACAAAGGAGAACACGTCTCAGTCCAAAAATGTTAAGGCAACATCTCAACGAAAAAACATCGCTACAAGGGTGATGGGATGCTAACACGACACTTCTTCAGTGAGGCACTACTTTAGTGGTTTTATTCCGTTTTTTAAAAGGATAATTAATGTCAGCTGAAACATTTAAATTTAATATCTGCATGTTGGCACGTCCTCCTACAGTAATGAGGGACGTTAGCAACGTAAAGGGAAAGAGAAATGAGTGGCTGAAGAATTAAAAGGGAAAGAGAGAACAATGAAAGGGAGTATAAAGCTAGAGCTGAAAGAAAAAGGAAAAAAAGAAGGGGAAGAGGAAAGTAAATAGTAGGAAGCAAGGAAAGAAGGCAAAAAAGAGTCTGAGAGGTCCATTCCTTAAAGGGATAGAAGCAAAATCTCCATTCAAACGCTGCTAAAATCAGTGTCTAACCTGGAGGGCCACAGTTAGGGGATCAACTCTGTCTAAAACGGTATGGCTCTTTGTTTTCATATTAATTCAATAGTTTATAAGTCTTTTCATCATGTTTAAGTGAATTTTTGTGTTTAAATATAAGTTTATGGATTCATGCATATGTATAATAATTTAAGTTTCATATTTGATTAAAAGGAATAGAAATTCAAATACTTTTGTTATATAAATTAAAATTTAGGCAACGCCTTATCGAGGGGACACCGCCTTTATGGCTCAAGGTAACATGTTATCATTTTATAAGTTTAAACCGACGTCTCAACAATCAGGCATTGCCACAATCTCCGTTTTTATTTCATTTTGCATCCTTCTATTTTATTTTATATGTTGTTTATTTAGAATTGTTTGTTCTGTTTGATTCGGGGATATTTCATGCAAATTTTATTCGTGCATTTTGTGATTAATTTAGGTTAAAAATATGTCAATTTAAGATGGCAATTATCAATACTATAGGTTTTTATGTATGTGTTTATGAATAATTTTTTTTTTGGAACATATGTTCATGATTAATTTTAATTCCAAGTCTATTATATGTTTTGTACTATTTGTTTCAATTTTTCATTTCTGCATCCTAGTCCAGTATTTATTTTATTTTATTGCCTTAATATTTATTAAGAAATTAGATCTTCATTTGCTTGATTTTATTGTCATTTTACATTTTTTATTTTGAGGAATTAAATTGGTGGCTTGCTTTTGTAGGTTTTTTGTGTGTGGAGCTAGTTATTTTATTTCAGGAATAATTAGGGAGGTGACTAATCACCAAATTGTCATTCGAATCTAGAAGACTCCCTTAGATTTATTTGTTTTTTTTTTTGTTTTTTTGTTTTTTTTTTTTTTAAATTTTGTGTTAAGAGGTTGTAATTCCTTTCACCTCCTTTTATTTCTTTGTGTGTGCTTTTAATTTATTTTAATCTTTATTTTGCTTGCATCTTTAAAGGAATGTAACTCTTTTTTCCTCCTCCATTTTTTTGCATGCCCATTTATTTATTTTGTTTATTTATGTTGTTAATTTAATTTGTGGATGCATATTATGATGGATGATTGGACCTATTGCATGTAATTGGAATTTAATTCAAACTTTGGGTTAATTGTAAAATTTGAAATTATTTGGAGGCAATTATAATTTTACATATAAATAAAAAAAATAATTAAATAATTAAAAATAATAACAAATTGTAAAGTTAGGTGGATATTTCAAATCATATTTAGTTTCCAAATTTAATTTATAAGAATGAATGTTGAGGTTCTCAATGGGATCTAATTACTATAAAGTATGTCTTAAATCTCATTTAGATAGCGATTCTTATTTTTGATGTAAACTTAAAATTCATATTATATTTTCTAATGGATCCTAAATCTATATAATACCATAATCATTAAACGCTTGAGCGGATGCTGATCTGCCTATGACACCTTACCTTACCACAAAATGTAACTTATGCCTCTCGGCAGAGATGCTTTACCAAAAAGGCTCTTCAACTGTCAACTGAATAGTTACATTTGATAAGTTGGTTGTCTCTACCATGCAAAATGCTGCAGCAGTGGCATGGCAGTAGAATTTCCTTTTTTTTTTTAAACAAAAAAAAAATCTCTTTAATTGTATTCTCCTTATTGAGCAAATTTTTGATACAAGTACAATGAAAACCGTAGAGCAGTTCTTTCTATACATCTCTATTTAATGAATACACAGGTATTGAGAGGACCATTTCATGTAGCTCAAAAAACAAAAAAAAACGTTGTAGATTAAGTAGCTCTGCTTGCAAAATTTACAGTCGTCTGGAGTAAAATTGCTAGCTTCATGCACTTGGCAAAATCACGAAGTGCGGGCAGCCATTGCTAGTTCACAATGGTTGTAGTTCTTGCTCGGCAATTGCTTCATTTACAGGTTTATAAGAATTTATAGTTGGTTTCGTCCATCTCCAAACAAACCATATTGCAGAAGCTGATAATCCAAGAATGAACATGATAACAATGGCTAGAACCACCAATAAATGATGTTGGTACCACCATGTCCTGCATGATTTTCATAAGGAAACAAGTATTTACATTACACCATCGATGTACAGCAGAAATTGGAAAAATGCAGGCACTGAAACACAGAACAAATAATCCTTAAAGAATGTGAGCTGGGAACTCCAACAAAGGAAATTTTAAAAAATATACATATATAAAAGGAGACCAATTTTGTATTGATGAGATTAATTGGGAAAAGTGAAACTCTGTAAAATAAATAACTTCATTCATGAGTAAGGCTTGTACTTCTTGCACACAGCAGAAATCATAATGTGATACATGACGCACCTCAAAATTGTTCTAACAGTATCTACATATTGAATAGAAAATTCTACTCAACAACATGATGCATGCCAACACATGAAACAAAACATTACCACAATACATGCAACTATGTTCAGCCCGACACCATTGACTAATAATGTTTTTCGATAAGGGACTATCACTCCAATGTGAATGGAAAATACAGGACATTATTTTTCTGTACAGATTCAACTCTGAATATTTCAGCACGTATTTTACAAATGCAGAGAGAGAGACAACTATGTCCAGCCTCACACCAGTGACAAGTCATCTGTTTTGAGGAGGGACAGACAGATGCAGAGAGTACATGCTGTACATGAAGAAATGAACAATTGACTTGTTATTTTTGCTCATGTGAAAAGAAATAATTGATGACTCCGTGAGCTGATTTAACAACATCCCAGTTATAATGCAATTAACATGAGAAAGGAGAAAAAAAAACGTCATAAAAGGAACCCAAAATAATACTAGGCACGGTTGCACATGAAACAAAAGTCCATCTGATAAATACATGTCTGAAACAGAAACCTGGCAATGTAAATAAAGTGCTAAAAGAGCCTACCTATTTGGTAGAGGCTTAATTTTCCAGCCAACCAGTTGATAACTTCCAAAGGTGTCAAGAAGCTTCATTTGATGTTCGGCAACCCGGGAAATTATACTCTGCAAGCAAAACCATAAAAGATTAAAAAAAACAGGTCTTATCTTCTATAAACTCACTAGTAGTGCTTAAATTAAAGTGAATTTACCAGAGCAGTAGCATTAGAAATGTATTTGGCAGATCCTGAAGGGAATATGGCCCATCCAATGAGTGAATCATTTCCTCTGGATGTAAAGGTCAGAGAACGGACCTAAAAACATGAATGTATTATGTGCAGTCTTAAAAAAAACTTAAAAAAACAGAACATTAACATCAAATAATATCCATTTCAAAGACATTCATTAACCTACTTTCACCCAGGTCAACAAGATATTTTAAATTTTATTGTGGATGAATAACTTGTACCAGCTTTTATCAGATGATGTAAAGAAACAATACAATTATTGTCTAACCTGCGAAGAATTAACATGCAACTCCTGACAAATGAATTTGACAAGTTCTTCAATGTGAAGCTTCAAAGCTGAGTAGCTGGCATTTACTGATATTTCAAATGTTATTTGTCCAATTTGGTGTTCATCTGTGAATAAAAGTTAATGAGAAACTATTGCATGGAAGTTAATAAGAAATGATAATCAGAAAGCATCTAAATCAAACTGTTCAACAGACTAGAGAGATGACATGATTTTACTGATGGTGATAGCCTATTGATGATAACTTCAGCACTCAACAGCTAGATATTATCACATCTTTGGAGACAAGTTAGCGGAATATCAAGAGCACATGCTTCAGACTTACAGTTACACACATTTCCTAAAACTGCTATTTTAATTTCTCAGCAGTTACTTCCACTGGTATTCTCCTTCCCAGTATTCCCTCATTGTACAGATTTTAAATCCGATGTATGGTATTAGAATTCCTCAAATACCAGAAACTAAGCTTACCTGGAAGGGTATATTGTACTGGACCACTAGGAGCCAATGTAGGTGGGATCGTCACATTCATTCTGCCTGAAGCTGAAGGCACTGGTGGTGGAGCAACAGACATTTGAAGTCTTTCCCACAACTCAGAGCAATTGGTCTTCCAGAAACCCATCTTTGAATTCTCACGATCATACATAACAAGAGTATTGCGAACCAGAATTCCTGTCACAAACAAATATCCACCATCCAAACTAAACAATTATTAGTAAAATACATGAGAAACAAATTAGGCAGTTAAAAGATATACACAATTAGAAAGCACACTTAATCAGAAAGAAAGTGCAAAATTATTGGAATAAACACAAAATAAAGTTCTAATTTACCTCCTAGAAGAGTAGTTGGATCATGCCCATTTTGGAATACCCCCAGACAGTATGCACCACGCACTCTTGAATGCTTCATGAAAATAAAACATAAAAGGAGTAAAACAGGTATCATCAGAAAGCGAAACATTAACCATTTGCCAAAAAAAAAAAAATCCTCAACCATATTGAATATAAACTTCCTCAAGAATAAAGCTTAATATGTTTACAGAAATGTTACTTTGGCACAACAATGCTGTAAATTCCTGACATTTTCCTGAATTTTCACTATTATCATAATCCTTGACTTTCAACAATTCATGCATTGTATTTGACAATTAGTAGGAAAGGTTCCATGAGGTGTCTCTTTGTTGAAAAAGCACCGGGTTGGCATATTGACATCACTAAGCAGACTAAGTAGGATCTCAAGTATTAACCAGGGCACACCTGAAACTCTCTGATACCAAAAACACTGCCATTTTACACAGAAAGAGAGAGAGAGAGAGATAGAGAGAGAGAGATAGAGAGAGAGAGAGGCAAAAGGAGAGGGGGATTGAAACCATCAGGTCAGGGATTTATAGGTGGGAGCCTAGTCATCAACTGAAATCCCATTCAACCTGCCAAATGAAGTCAATGTGCAACTCAACATAGACAAACACCTCATCACATGACTCCTGCTCCTGGATACAATGTGCTACCACTTCTAAAGTTCAGTATATCCAATTGATAATATCAAACTCCATTCAAAAAATAGAACCAAAAGGACCTTAGGCATTAGCCCTATTTCTCATCTTCTTATTTTGCCTTTTTTTTTTTTTTTTGAAAAATGATGGAAAGGTCAAGTATTTACCCTGAATAAGTAATTTTCAGGCGACAGTGACAAATTTTGTCCATTGCCAAATACCATGTCAACTGCTGGAAATTTATTTGAGAGTTGGGAGACATCACTAAAGAAAAATCAATTTGAACTGTTAACCACACAACAATAATAAGTAATCAATCTGTCTGATAAATTCAGTTAACAATTCACATCTTTGTTTTCTGCCATACACCTACCTTCCAGCACCATAAAAGCATATATCATCGTAATTTGGATCAGGACCATGGATCTGCTTTAAGAAATTAAGTTCCTTCATTACCTGCACACCCAGATCAAAAAGATGAAAACAGGGAAAAAATTGGATACAACTAGACGAACGGAGAATGATTAATGATATACTGCATTAGAATCAATTTTAAACACCAATCAACTTGTTTCTTAGCTCCAGTATAAATTTTAAATTAGAGCTAAGATATGAATAATCCCTTTTTCCATGTAGAAACGTAGAAGAAAGGTAAACAACATAGAAATTAATAGATATTTTGAAAATCATTCTGAAAGAGAATTAAAATGAAGGTCTATGTGTGCACACTGTGTAAGCAGTCCACCTGAATGCATAAAATAGACAACAGACAAACAATTATTCTCGCTTTTACTTAGCACACATTGCATGATGTGTACAACAACATTCAAACAAGTACTACTTTGACATAAATGAGGCATGATTGTACTACCAATATTTAAGATTGCAACCTAACTTGGGAGAAGGGACAAATTGTTGCCCAGAAATTAACCACTATAAAAAAAAAAAGTTCCTTCAATATTGACTGTGAAAATGAAAACAAAAAAGAAAGTAATGGAAGTCAAAGAAACTGGAGCTTACAGCATCCTTAAATGCTAAAAATGCTGCTTCTGGTAGGTAAGCATATGTTGTACCACTATCCAGGACGGTACCATGTTTTCCATCAAATATTTTAGGGTCTAGAGGCAATCGCTTCCCCGCAACATGTATCTCCTTCAAATTAATATTGTAGTATTGACTGTTGCCATCCCGAAACTAGAGTAAATGCGTGAAAGTTACCAAAATGTATTTGTTAGGAAAGTTCAAGACATCTCACATCTATGAGATAGAAAATTTTTAACAACACACCTGCGCACAGGGTCTGATTCAGCAAATACCATGCCTGAAGGAGGAGATATACCCCCAAGTATCATTGCACCTCCACCTATATCCATTCCACCATAGCATAATGAGAATGAGTCACTAATCACATCTTTTTCAACCAGTTGATCAATAATACTAAGATCACCACTGCCCAATCCCATTATCCCATCAGCACGTTGACTGTAAAGGTCACCAGTTTCCATATTTTCACAACCAAAGACAGCGCGCTGGGGCACAAGTTCACTCTGATTGCCAAAGGATATAATGTCTTCACCAAGCACACCACTACTAGTGCTCATTTCAGCGTACTGTCTCTCATATACACACTGTTGCTTTCCATCATCACAGGTGCAATCAATATTGCACTTTACAGGTCGATAGGTGCTCGAAAAATCAGGCTGAAACTTCGGATCCTAGAAAAAGACAAGAATTAACAAAAATTGAAAACAACACATTCCTTGCACTGTTTCATCATTCATAAAACAGGATCATAACTAGTGACTTATTATTTAATCTTTTCTTTTTAAAAAGAAAAAGCAAATTGGAAACAATTCTCTTGATTTAGACTCTTATTAGGAAGTAAGGAACTGACTGCATCAAGAACAGTCAAATTAGTTACTCAACAAGCAAACACACAGATCTTTTAACTGTTTCTTTAATCTGCTTCTTCGAAATGCAATGAACACAAGAATTCATAAAACGCTAAAGACTGCAAAAGAAATTAAAAAATCAAAGTGATGAAACTACATTACCTGATGCCTCCCACACTGCTCACAAGTAGAACACGGAACATACGTCACCGTGCTGCCTGTATCAACAATAAGCGCAAAAACCTGAGGCGGCGTCCCGATCCACAGCCTCGTAGTATAATATCTATTATCACCATCAACAACATTGCCTTAAAACTCTTATCAAATTTCAAAAACAAAAACAAGTAACAGATCCAAGAACGTGACTACGTTACCCGTTGAGGAGGAGATCGTCGTAAAGTCTCATACGAGCATTAGGACGTGCTTTGGTTTCGGATCCTTGGAGATGACGCTGCTGCGGATTCGATGTCGTTTTAGATGAATTCGTATGAGAATGAAAGAGAGGTAACACCAATGCAGGCTTGGCGCCGGATAGGAGTACGGTGTTGACGGTTGAGGAGTCGGAGTCTGAGTCGGTAGAGACGCCTTGTGCGGTAATGGCATGGAGTTGCAAAAAAGAAATGAGGAAGAGGAAGAGGAAGAGGAAGAAGTAGAGAGTCGATGCCATGAGGGAGTTGGTTCTGATGTAAAGAATGGTAAGATTTCTTTCTTCATAACCAAATCAGTGGTAAGATGAAGCTATCAACCATGACGTGGCATTTTCAGTTTCAACGGCCGAAAAAATTATATTAACAATTAAATTTAAACCAAAACGACGTCGCCTTGTAAATTACATGGTTAAAAGAAATCAATTTCAAAGTAGCGCTACATTGTTTGTCAAATGAAAGGCATAATTTGGTCACATAAAGATTGAAAGTGATACTCATTACCGCAACAATCGAAAGCATCTCTAACAAGATTTGCATTTTTTTTTTTTTTTTTTTGGCTTTGCAAAACTAGAGTTCAAAGACATTACATATATGGCTGGTGCGAGGATCGCATTCCAGTAGCCATATAATTGCTATAATTGGAAGGAGCTGCATCGTATGATCCGGTAGGAACTCTGTCGTCCTGAGGGTAGTAGTACATTCTTTGATCGCTAGCTGGCTGGCTGTACACTGATTGGCTAGGAATTTGATAATTGTAAGGATTTGGAACAGTCTGAGGATATCTCTCTGGCATGCCTGTGTATGGTGTTCTCTCAACAAAAGAAGGTGGTGGTGGTTGCCGCACACCAGCAGCGCCTGGGGCAGGACCCCCACGGAAGCCACGATATCCCCCACTACCTCGGTGCTTCTTTGACTGTTGATGTCTATTGAAATCCCCGGTTCTTTTCTTATCAGATTTCGACTTTGCTAGTTGGGCAACCCTTCTTTGAAGTGGATCAAGTGGGTAGTCAGCTTCAAGCTTGTAGTCTTCAACGCACCTGATAACAGCCTTCAGGGTTGCAAGTTCTTGTGCATTTATATCAGCCTACACGGAAAATGAAGCAAGTAATTAGTTTCTAACAGGGACATCTATTCTACAATAAAAGAGACTTGTACCTGTCCAGTTGCACCACCAATGTTTCCACCTTTTCCTTGAGAGTTTCTCCTAAACTCTTTCAAATATGTCTTCAGAAGAGGAACAGGAGGGAATCTTTCAGCAAGATCAAAAGCATGAATAAAACGTACAGCTTCAATTTGTTTCCCACTGTTGATCAATGACTCAATAATACCTGCATAACCAATGAACGAGGCTCAGATTAGAGTCCATTTAGTATGCTAGAGTTATCCTGAATGTGCAAGTGTCCACATGTCATAAGTTAAGATAACACCACTCCTAAAGGAGACATCCTATGGAAACAATGGTCCAGTCTCCAGACTCAGGTCAGTTAATTAGAGGCACACCAACCTGGCATTTTGTGTGTTAACTCTAGAGAACGGCAGAGCTCAGGTGCCTGCCTCCGGCGAGCAACTACAAGGACAAGCTTGCAGAGTTCTTCCTGATCAAACTCCGAAGCAATTCTAAAAGTTGAGAGAAGCTGCAAGAATGCGTCTGCTTCCAATGAATTTCCATTGGTAGCATCAATGCCTGCACTAGCCAACTTAGGCTTCCACTCATCAGCAATTGCCTTGGCTTGCTGCTTTATTTCAGGGTTTAGAAGGTGATCAGCACCTGGGTCAGTTCTTGCCAATAAGGCAGCCATGGCTTCCATGAACATAATACAGGACTTACGCATGCCCTGAAGGGCAGCATCCTTTTTATCCATTGGTTGGCTAGTTTCAACAGGAGGATAAAATGCCTCCAATGAATCCAGCACCAAACGGGCTGGTTCATTCGCACTTTCTAATGCTACAGAGAGTTCCTCACGAAGGGCATACAGATTTTTTTGATTCTCCAAAGTAAAACTCAGTAACCCTTTTGCATCCATTTGCTCACAAAATTGTGTCAGCTCTGGGCGTGGCTTAATATCAACAGCCACGCTTTCAGAATTTTCACCCATTTTATGAGGAGAGTCCTCCTCTGGGGAATTTGTTTCACCAAGAGAGCTGCTTACCTTGCTGTCTTTATTGTACCCACCATCAATGGACTCCAACATAGTTGGCTGGTGATTAGCTCGTGCTTCTGCAATAATAGCAACAACAGCATCCTTTAGTTCCTGCACTCGGTCTAGGAAATCTAGCTCTTTAGCAGCAACAGCAGCCTCTCTCTCCGCAAGCAATGCATTTGTTTCAGCTTCTTTATCAATGTATTCCTTCTCTCTAGCTTCTAATTCTTTGACTTTGCTCTTCAACATTGTATCAAGGTTGTGAAAGTGCTGTTTAATTTCCACCCACTGAACCCTCTCCTCAGAAGCATTCTTGTGGGCTTCCAGCAGGTGTAAAGCACTTTCAAGTTGTTCCATTAAAGAGGATGCATTATTGATTTCCACAGATTGCTCAGAATTAGTCATGGCTGCTCAAATTGCAAATATCAGAGTTCTACATAACAGGAAAAATATGTAATTCTCAAAAAGGAAAGAAGCAGTAAAGTACAATAAGCAAAAAGCAATACATGGTTCACATGCATTACTACTTGATCAAATTCGTAACCTACTACTAACAGAAAAGCAACTAACTATTATAGATTTTGGAGGTCAAGGTCCAAGGATCTTTATTCATTGTAGAAATATGTCATACAAAAAACTCATTAACATGCTTCATTTTTTTCATTCAACGCGTTCCACCATGGAGCCCCTCAGTGCTTTTATAGATTTGGTGAACCATCAGGCAACTTAGAGGCTGCATCTGAACAGAACATTGTTAATCCCCATGACAAACTGATAATTGAGACAAGTAAACTTGTTTTGTAACTTAAAAATGGCATCGTTCTGGGGGGAAAAATTAAACGACATGCATATTTTGTGTATCAACTCATGTTGTGGTGATCTCAACGCACTCTTAGACAAGTCTCAAGAAGAAAAACATTTTGCACCAACTGTTCAACAAAACAGAGCTCAATGAGAACAAATCCTAAAGCACGAAGACCTTGAAAGCCTTCTCTTACACACTGCATCAATGCCGAACTCAAAGCTTTGAACACCAGTGTAATCCAATTAAATGAAACTTCCAAACGCATAAAACTGGAGAATCTCAATTAAGTGGCCTGAATAATTATCAAAATTTTCCGTTTTCTCCCCTGAAATTCACTTGACACACATCATTGAAATTCATCTCCCATTTGATCTTTCCTCAAATAAACAAAAATTATTTCAATTCCACACAATTCCATAACATTCCTCAGCTTTACAATGCTGCTATTCTATTGAAATATATATATAAGAAGCTACGCAACTACACCATATACTCATTTCAATTGAAACACACTCCCAAATCATTCAAATAAGCAATTGCAACAGCTAAACTTCGACGTTAAAATAAATCGAAACGCACAAATAGAAAACAAAAATAATAATTAATAATGACAATAATCAAAACCAACCTAAGAAGAACAAAACGCGTTGTTTAGTGATGGTGCAGAAGACAAGCGAAGCGACTGAGCAACACAGAGATATACTTAGAATTATTAAATTAAATTAAATTAAATTCTTCTTCGTTTATTCGTTGGTAAGGTGCAGTTTCATAGTTTCTTTTTCCTTATTATTATTATTTTTTTTATTGGGGATGGACCGTCAAGTATGAACCCTAACACCTACCGGTCTAGGTCCGGCTGGAGCTTTTATCGGGCTTTATTAAGACCTATCTGATCATGAATAAAAGCACCGGTCCATTGGCTTTGGTCTTTTCAGCTAGGCTTTAGCCCATATGCTAAGGGTTACTAGTGCACCCTCAAGGTTTATCATAATACACGTTTTAGTTCTTCTATTTTTTAAATTAATACTTTTAGTCCTTGTACTATTATAATTGATGAAATGTGTACAAACTTTTTAGAAGGTACAAGGACATTTTTAGCTATTCCGAGTTTGTGATACTTGATGACTATTTTTGCATTAATTATTTCAAATATTTTACATTCGATTAGTAAAAATATAACTCGTGCATATATATTTATAAAAATAACAATTAAGTACAATACACTTTAAGGAAATAAGAAGAAATTTTTTATTATTTTAATATAAAAGAATTGGACTGAAGTACAATCATAATTTATTTACATTTTAATGGATTGTATAAGGTATATAATTACCAAAATTTAGAGACTAGCTAAATTTTTAAAAATAACAATAAAATCTAAATGATGTTTCCATATATATTAAATTAAAAGAAAATATATGTATATGTGTGTGCATGCATGTGTGCGTATTATTATTATTATTTTAATTTCTACTTTAATTAAAATTATATCAAGTTGTAATAACAATAGTGTATCCATTTCTTACAACAAAAAGTTTGAGGAAGAGATTTGCCTCTTCTATAAATTTATTGAACTAATCATTCTGCAATTAGTGATGCTATCAACATAAAACACATAGCAGCATCCTACTTTCCATTGAATGAAATTTTCAATTACATCATCATTCAAAAAAAAAAAAAAAGGTAATTGCAACCCTTCAAGCATAATAGAACTGATGCAGCTGTTAAAATTATAAATAAACGCAACCAAAAGTTGCAAAAATGAGCCATTGATGTAATTCATTAATGTTCAAATCAAAGGTGACTCAAAGCCAACAAGGTTACTGGAAGAAGTTCCAGCTTAAGTGTAACCAATACAACTGCACTTAGTTTCAAAAGCATGCCCAGTCTGCAAGCCGTGCTCTATCATACAAACGTTAATAGACAAAGTTTTATGATACAATGCCAACATGCTGTGTTGATTCATATGAAAAACAGAAGCAATACAGTGAGTGAACTTTGTACACAGCTGGCCGGAGAAGTAAGCATGACCAAAAATGCCTGAAAAGTATCAGTTGTTCCTGCACAGATACAATTCGACATCCAATCAAGTATTGCTAACTATAGGTACTGTATCCTTTGATTATCGTGCAATCATAGTTTGGTTACTCAATTCCTTGTACTTGTTTACGTGGATAGCACCATGAAGCAAAGGTGATTGCCCTGGAAATAAGATAAATTATGAATGCAATATATGCACCGGTGAAAATGCATACTGCAGCAGCAAAAGGTACACCATTCACTTCAGTGGCGAAAAATTCGAGCAATAGATATCCATTGATTACAATCACTAGAGCAGCAACAAGCCATGATATTATCTGCAGATGGGAAAACAAAGAAAGGAAGTTGGAACAGGCATGTTAATTATTTACAAGAAATTGGAGGAAACATGGAGCAAGCAGCTAGCAAAAGCCATTGGAAGAAAAACTAAAAAACAGAGCTAATTAATCGATCATCTAGCTGCTTAAAAGCTAATAACTACGAACTGCAACAGCATAACATCATAAATTATAAGTTGAAATGCAATTTCTTCTAAAAAAATAAGACGAAGAGCTGACCAATCACTAGGCAGTACAACCAATGAAGGTGCAGATGCAAGAATAATCAGAAGGTGTACAAAATGTGGCATCCATCTTGATAAAAATTCATTTCCTGTTTATTTTCTGCATTTTCTATGCCCATCTAAAACAAACAAAGAAGGTTCTTTTGGTAGTCATCAAGAACAAAAGTTGTCAAAACAGGTCAACAATAATGGAGTCACAACACTCTACACTGTGCATGTCAAATACACTCTCAAGTATATTACTAGTTTGAGTAGAGAATACACGAATAATCAACAGAGCCATGAACCATGACCAAGCAGGACTATGCAGGATACAGATTTTCACAAAGAACAGCAAAGAGCCTCATCTGAGGGAAGCAAGAATCAGGGGAAATGTCTAGGGGCTTCTTAGTTTAAGACAATGCCAAATTTCACATTTCACATCATGCACTATAGAAAAATTCTGTTGAAATGATTTTACTATAGCCATTGATAAATTATGTATCCTCTTAACAAGATACTATTGACTAGATTTATCTGAAACCAAAGGTCGAATTGCTAATAGGGTGTCAAAGAAAGCTAACTTAAGGAAAGTCCTTTGTGGAAGGGTTGTGATTTATTAATGTTAACTATGACGCCTTTTACAACTTTCAAAATGATAAAACTGGAAAAGTGTATCAAAAAATTTAAGCGAAAGAATAATTTCCTGAAGTACTCATATCACATCCACAATTTCTAAAAGCCATAACGTATTTGCAGATATCAACAATTGTACCAGAATGTTGATTTTGCAATATGTGTACTATTATGCGTTGTGTTTTCTGGATTGTCATGCTTGCTGAGCATTTTTCTAAACCATGGACACTGAGATATTAGCTTACGCAAAATTCTTTTGGAAAAAAAAAAAAGGTAAAAAAATAAAGAATTAATTTAATACCAGTTGCTTAGCAACAGTTAGATGACATTTAACTACCAAAATGTAAATAATTGGAATAATCAACATACCTTCAGAACAGGACCAATTTTGAAAGTGCCCATGACTTGCTCCTTAGACACCAAACAAAGAAGAGGGATAAGTGCAAAAGGAATCTGAACTGATTGGAGGATATTTAGCCATTCATTTAGAACATCTAGTGTATCCTCAGAAGTATCAAAAACAAGTGCAACAATTATAGTAGGGACGATTGCAAAGCTTCGGGTGATCAATGCCCTCAGCCATTTTTTCAGTCTTAAGTTCAGGAAACCTCCCATGATAAACTGCCCTGCATAAGTGCCAGTAATGGTGCTACTTTGGCCAGCTGCTAATAATCCGATACCCCATATGTATAATATTGGGAGGAGTCCACCGCCATACTTATTTTGAAGGTATTGCCCAGCATTCACAAGACCAATACTATCTGCAAGTTCTGTACCATAAAAAGCCTTTGCAAACACAGTTGTCACGAATAAATTAATTATGAATGAAATTATAAGGGCAACAGTAGATTCTATGGAGTAATATCTGAGAGCTTCATGAACCCGGCCTTTCTTTGTGTGATCAATATCCCTTGACTGCACAAGAGCAGAATGCAAAAATACATTATGAGGCATGATAATGCAACCCACCACTCCAACAGCTTGTTGTATTGTTCTGGAGCTAAGTTTTGGAATAAGGATACCTGCAATACAGATTTCATGTCACCACAGGTTAGATGCAATGCAGCACAATAATTGACAAATGCACCAAGCAATGCAGAAAAAGAGATGTTAAATGTTGAAATTTCTGTCTGAACTCTTGGTAAAATATCACTCACCCCGAAGAAGCTCCATGCCATCAGGTTTTGTTTCTCCAAACATCCATGCAAACGATAATGCCATTGTAGCAATGAGAACAGCAAAAACTGCTTCCAATTTCCTTACACCATAGTTCTCAAGAAACAGGAAGATGAAACTGTATAAAAACCATGAAAACTGCATCAACATAACAAAATGAATTTATATATAAACCAATCATAAACCCCAAAAAAACAAGCAGTTAAAAATGAGAAAAAGAAGACAGCAACCCCAGATTACTCCAGACTGACAGCAAAGGTTTAATACTTTATGATGTCTGGGATAATTAATGACACCCAACTTCAAGATAGAAGAAGGGCTAATCTGTTAATTTCCCATTAAATTTGTGGATCACTCCCTTAAGCTAAGTGTTCAAGTCTTCAACTGCAAAGTCAAAACCAATTTTTTTAAAAACATATATCTAAATCCTCAAAATCATTTACTCAAAACACAATAAGGACAGAGACTTTAGTTTCCCAAAAAGGGGATTAAAATGACTACACCCAAATGACCATGAAATTCAAAAGAAGACCCCAAAAAGATATATCAAAATTAAAATAAAAAAAAAATAATCACTAAAATGATACAAAAAAAAAAACAAAGGACAGGTAGAAGTTAAGAAATTTACCAATCACAAGCTGTAATAATAACACCAGACCATAAAGGCAAAGCACCATTACTCAAAATCTTAATAGCAATTGCACTACCAATAACTTCTTGAATATCAGCACCAATTAAAGCCAACTCAGCCATAATCCAAAGAATAATTCTAGCCCAAGTAGGATATTCATCTCTACACAATTCAGCCAAATGTCTACCAGTGGCTACACCAAGTCTAGCAGATAAAAGCTGAACAAGAAGACCCATTGCCGTAGCCCACATAAGAAGCCAAAGTAACGAATACCCAGCAATTGCACCAGCTTGAAGATCACCTTCTAAATTCCCAGGATCAAGAAAAGCAATAGACATCAAGAATCCAGGTCCTGTAAAAAGCCATAACTTTCTCCACGAAAACGGCGGCGCTTTATCATCGCTGCCCACGTCATCATCGGCGGCATCAATCCCGACGATGAGCACTTTCTCATCGGAATCATAAGCAGTGTCTTGCTCTTCCTGTTCTTGTTCTCCGTTGAGCAGTAGCGATTGCCGGCTGTCATCTTGTGGCTGCATTATTTTGCTTAATTAATTAATCAACAGATACAAAATTCGAAGTTCTTATTATTATATTTTTTTTGGGTATTGGGTTATTGCTTTTGCTTCTGGTAATCTGCGTTAATGAAGTATTCTTGTTTCATGCTTTTTGCTTTTTCCTTTTGCTGGTTTTATAAGAATCGAAACAGAGAAGATAAGAGCTGCGACAGCGACATAGAACTACCTGTCGTCGTTTTGATGGTCTTCTGTTCTGCTGCTTAATGTTCCAAAATTGTTAAGCTAATAATCGAATCAGAAACTGCCGCGTGGCACAATTAAGCTTTGGTTATTTGGGAATTAATTTGGTGGTATTTACGTCATTTTATTTGGAGGTACTGAGAGCAGAGCAGCTTTTGCAAGAAATTTCCTCTTTTGTTTTGTGCGATATATGTATATTTTTTTTTTCCTTTGCTTAATGCCATATATCCATATAGATTCCTGACACAAAAATTACTACGACAATTCCTGCACGCCATATTGTAGGAATATATATATATATATATATATATTGGCTTGTGGGCTATTGAGTTAATGAATATTATTATTTCGTGTTAAAAAAGAAAAAATTGCTATGTAAAGTCGCCTGTGATTCAATTAATTAGTAAAAAATCCCATATCAAATGATTAATTAAAATAGTATATCAAATGATAATTGCTAATTTTATAATCCTATGACTAATGTCTTTAAAATATAAAAATATTAATTATGTGTGAAAATATTTAACGATAAATTTTTTTTATTAATTATATATAATATTGTTACAGTGAGATTCAAACTTAAATTTCACTTTATGTTATTAAAAAAATCAATTAAATTCGGTGAGAGTATAGTAAAACGATAACTCTACTTAGTTATATTTAATTTTTATTATTCTCAATTTTAAAACAAACCATTAAAACTAAAAAATTTCACTAAAAAATATATGTCTGTTGGATGAGAAAGATTTTTCGTTCAAACTCAGTTGATTTAGTATACAATTTAAAACAAAATTCTCATTATATTTTGTTTTCTTCTACTAAGGAATCAGGCAAAATCAAATGAATTTTCAGGGAAAAAAAAAAAGTCATCATCATTTTGATTGAAATGTAAGTTAGTATACATGGACTTATTGGAAGGTCAATCTTGTCAAGTGAAAAGCTATCCAATATTATAGTTTTTTTTTTTATAAATAAGAAATTTAAATAATCCGATACATCAATAGGGTATATAATAAAAATAATTAATCTTTAAATAATAAAAACTATCTTATAAATAATTATTTATAATTTGATAAATAATTAATTTTTTTTGTTGAGAGAACTTTTATTTTTCTTATAAGCCTATAACTTTTTATCTTTCAAATGTAAAAATAAGTATTTTTTAAAGTATAAAAAATATTTTTATATTTTTCTAAAAAATAAAATTGAAATCCAAAAAAATCAACCAGAGTCACCGTCAGGCGTTATGTACTGAAGATCGAAGAGTTTCAATCTTAACGACTTACTTTGCTTACCTATGCGTTTGTACTGTTGTTCATTAATCCTAACCTCTCAATTCTAATCTTATCTAATCTGCAAAATTTTCCTTAAATGGGCTCCACCTTAAAATTATCTAAAATCAACTGTTTCTGCGCGGTGTGGGGCGCGCGCACGAGCATGCTGCGTATCAGGTGCGGTCGTGTCCACCGGAGTCTTGCCATTTTATTTGGAAAGGGGGTCATGTGGCAAAACGACGTGGCATCGACTGTGAGACAGAGGGAGTGATGGAGTGTCAAGTGAAACGAGCGAGCTGATGTTTAAGTCGCGGTTGGCTCGTGGTTGCACGGGCCGTTGTGTGGAGTTTTTTCTCTTGACCAGGTCGACGACGGCGATTCCAATGTGCAAATTTCGAAGAGTGCACGTGTGCGCGCTAGATGCTCACAGCACGTTAGTCTGCTCCCTTAGGTTATGTTCGAAAAAAGGAAAATTTGAGAGTGAAAAATAATTTTTTTTATATTTAGAAACTTAATGAAAAATATGAGAGAAAAATCAAATAAAGTTTATTTTTTTAAAACATTTTTTCTTCAAAATATAGAGAAGGTTAAAATTCAATACAATTTAAATTTTAGAGATAAAAATATTAAGATAATAATTTATTAAATATATATTTTCTTAACTCCTTATTTTTCTTTAAGAAAAAAATAAAAAAATAATTTTATTTTCCTTTCATATTTTCTCTTTTATTTTCTTTTTTTCTATCCAAATATATGATCCTAACCTCGCTAATTCCTAAAAAAATTATTAAAAAAATATAAATAAACATTATATAATTTAGTATAATTTTTTAGTATTACATAATTTGATGACGGTAATTATTAAGATTTTTATTTAAAATTTTGTAATTTATTATAAAATTACATAATTAAATTCATAAAAGGTCATAATTTTTTTTTTCCAATTTGAGGTCAAGTCAAGTGTCAGAGCATAATTTAAATCACCCTCAAATTTTAAAATTAAAAATATTTTTCAACTCAAACTTGTTAAATTGTCATGAGTTAAAAATGAACATTTTAGCTCAGATGAACTTATTTACACTCTTAATTAATATCAGTTATTTCCAAATTAAAAGTAAAATTAAAAAAATGTTCATAAAAATGGTTTGAATTTCCTATATAAAATTTGCAAATAGACGAATACGATGATTATAAATAATTAATTTCATGCTTATTCTAATAAAAACAACAAATAGTGAATTTTAAATGCAAAATCAATGTCATAAATATGATTTTAAAAGAAAATAATTAAGTATTAGTATTTTAGAAAAAATAGTAAACTAATCAATTTTAAATAATTCTAAAAAAAAAAAAAAGATAAATAATGCTAAGTATGCACTTCAGCGTCACTCCGCGAAGAAAAAGGAAAGGCATGAAAAGGGCTGCAAGTTGAATGATAGAATGAGTCCGACTACAATTACGACAATATATGCTCATCATGTGGACATAATGAACTCTTTTAAACACAGGAATATATTTTTCGATTTTATTTTTGGTGCTGGGACAGGAATGGAATCTTAGGGTAATGTGCCCCTTTTCACACACTAATTTACAATTTAAATTTATTTGTAAATTTAATATTATAACTAAGGTAAATAACATTTTTTTCTTTATATTTTGTAGTATTTTATTATTTTATTTTTTATATTTAAAAAAATATTTATTTATTTATTTAATTATATTATTTCATTTCTAAAGAGAAATTAATAAGTATTAAAAAAGATAAATATAAAAAATGAATAATAATTTTTTTAAATGTAATACAAAAATATATAAAAGAGAAAATATAATTTATCCTTATAACTATTATATTCTCAAGTTGTAATTGATTAATATAATTGTTGAACCATGCCATTATCCTTTGGGATGAATTATTATATTATGCGTTGTGTTTGCACCATCTGGGTGGATGGGATCTTGTGACAATTTTTTAACAATTAAATATAGTTTAAATGGTTAAATCTTATAATCAATGTAGAAGAATAAGGAAAATTAAAAAATTAAACTATACTTTCAATAAAATATCATAATTCTGTTATAAAATTATGTAATTTTTACCTACACTGAGTAAAAGATATTGGATTTCAAATTTTTTCTTATTTACACTATTCATTCTTTAATTTTTTTTTTTGGACATACAATTTTACCAATTTGTGAGTATCATAGTCCATTCCAATTTAGATAATTGTTTACCTCACTTTGTATTAACATGCTAATATAATAACTATTGTCATGTATTTTTTTTAAATTTAATTATAGTATTATCTTATTCTTGTTATTTGTAATTGATAAAATATTTCTATTTGTGTGTACTAAAATATTATTTATTTTTAAAAAATGGATCAGCCATTAAAATCTATAAAAATATCCTCTTATTCAAATAATAAAATATTTAGAAATAATTATTTTATATTAAATCATCTTTAAACAATACAAATTTACTATATTTTTACTTCATATCTTTCAAATATTTTTTATATTTTATAAATTTAAATTTTAAAATATTTAAGATTGACAACATAATTTTCAATATTATATATTTTATATATATTATGATAAAATATTACTTCATGAATTTTATTTTATTTTATTACTAATGAAAAATATAACTAAAATATATATCGATATAAAAATATAAATATATTCTAGTAAATTTACTATAAGAAAAAAAAAAGTAAAATAATAACAATATTATTACAAACAAATCTCATAAAAAATAATAATTCATCTCATTCTTTACACAAGCAAGTTGATTAAGTGAAATAATTATACTGAATTACTGTATATTAAAGTTCCAAAAAGAAAAGTAAAAGGAGGGAAAGAGAGACATTTTATATTCTTTTTGAACACAAAGCAACCATAAAAACAAGAGTTGGGACCAGTCCTCAAATATGCTTTCATCATGATATAAAACAAAAGAAGATATGAATCTTTTCAATTTTCTAAAGTAATTGATCTCTAGTACATAAAAACATTTCACAGTCACATGTTACAGCTGCATAATTAATGATAAAATAACATCATCAAACTATCAATTGATTTTTTTTATATGGATGATTTAAATATTGATATATTATGTAATAAAAAATATCAGCTCATTTTTAAGAGATGATCCGTAAAAGCTTAGCATATGTAAAGGTAGGGGTTTAAATCCCCATTTCCTCATCCTTATTTATAATAAAAGTTGTTAAAAAAATTAAATAATAAAAAATATATTTTTAAAATTAGATGAAAATAAATTTTACATTTTAAAAATATTAATATTTAAATCGTTGTCGGAACATTTAAAAAAAGAATAATAAGTTTGACTATTTCTTAAGATAGAGTGGGTGATAAATACGCTGTAAGTTTGATGAAACCAATGGTCCATGTTATTTGACAATGACACTCATTCTTTAAGGTTTTTTTTTTTTTTTTTTCAATGCTTAGATACTTGTGCCTCTAAATTTGAAATGGGAGAATAAAAAAGGTAGAAAGGTTTAACTAAATGTTTTTGTTATGTGATATAATATTTTACTATTTATTTTAAATGGACAAATAATTATACTTTAAATGTTTTCATTTCATAATATAATGTTTTATTATCTATTTTAAGTGGATAAATAATTATGTCTCTAAATTTAAAATAAGAGAATAAAAAATATTGAAAGATCGAAGTAAATATTTTCATTTTGTAATAGGATGTTTTTACCATTTATTTTAAGTGGTAAACTTTTAGATATTTTATTTTGTGGATTCATTTTGAGTTGATATTAGTAGAGTAAAAGATTGTTCTTCCCTTGCAAGTTACGATTTAACCTTTTTTTTTTTTTTTTCTTTAATCAAAGTCTAATGGGACCGCTTGTCTATTTCTTATAGCCTTTGCTTCAATCAGAGGACTGTCTTCCTTTTGTTAGCCGTTATGATATTTCATTTCTGTAATTTAAATAATTATAATTCCATATTGGAATTTCTCCTCATTCTATATATTATAAACTGAAACAATATACTTTTACAAACCCAATTTTTTTTTCACTTATTGTCCTTAACTTTTGCACCGTTTTGTTCAGCATCATTTTAAATATTTAATTCATCACATATTATTTAAATTTTAAATTTTATTCCATAAAATTTTTTAAGATTATTTTTTAATCGAAGAATTTATCAAAATACTAATGTAACATCGTGTGGCACTTATATTTATTAAAAATTCTACCTATTTTTTATTTTAATTTTAAATTCATTAATTATGGAACATGTGGCGCCATATATATCACTCATGTATTTTTCTTCTTCTATTTATTTCTTTGAATTTTTTTTTAGCTATTTAAATATTCTCATTCAACAACAAAATATAAAAATAAAAATAAACATAAATATCTCTTCCGATATTTTATGAATTACAAAATTTGAGATGAATTAATTTTTATTGTTATTTTTTATTTTAAAAAAATGTGTTTATGATGTTTGATTGATTTTATGTGTCAATTTCGATATCAAATATAGGAATTTGAATATTAAAGAAAGTGATAAAAATAAACAAATAAGTGTAAAATTATTAAAAAATGTGGCACATAAGCATCACATAAACCAATATTTTGGTGAATTTTATTGAAAAATAACCATAAGAATTTTTTTTGAATAAACATAAAAAATTTAAAATTGAGAAATTTTATGTCACAAATTAAATATTTTAGGATGACAGTGAAAATTGATGAAAAAATTAGAAATATTAACTGAAAATTATCCAAAATTTGATCCCCTATCTAACATTTTTTTAAAACTCATGGAAATTGCTTAATTCAATAGTGCGTGTCATTTATGTCAAGGTAGTTTAGTTTAATAAAAACCAATACAAATTTTCACAATTGAAAAAATAAAATCAATATTCAGTGGATTGAAACTGGGCCATAGCCTTTGCCCCATATTTGCATTCATTTAGTGGATGTAGAACTCTTCTCAAAGTCCAAGTAAGCAACATTTGCCTAGTGGACGCATTTTTATAACTGACAGGCCAACCTTAGGCCCACTTCAGATTGAGTATGCAATGCATTTGCATCATAGGATTAAATGAATAACATATAAATTAAATAATTTACATTTAATTAATAGAAATAAAATATATATTTTTAAATTACACATTTAACCCTTGGATGTTATGCGTTTAATATAGGTTGAGTTTACATTGCGGATTTCAGCAAACTAATAGAGATCATAATATGAGCGGTTTAAATGGTAAATTAAGTAAAGATAAAGGTTAACAAAATAAAAAGAAAATTGAAAAAATTTATAATAATAAAATTTCAGTATGCCGCCTAAGTACCAAGTTTGTCATCGTGAGTGAGAATCACTTCACTTATTTTGCAAACAAAAAAAATGTTTAAAAATTATATTTTTGATTTGTTTAAATGTTAAAGTACAAAGGGCTGTCTATATATCAAGCGAAAAATTTTTTTTTGACTCAATACACACAGTAACATAGAAAGAAAAAGGAAAAAGGAGACTTGGATCATGCTTCAAGGAGGTTTTGCCATAATCCTAACAAGCTTGAAGATTCTATTATTGATCTTCTTTTTAGAAATACAAATCATCATTAACATAAAAAAAAAATGAATTAATTAATGAAGTCGAATGTTTAACAGTCCAATTTAGTGACGTAATTTTTTAAATATATATAGATTAAAAGTTCAATTTTTAGGAAACATATTAAAGAAAAACAAAGGAAAAAGATTTGGGATGATTAAATCCTACGAGGCAAAGAGCTTTCTTACTTTGCCAATGTATCTCCGACATACAGGACAAACCCTGTTGTCCCCTTCAAAAATCCTGCCAAATAATGCGATAATCCCATTACATTTCTGCATATATAGCAACAATTTTTGCAATCACCAAGTGGCATATAAACACATGAATCCAGCCTCATTATAATAAACACATACCTTCTAGCACAAACATAGCAAGTAGCACAGTGACCACAAGGAACAAAGAAACAATTCCTTTCTTCATCGTAGCAGATTACGCATAATTTTCCATCGTACAATTCCATCGAAGAACTGCTGCTACTAGCACCACCACTACTACTAGTACTGCAATACCCTGATTCTATATCTCTGTCACATGTTCCGTAGCAACACGCCATTGCTTTTCCTGGTCTCAAAGGGTTAGCCTCACTAGCTCTAATTTCCTCTGGGAAGCTCTCATCATCATCAACAAAATCCGTAATGTATTTCAAAATTAGGAAAATAACTAGCACCATCACAGCTGCACAATTGAACACAAATATTTAATGTTCATTAATTGTTAATTTTTTTCTAAAAAAATAATTTATGTATTAATATATTATATAAGCAAGTAATATATTTTAGTTAATTTACCTAACACTGAAACATAAGCAAGTAAACGAGCGAGAAGATTAAATGCCGTGCACCATTCAATCATATTATCCTGAGAATGCATCAAGAAAAATGTTATCATTTCATGATCTAATCACATTCATTGATCATTATTATTATTTTTAAGATTACTTGGAATGAGATAGAGATGTGCACTTACTGCATTATTAGTAGCTATGGTTAAATTGTTTGCAAAATGGATCTTAAATGGATTTGAATTGTGTGTTAAGGAGCACATTGTTTATATATTGATTTTCTTCCTCTCAATTTTATACCTGAAAAATTGAAGGAAAAAAAATTACAATGAGAGTGCTTTTATTTTTTTGCCACTATTACAAAAGAGGGAAATTCAATCTCAAAGGAAATCAGATATCTTGTGACACTTTAACCATCAGACCAATAACACGGATATAAAATGAGAGTACTAAACATAAGTAATAAGTAATAGTGTAATACAAAATGAGAGTACCAAAAGTTTAATTTGGCACACAAAACTAGCTAAATCTCTACTATATATGTTAAATATAAAGGAATGGAGCTTTCACATTACCTATGGAGACCCTTGAAATCAAGTAATCAACCTCGAAACCTCAAATTTCCAGTTTCTTTCATGACCAGCCAAGCTCATCTACAGGAGGAAATGTCAATGCCAGCAACTCTACTAAAGAAGCAATGAAGAGTTTCTGTGCATTGCAAAGATGGAGAATATGGTAATGACAAAACAACTTATGTGGGTCGTAGAGATGAGACATTATTAACATTGTCATGAGAAAGGTAGCTGTTGGTCTTTGCTCTAGGCCATTACCAACCACTACTATGGTTGGATGTTCGGTAGGGAGAGTTGGCTGATAGCTCAAAGAACTGCTATGTATTTTATACTAAATTTGAATGTTAGGTTGGGATTTTTATTTTAGATTTTAAAGATTGTGGGCCGCAGCCATTTCTTTATTATGTTGTTTTTGTATAATGTAAGTTAGTAATTAATTCAACTTGTTTTCATTTCCATTGCTAACTGAACATCCTTCAATGGTTGATGGGGTCATTTGGCAATTATTAGATGAGGATTATTTAATTTTTATCATGTTGGTGTCAAAGTTGATGTTTACACCAAAATATGTGGTTGTCTTCAAAAATTTTGGCATTTGGTTCAAAAAATGAAGATGGAATGTTCGGTATATAGTATGGCTATATAAGTTTCAGGAATCAGTGGTGTTTTCAATTAAGCTACATTTTGAATTTAAAGTGTTAAATTTATTATTAAAATTTTTTTATCACTCTTTTAGTTCTAATTAGATTGAATTGAATTAATTAAATTTAACTGCGACATTTTTAATTTAAATCATGATATATGAAGTTCTATTAAATTTATTATTAAAAATTTTTAACCACTCTTTGAATTCTAATTAGATTGAATTGAATTGATTAAATTTAATTAGATTTTTTTTTTTTTGATAAATTTGGAGGTCATATGATTTTAGCAATAATAAACTGCACAACATGAGGCAACCCTATCCTTTTAAGTCAATGACAGTAAAAATTAAACCCTGCATTTTAGAGTGCTATTGAAGATGAGTTATCATTTATATATTTAATTAGATTTTAATTACTAGTGATTTAGAGAAAAAAAAATTCCCCCGTCTTTTATTTAGCAATGGAGTACAATCTAGCTTCATTGTTTTGTGGATATGAAGCTTGAGCCGAACTAGAAATTCTCTTCAATGGTCTAAGCCCAAGAATTTTGATGAGCCCTCCCCTCATGGACTGTAATCTAACTAAGCTGGTGGACCAATTTATGCTGGGCAAGGAACTCCAACCGCTGGCAAATTGGCAATGCAACACTTACAAGGAGGGGAGTGGAGGATTTTAGGCCCAATCCAGGATAGTTAACCACCAAGCTAGGTACAAAATTAAAATCTTTAAAATTAATCCTAACTTAAATTCTGAACAAATTCATTAATGATAAAAAAAAATATTCTAAAGTTGAGTTGGTAAATCTCTCAATACGTATTTTTCTATTTATAAAACTCGGACTCCAAACGTTAACCACTTGCAGCAATAGATATTGGAACTGTTTAGAATATGTATACAAAAACTTACATGAGTAAGATGATAGTCCACAAAAATATATAAAAACATTAAAAATTAACAGTTTTAGTGGGTGTAGTAAAAGGTAATTACACTGGCAGAGAAAGGGGCAAAAAAAAAAAAATATATATCCAAAAAAAACAAAATCAGTTGTTGCTTTTTCTGAGTTTGGATTGGAGACGTGATATGAGTAAAGGTCCACCACCTACTTCTCCTAGTTGAAAGATCCTGTAAAAAGAGAGGTCAACTGAGCCCAGATTATGCATTAAATACACTACCAGTACACAAGGCAGTGTTCAATTGCTCACTTTTGGACTTACTTTTTTACCACCATAAAAAAACATTACCCTTTCTCATCATTACTGTTTACAGTGGGCAGGTTTAAAACCAACCCCAAAACCATGGTTGCCTCCTCAAAGGCTGCCTTCACAATTCACCGGCTAAAACTTAAAAATGCCCTAAGTACCCATAAACAAAACTGCCCTTGTTTTGTTTTTGCTTGATTAGCCACCAGCTTTTGCATTAATAATGCATGGAGCTATCTGCCCATGCGTATCTGCTAAACATACTCACACTCACTCTTAGATAGATCTTCTAAGCCTAACAACACTTAAATGATTTTCCCATAAAGCACATATATGCCAATTGACTCTAGGTTTTTCGTGTATTATATTTAATAGTCAGATTTATAATACTTAATATTTTAACCCTTTTACTGAAAGAACTAGCTCACATTACATTTTGCAGGCATGCAAGGAGCTATATTTCTTATGTGAGATTGAAAATGAGTCAACACATTTCAATCTTATCTCTAATATATAGCTAGAATCCACTTTTATAAGGTTCAATGCAAATTCACATTCAATTCATCAGATATTAATATTTGCGTTCATAATTACCATTTTAGAATTATTTATCAGATACGGCTTTCCTTATATTATTTAACCAAATTTATAAGCACATTTTACTTTTGTGTAAATACATATTATGAAAAGAATATTACACATATTAAAATTATAATCATATTCATAATTACCCATCACATTAAGTTAGTTTTATTTCACATATATACATTCTTATTAACAATTAATTATTTAATATTTTTATAAATGTTTTTAATAAAAAAAATCTATGTATATTAGCAAAGTTAATTGAAAAACAATGGTTCATGCATGAAAAAAAAAATTAAAAAAAAAATCATAACATTAGAAAGGGGAGAGAAAAAGGGCAAGAGGTTGATTGGTACAAAAGTGGACCCATAAGATAAAAACAGCAACTATATAAGCTAAGATTATGTGTTTGTGTTGAGAAGGTTACACTAGAAAAAAAAAAAAAAAAAAAAAAAAAAAAAGGGAACACAAACACATCTTTGGTGGTAGCAAAGAAGAAGGAAAGGAAATGGGAAGATCCAAAATCCAGCTTAAGAAAATTGAGAATCCTACTTACAGACATATCACTTTTTCCAAAAGGAAAAGTGGACTTGTCAAGAAAGCTTATGAACTTTCTACATTGTGTGATAGTGAGGTTGCTCTCATGATTTTTTCTCCTGCTGGGAAACTTTTCCTCTATGAAGGAAAAAAAAGGTATCAAAATTTTTCTTTTTTTTTTTTCTTTTTCCTCTAATAAGAGATTGCTCTTATCCATGTTTTAATTTTATACCTCTTTGATTCAAAGAAATGTGAGTTTATTAATTATGTATATCTATTTGTTTGATTATAGATTGCTAATGTTGGACCCAAGATTTTGATCTTCCTCCTCTTCATTGTTTTTTTTTTTTTTTTTAAATGATGTGTATTTGTTTTCTAAGGCTATAGATGTTGGTGTTATCCACTTCATAGTTATCGCTAACCATTTTTTTTTGAGTTTATAGGTTGGAACAAATTGTTAAACATTATATATGCTGATCTCTTGAGATATATGCATTTTTTTGGGTTATAGATTTTGGTTTTATTCACTTATGGCTAACCAATTTGATCTTTTTGTGGTTTATAGGATGGAACAAGTTCTTAAACATTATCTTGATCTCCCTGAGACACAACGTGGACGGTATGAGAATTCTTTTTTTAGTTTATATTTATTAAAACAAGATAAAACGTCACATGAAGAACTGACTTAATTATATATCTTATATCATATACTAATTAAATATTTGGATTTCTGATAAGACTTTTCTGACTTTTTATTCTTTGTTGAAGGGAATATAAAGATGAAGAAAGAAAATCAAAAGCTTGAAAACAATATTGTTGCTAGCTAGTTTACTTATAGTATAAATGTACATTAATCTAGGGAGGACTGTATAAAAACGAACATTAAAACTAATGGCATTATAATTGATGAAGAGGTCATTAATACATTTTTAGGACCAGAATCATTCTCAAGTAGTGAAATTTTAACCATAAAATTGACAGATATGAACAGCCAAACAGAATTCTTAAGATGCAATATTTTTTTTTCCTTGGATTTGATTACCAAATATATCTGGATTTGGTAGAACTATTAGTAATTATATTATCTTGTCTTGGTTTGCTAATGTGAATTATTTGCTCTTCAAGGTTGACTAAACATGATTTTAATGTTGCTCTTCAAGTTAAAGATTATTCACAGAAGTTTATATGAAGAAATAATTATCTTTTTACTTACTGATAATTTTCATATCTCTTTTTTAATTTTTTATTTCTCTAACTTTGTTTGCAACATTTTGTTACGAAGGCTGCAAAATGAAGAGGTAATTCTCAGAAATCCGATCATTTATTACTCAATCCCGAATTTATATTTATAATATATGTTTGTGACACTTATTATTATTACAGTTAATTCGACGAATAATTGATCAAATAACTCTTGAAAAAAATATCTATCATCAAATCGTCTCAGTTGGGTATGTTTTTTTCATTGTGTGAATTTATATTTCGATTTGTCTTTAATTTAATTATCTAGTTCATATATACATTACATGATGTTACTACATAAAATAAGTAATTTTTTTCTTTTCCAAATTCTGACTTGAATACTTGCAGTGATAACTTTGGACCTCAAATTGATCAGGTATATGAATCACCTGTAAAAAAATTAATTATCATCTGTAAAAAAAATTAATGTCACAAATAGACCAAATTCATAAATTATCTTTAATTAAACTTTTTGAGGTATTACAGGATCCTGAAAGTGAAATTCGTAAATGCAATGCTGCATTGGAAGAAGTTGAGAAACAAATAAGGTATGAAATATTATTATAAACTTTATTTATTTTTTTGATTTAACTGTATATTAAAATAATTTATTAATTTTTTTTCTCAAAACTATATTCTATTACAGTTATTTTTTAAGAAGTCCAAGCTGCATCAAAACATTGGGTGAAGCTGAATACCATGAGTATGTATTGGCCGAGACTTTGAAACATGTCCAACTTCGCAGGGTATATAGAGATTTTTTTTATTCATTTTTAATAATAATAATAATAATCTTATTTCCAATTTCTATATATTTTATGTGTTTATATAATTAATTAGTGCATCATTTGATTTTGCAGCGAATTTTAGAATCTAATGTGGGCATTAATCAACAAGCTGTGGAGGTAAGTACAAGCTGTTTAATGTAAACTCCGTAAGCAAATTTAATTAATTAATTAAGATCAATGTCTTTTCCTATAATCTAATTTGTAATTCAATGTCGATTATTTGACTCATAAAATTTGTTTATTTTATTTTATTTTGCTGTTCCAGCATTGGCATAGCTAATAATTAAAAATTATTTTATGCTAATCCAATGTTCTCTTATGGCATTTTTTAGGGAGGGTTTTATTTGAACCTCATGAATCAACATAATTTTGAGGTGGGAAGCTCCAGCCATTACCCTGACATGTCAATGCAGCATGGCTTTGTGATGGGAAGCTCCAGCCATAACCTGGACATGTCAATGCAGGTGGATCCCAAACCCCTAATGCTGGACATTGCAGGACCTAGCAGATTCCAACCCTTCGGGTGCGAATTAATTATTAATTTTGATAAAATGTTCATTTTTCTTATACATATATTAGCTAGAAATTGAATCTTTAACCTCTTATATTACATTACGAGATAAGTTGTAACCCAATTCTAGGCTTCTAGCAAATTATAGCATAACAATTTTTTTTTTTTTTTACGACAGTAATCAACCACAGACTTTGCCTGGATTCGTACAACCCCAATCATCAACAATGCAACCACAACCTTTACCTGGATTCCTACAACCCCAGTCATCATTTACAATGGTCCATGGACACAATTTCCCGGTTCAGCAGGTTCAGAATAACCTACCAAATATGGGTAGCAGCTACATGTCCCAGAGCCAGATGGGACCATTTGTTAATGATACCTCCAAGTCCCAGCCATATCAATTCGGACAGTTCCCTGCTAACATGAACTTGCCTACAAGAGTGAATTCCACTACAGAACAGGTACATATTTTAATGATATACAAAGTTAAATAATACTTGGTTAATTCTTGCATTCGCTAATTAAGGTTAATTGGTATAAAAAATCATAATGTTTGTCACATTTTGTAAATTTATTTCAACCTTTAAAATTTGAGAAAAATATTCTAATTGGTCAGATTATTGCAATTTTACTATAATCTGCACTTTACTAAAAATAAAAATAAATATAAAGAAAGTCTACACTACCAGCTTAAAAAATAGTCAGTTCAATGCCGTGCATGGACCTTTTTATTAAATTCAACTGAATTGCAAATTGGGATAAAATTGTAAATAATTAGCTGAATTAAGACTTTTTTTTATCTAGATTTAAAGGTTAAATAAATTTATAATAACTTATAAACCTCTTGATATTTGGCATCCATAGACCACTAATTAACTAAAAATATTACATTAATAACATAGTGATTATTATTTTTGTTTCTATGTTAGGGAGTTGCTGCTGCAAGAAATGTTCAAAACCAAGCTGCCGATGAATTAAGTTCTTGTTACAATGCATACCACCAGCAGCCTCCTCACCAGGACAATCATCCTTTTTCATTTTGATATGCTAAAGAGAACGTCCAGGATCGATGAAAGGGACAAGAGAATCGTCATGGGTACTAGTTACTGAACAATTATGCTTTAGAACAAATTAAAATAATGAGATGCATGTCTTTAATGAACACCCTTTAAATTATATGTTTCTTTAATTGTGATTTATGGCTGGGATTTGAAAACTTTATCAGTTTTGTGTTTAGACCTGAAGATTATTGTTGTATATTAAGTCTAACTTTTGTTATAATATGATTATTTTCATTAGTTTGGAGGCCAGGAGCTATGAACCAGTGGGCTAAATGCTATTTTTTTTCTAATATATAAATTTTACTCTAAAACTAATTATAATATATAATATATGTTAGTGAAATGTTTATAAAATTTTTGGTCGGTAAAATCTAACTTTGTTTCGATTTAAATAGAATTATAAGGATGACAAAGATAGAAAACGTGATATTTAAAGATTTTACTTTTACAAATAGAATGACTTTAAGAGACATAAGCAGCATCTAAAATTTTTCTTTTAACAACAATGAAATCACTTTAAAGCTATATTTGCTCAACCGGCCTAATCATGTTAATGGCTGATTGATGTTTTATTCAGTGAAGCTAAAAAAAAGGGTAAGATTTGTGGGTAGTCAATTTGCATGTTTTAACAATTTCCTATTTAGAAGAGTCTCTCTTTCGTTCAACTTTTGAAATACTGGAATCATCTTGACTGAATTTTGCATTATCATATAGATGGATAGGCACTTTTTTTTCCCTGATGAATGCTTGCCGATCATAAGAATATCTTTCCAGGTTCATTGATTTTGAACTTAGTGATAATTACCGCTGGCAAAGCTAAAGGTATGCTTTATAACTTTTTTTTTTGGGTAGAATATGTATATATGTTTTTTTTTTTTTTTCTAGATTAACGAAAAGGTTAAGTGATTTTTATATGCGCTTACTTATATACTTTAGAGAGAACATAAGTGATCATTAAATTGTTTTTTCACTGATCATTGTAGTGAGAAATTTTTAGATTTATTTTTAACTTTTCGGTTTAAATTCTTTTGTAGGATTTTAATAAGAAAATTGCTACTAATAATAACGAAAATAAAGTATATTTACATTACATATAAAAATACAAAAAAAAAAAAAATGGAGAAATAGAAAATTTAAGTGGGGTGTAACAATTAGCACCAAGAGATGAAAAATACATCTTTCAGTATATAATTCACTAGACACTTAATTGCAATCTTGATTAACTATTGTCAGTGGAACATATTTATGATCTTCATTTCATATCTTTAGTCATTTTTCAGTTCTAACGAAAACAATATCAGTTTAAAATTTTTTCATTTATTAGAAGTGCTCTAAAGTATAAGAATTAAGTTAAAAATATCTTAACAACTTTAATGTAATTGTATATTTCTTTATATATATATTAAAAAACGGAAAGAATGGGGTTCTATCCCTGATGGTATCCCTTGACTGTTGGCCACTAAGCTATAAAGACGGTACTATTCCTTTTCTTCACTAATTAAGCACAATGGTAATTAAAGAGGGCCTGGATAGTGGATGTTGGTGGTACGATTACTTTGTACCAATTATAACTCATATATAGCAGCAATAATAATGCTTATGATATGCAACTTTTTCAGTGTTAAAATTCTTACATATGCTTCCACTTCTTAGTTTTCAAAAATCAAAAAATTAGTAACGAACAATCTCTGATTCACAATAATAATATAGAGGCAAAATCAGAGTTATTTAAAAAAAAATTACTGTAAAAAGAGCTGTCATGATTGAATATGCTTTACCCACTTCTATCAAGATGCATATCCATTCACTAAAACCCTACCTATATACTTCCAAACGTATACACTCTGAATAGAAACCCAGTAATCACAATAAATCATCCCCATAATAAAAATTATTATTTATTTACATATAATAATAAACCCTACCTAGCTATAACCAGAAGAATATCTAGCACATGCACTAAAATCCATGCAAATAAAGCTCCACATTAATTATTTTTTATCCTTGTTTTTAATTAAAATCCTTTAAAACATAACAGAAATTTTAATTAATTCATTTAATTAACAAAATTTTTAACTGCACTTAAAATATTACATTATAGTATGTATGAAATAAGGAATAGTGGATTTCATAAAAAGAGGAAACATATCCTTTCCAATTATATAAAATTAATTACGTAAATTAACATAATCAGATTTAAATCCTTTACTTCATAAGATTTTTAAGAGAAGTTATTATTAAATTATTTTTTTATTGTCATAAATTATTTAATTTTTTTTAAATGATTAATTTTTAATATTATAAAAGGAAAAAGTGACAAATGTTAGTAGAAGATTGTTTATATCTTTTGTCAATTCAACACATAGCTGTTGAAATCTTAAAATTCCCAATAACCAAGAAACAGTAGCTATTGAAATCTTGCACTTTAAAGAAACTTTAAAGAGAAAGAAAGAAAGCTGAATTACAATAAAAGAAAGAAAGAAAAAAAGACAGAAGCAGAAGCAGAAGCAGAAATATAAATAAATATATATATATAACAAAAGGGTTGCAAATAGACAAACAAACATCAAATGGACAATTACATCATGCGCAGTACAGATTATATCAACTTATTATTACACAAAACACACTGCAGATTTTAAACCTAAAAAAAAAAAAGACACTTTTTTTAAAGCTAAATTTTCAAGAAAAAAGAAAGAGACATATATAGAGAGTGGTTGCTGTCTTTCTGCTCCTGCTGCTGCTCAATTATCTATCTTCCCAAGAAGAGTGGCTACTACCTTCTTTTTTTTCTGCCGCCATGCAGCACTGTTCAACGGCGTCGTTCTGGGGTCCAGTGTGGCAGTGATGGGCTAAAATGTTTAGACACAACCCTTGAGTCTAACAGTTCCATTATGGGTGTGAAGCTAACACATCTTGGTACCTTATACTGATTAATTGATGCACCTCTTGATATTGCATAATCCATTAACTCTTCAAATGTCCCATTCTTCACTATCCTTATCTCTAATGGCCCTATTGAGTTGTCTGCAACTCTGCCTTGTCTATACACCGAGTTTAGTGACTCTTCCATGGCTAAACAGCACTGGTTCAGCACCTCCTCTGTTGGTGAATTTGTTGGGTCTTTAACCAGTAACTCCCAGTATATCACATAGTGACCTGGGATTGTTTTTGTATCAGCATAACTAGTGTACTCAACAACACTTGTATTGAACTCACGTAACAGTGAAGAAGCATTTTCAATTGCCTTTTGTAACTCTGATTCATCGGTTTTATCTGCATCAATGCTCAGTAGCACATTCTTTCTCCTTATGAACCGGAACTGTGGAGCTGCGTTGTGGAAGCCGGTGACACGAAGGATGTCTCCGACCCTGTACCTGTTTAGACCGGCGTAAGTTGTGATAACAAGTTCATATTCTTTACCAACTTCAACATCAGCAAGATCCACAAGCCGTGGAGGAGAGTCGCGAGATAAAGCTGAAGGCGATGGCTCATGCGGCAAGAACTCAAAGTAAGCCATGTTGGGCATGATTGTGTATGAAACATCAGAGGGTTTCGACATTGGTTTAAGGTTTACACCAAAGTAGCATTCAGAGGAAGCGTACATGGTGCAAGCCATGGGCAAACCAGCACTGTAGTACTCAAGAGTAGGAATATATTGAGCCATGGCACCTGTAACAATGACATCTAGGTACTTTGTGTTAGGCCAAATTCTTGTTATAATACCTTCCCAGTTCTCTTCTGAGCATTCTTTGGTAATGAACTCAGCGAGTTCTGGGTTAGGTTTCAAGATTTTGGCCATGCATTCCGTTATTGAAAGGTCAGTGATTTTAGGGTTTAATGCACCAGAAGAGATGTCTTCAGCTAGTTGCTTCCAATTGAGTTGAAGAAACCGAATGGCTCTAAGAAGCCCAGAGGCGAAAACCGCACCAACTCTGAGGACTTCTTCTCGCATAATAAGCCCACAAAGCATTTGGGTGTACATGCTCTGAAAAGAATCTGGGCAGAGAATAGCCTCGTTTGGGCTGGTGTAAACATTGTAAGGATCAAATGGCCTGTTCTTGAAGTTCTCGCTTTTATAGTAGCTTGTGAGCACTGGACGTGACACCAGCCCTCCTGGTGTCCTTGTTTCAGACTTCACAAACAAGAAATACAGACCCTTTCCCTTGTCCAAACCAGGCACATACCTGCAACCAAAGAATAAAAAAAAAAAAGTCAAATTTTTTGTTCCAAAACAAAAGAAACTACAATCCTTGAAAAAAAAAAAAATGGTTGATGTGTTTACACCTATATGTACTACTTACAGATTCATGACAGGCATGAGAAGACTGTATAGTAAAGTGCGACGGTCCAACTCTTCATGAATAGTTGGCATCAGTTTTCTCTCACCAGCAGAAGTTCCAGAGCTGCAACAAACCAGTAACCTCATATTAAATATAGTTATTTTCAAGAAACCGAAAATTGTTTTTTTCTTTCTTGAATCAAGAAAACTACCAAAAAGATGACCCAGAAACAGGAAACAAATAATTCTTTAATAATTACCTAGTGAGGAACTCAGAAATGGGGTGTGAAGAGAATATGTTAGAGCGGTCCCCATTAGCAATACGTTGAATCTCAGGCTGGAGATCTTCATAAGTAACAACAGGAACTTTGGACTTAAAAGTATCACGATCAGTTGCACCATGGAGCTGAAACCTTTGAAGGTACTCAGTTTCAGCATTCCTGGCAAGAATTTCGGCAAGAACCTTCTCTTGCACTTGTTCCACATTTCTTGTCATCTCTTCAATAAATTGAAGAATTGCATCTTTTTCACATGCAGGAGGACCAAGTGAAGATGAAAGAACAGAATCAACCGCCATTGTTATCAAGAACTTGAAAGAAAAAGTTGCAGAGAAATGAAAGAGATCAAGAAATGAATGTATTCGATGAGCAAAAGGAAGTGAATATTTGGTTGAAGAGAAGGGAGGTGTTTATATAGGGCAAAAAATATTGGCATGTAATTTCCAGGTGGACAAGGAAGGGGGCAGCAACAAGGATGTGTTTGGAAGAGAATAAATGGATTCATATTAAATAAAATATAAAAGCATAATTATATTTCCCTTATATTAATAAATAAATAATAATATATTTTATTTTATTTTTTCTATTCAGAGGTTGGTTGGGTGACCAGAAGACATGTGGGGCCATAACACGTCACTTTGGCCAAACAAAGCCCGACATAACGGGGTCCACATGTTCTGCCATGTCAGCTCTGGAGTGTCTTAGCCTCTTAGCCTAAGCGTCAGGCGGACCACGCGGCACCTATATGGTGAGTTTGTTGGTCCCAGATAGCGATTGCTGCCGGCTTATTTACCCGGTCCCCTTTATTTCCTTTTTTTTTTTTTTGCCCTTATATTTATTTATTTATATTATTTTCTTCCTTCTTTGTAGATATAGATGTCCAAACATTGCCTTGCTAATTACAAATTTTATGTTTCGTTTGTTTAGTATATATATTGATATTGATATATCCTTCCAAAGATTTATATATATATATCATGAAACATAAACTAAAAAAAAAAAATTAGAATACTTCAATTCTAAGAATTGATGCGCTTTTTTCATTTTTCAATACTGTACATGGTAAAAGTAAATTCACTTAAAATTTAATTTCTTTGGAAGCCGATTAATTATTTTTTTGTCTGAAACATCAATATTCAGACTTCATTATATTTTAACTCATTTGATGTGTAAGACCACAAGAGCAGTGAAATTTTCCTAATTTTAATGTTACTATATGCATAACGATTTAAATTTAAAGTGTTGTTTAAATAATAATAACTTTTATCAATAGTTGATTGGTTCATTTTACAGTGTAAATTTTGTAAAATAAATATTATATTATTATTATTTTTACTCTAGTTATCATTGTTTTTATTTAATAATAAAACCTTTCTAAGGTTTTTAATTTCGGCATAGGTAATTATTTTTATTTGAATTTAGAATTTTCTAGTATGGTAATAAGAAGTTGGCGTGGAAAACTCAAAATAAAGAAAAACTATATATAAAATTACACACTTAATTTGAAAATAAATAGATAACATAGATTTGATTCCGTGCATAAATAGTTTAAAAATACATTTGAAATGATCTAGAAATGGCTGTCATGGTCTGTAATAGTCGTGTTTTTTAAATTAAACAAATTGATCAACATAAACAACTATTTTTGTTGAAATTTATAATGTTATTGCAAATGTAATTTCATGTGTTTTTTTCCCTAATAATAAAGAATGATAATGTACCAGTAATTTTTGAAATTAGTTGGTGAGAGATTGTTATCGTTTAAGCAATATTTTAAATTTGAATTGTAGTGTACACAATTTTATTAAATAGTTATTATGAGACTTTTATTATTTTTATAATTTTATTTAGATCGAATTAAATTAATTAGACCATAATAAACTATATAATTAAATACATATTATTAGGAGTAGGAGAAGAATAAGGTTTGAATACTCAATTTCTATTAAAATATATAGAAATGGCATAGACGCAAAAGTATATATTATTTCTGACAAGTTGAAAAATATGTATACAAAGGAAGCTTTGAATAAGCATACACAGGCAAGAATTCTTGTTTAGCTAATGACATTAGCTAGTGCTAATTAAGTAATTAATAAATCATATTGAAAGAGCAATATTAATTAATGGGAAAAGAAAAAGTTAATAGTATCACATGGATGGGACATATTGATTATTTTTAATATAATGTTTAATTTTTTTAATTAATGTGATAGTTTTGGGATAAGGAATTTAAAACATTAGTATGTGATGGTGATGACATAGGATGAGGTTTTTGTCATTGTATTTGCTTCATGCTTCATGACAATTTCAAATAATTAATATTTGCAATATATTTATTTTACAAATGCCATTGTTTTCTTCACCATACTTTTGGGAATGATTAGAATATTAAATCTGACTGCAACGACAGAATTTGAGAATTAATAAACAAAAATAGATGGCCCATAAAGCTTTTAGTGGTGGTTTAACATTGACATCAAAAGAATCCTAAGGGAAAATGCAAAATAATTCTAACCATTATCTATTAATTTAAAGACCTAGCTAGATTGAGACACAGATTTGTATATATATATATATATGTATGTACAGGTGATACCAATCTTAAGTGGATCCAGCACATTTGTATTTCTTTGCGCAAAACCAGACTTTATAGATCGTAAAATTTGTCACATTGATTTCAGCTATAGATCATATAACCCAATAAAAGAAATCAATAATAAATCGTATTAATTTTTTAAAATTTAAATTTAAATTTAATGTATCAAAAAATAAATATTAAAATAATTTTATCCATTTTTTATAAAAGGCCCGATATAAAATAGTTAGAAAAACGAGCTTAATTTACTCTTACATTTTTAATCAAAAAAATATTAACCATACAAATAAAATATTAGAAATTATATTAATAAAAAAATAACTCTAATATAAATAATATTATTTTATTTATAAATGTAAAAAATATTCATTTTCTAAAATTATATAAATAAAACTATCTATAATGTTTTTTTATTAAGAGTATTAAATAATTTTTTTAATCATATATACTGGTGTTAATATTTATATAAAAAAATGGAAAAAAAAAGGGGGAAAGTTTTAGTTGGTGGAAAACTTGCATGGTGTGTTAACTTTAATGACAAAATGGGTAGTAAGACATTCCTACAAAAGCATCAAATGTACTGTTAATTAATTAATAAGATCCTTTTATTTTATTTTATTTTTTCATTTTTTGCCAACCTTAAATGGACAAAAAAACTCTAAAAATGTTGGTTCCTTTTAGTGTAAAACTCTGTCATTTTGCTATTCTTTTCGAGTTCTATCTTTTATAAATTTTTCTTTTGCATCTCCAATTTCTTGCATAACTTGATTTGATTATTCGTATCAGAAATCTGAAGCTTTATATATAAAGAGATTGATTTAATTTTTTGAGATTTTCTATTCATAATTATTAATATTTTCTTTTCTCAAAATAAAAGAAACTAACTTTATTAAATTATATATTGATGTTGGTTCATTTTAAGGTTATATAGTTGTGGCCTATACACGTTGCACCACTCTAGCTTATAGTAAAAGATAGCAATACCAGAAAACTTCTAATCTTCTTTTATTTATGCCTTTTATATATGCCTATAAAACAAGGACATTTTGTGGACCTCCTTCAGAAAATCTATGTGTAATATTAGTTATTAATTATTTGTAAATAAGTTAAGTTTAATTTATTTATATTTTTTTGAATATAACTTGAAATAAGGTAAGTTTACAAGACTAAATTTAGAGGTTAAAGATAAAAATTTCAAGTTTGTGGTCTATATATCAGAAAGTAACTTTAATGGTTATATTTTTTTTTTTATCGAATTAATATTGATACATAGGATTAATTTGAAAAAATAACCAAAGGAATGTATAATGGGATAAGCATTTAACAAATGTTGATGCAAAGAGATTTTATAATGCTATATGAGACTTTCCTTCTTGATTAATTTATTCCTCCACACTTTATATTAACTATTATATGCTAAATGTTGGATGTAAAGGGGATTTTTTTAATGGCGAAATAGCCTTTGTTTTCCAATGCTTTTCTCTCATTTTGAATAGTAGGATGTGTAGGAGTATCATTAGTAAAGACAATAGATGTTGATCCATTGCTTATTATCTCCAACAAATCGCTCTTTTATTTTGCTATAGAGTTGCTATCACTAATAAAAGTGGGCCAAAAAGGAATTTAAAATAATAATAATAATAATAATGGATTGTTGCTTCACATGCCAAGGAAACTAATGAAGAAATCTTGAATTTTTTTTTTATGATATGAAAAGACATGTTGATTCATTGATAAGGTAATTAACTAGCCTAGCTAGATAATTTAAATAAATATAATCAGTAAGTTTATCCCCACAAATAATTTAATGGTCATTTCTCTTTAAAAACATCATAACATAGAAAATTTTATATTTTTATCGTTATTTTGAAAAATTAATTTTTCACGAGATTTAAAAAAGAAATGTCTTCCTATTATACATTCATCAATATTAGTTAATTCGTTTGAACTCTTTATTAATTAAAAAAATTTATTCAAAACAATATTTGAAGTTTAAATTTTACGTAAACAACAACAACAATAATGCTAATAATAATAATTACTTAATAACAATCATAAAGCTTGTCATATAAAATGTCAACCCTTCCACGGTATAGATTTTGTAGAACAGTACTTAAAGCATATCAGAAAATATTAAAACTAATCATAATTAAGGCTAATCCATTAGTTTAAAAAATTAAACATCATTTTTTGTTACTCCCTCTGTTTTATTCCAATTGTCTTTTAAAAAAATTGAATTTGTTCCACTTCAATTGACGTTTTTAAATTACCAATAAAAAATAAATTTTTCGTTCCGATTTTACCCATTAATTTTAGAATAAATTTTTTATTGGAGTAATTGTAATTTACACTAATTTTTAATATTTCTAAAAGGAATTATATAATTATCTGCACCTATAATTATATCTATTAAATATGATTTTTAATTTTATGACAACAATAATTGGAATGGAACATAGAGAGTATCTATTTCAAATGTTTACCCAATATTGTACACAAAAAGTTTTGGATATAGATGACAACCCAACTAACCACAACATCCATATAATTGAGATTTGAGAATTAAGGCAAATAACTAATTAAATCTCTTTGCAAATAGATTTTTGTTGTTTACGCATGTGGCTTGTGAGAGTGACTAATTAATGATTAATGAGTGGACTAATCCTTAATTAATATCTCTTAGGCAAAGGCTACACGCATGAAAAAAATATATTTTTTTTCTTCAATTACTGGTGTTAGAGTTCATCAAATTCTAATTAATTTAATTCGTTTTGAATAGAATCTTAAAAATAGCAAAAAATCTTTCAACAACTAATTTAATACGATTATATATATTATAATTAAAATTAAAAAAATTTTTTGAACAAGAATAGACCCTTAACAACTTATCCCAATAATGAAAACGTCTTGATTTGAAAATTTACACGCCAAGAATTTGGGATTTAAGAAATTAATGCAAGAAAATTCTTCATCTCTTATCCACTTGACTATTATTTTGTTATGGAATGTAGCAACAAAAGAGACGAAAAAAAAAAACTTAATTATTAACTGCTTGAAGCCTCACGTAATTGACTTTTACTTTTTGATTGCAGGCAAGGAAACATGGTCAATTTGTTTGGCAAGATTAAGTGGTTATTTATTTATTTATTTTCATTAGAAAGGATCTTGCAGTGTTTGGTGATCTCAAGAAAAAAATTGCTTGGAATTTGGTTTTGAATTTTGCAAGTCAATGGAGTAACAAGATTATGAAGTAATTAATATCTAGTAGTTTGCTTAATCTTTTTGGCATTGTGTACATATAATTATACATAGATGGAAATAATCAATATTATACATAGATGGAAGTAATCTAACTACTATTTATGTTTTTTTTTATAAACATTCAAACACTAAACTATTATTAAGTTGCCGGTGAGAGAGTAGCTAAGTGATAATTTTTCTCTAAGATATTATGAGTTATAAAATTTAAATCCTGTTATTATCAATTTAAAAGGTATAACTGCCCTCTATTGTATAATCTGTCCATATTTAGGTATATGACCTTTCTATTAAAAAAAAAATTGTTACTAAGTTAATTAATTTTACTCTTATCAATGAGAGAATGGTTGAGTAATTACTTTTCTACAAAAACTTTATAAAGTGAAGAATTTAAATTCTTCCATAATTGATCAAATATTTAAATTATTTAATTTTTATACTGATAAAATATTTAATTTTGCTCTTGAGTAAATTTTATTTCTTTTGGTAATTAATGACATCCTCTAGAAGTTAATCTCATTTAATTCTCAAAACAACAAAGGGATGCGGATCATGTGTATTAGAATCCAAAATCATATCCTAGCACAATTTCATTTGGGATTGACAGTGTTGATTTCTTGTTTGTTAATTTTTTTTTTTCCAGAAAAATATAAAGTTTCGAATTTTGATAAATACATCGATCTTTTTAATAGATATTCGATCATTCAACTGTCAATCTGACAACTCGACTAAGTTGATTACTATTTGACCGTCTAATTAATTTCATTTTTGCTAATTGCTCACAGCTAATCTACAAATTAATGACCAAAACCAAATGCAACCAAGTAATGTGATGTTTGTTTGAAATTTAGGTATGCAGAGAGAGAGAGAGAATGAGCTATAGAGAGGTGTAAACAGATTTGGTGGTGGCAAACAAAAAAATAAAGTGTGGTCCTGCCTAAGTTAGGCACATAAGTGAAGAAACTGACATGAGTACTTCACCTTTCAATGTTTTTCTTATCTATTGTTTATAGTAGTCATACAAGTTTTTTTTTTCGGTCAGTCTTTGCATACAGAGGTCGCAAAAGCTGCACCAATTTATTTTTTGAGATCAAATCCATGATCTTGATGATGATCATCATGATCTCTACCAATCATGACTGAGTCAAACACTCATGAAGATGATCATTAATCCACAAGCTGTGGCCTTGTGGGTGTACGTATATAATTGTGGGTCATAGGTGATCACATAGGATGTTATATTCGAAGCATAAACCACTTGCTTACCACAATGTTTGACTATAAATTATTTCCCTATGGCTATGGCAATTATATCAAATTGATTCTTTGGTAGCTGCTTCCAGCTATTTGGCATTACATGGAAGCTATGCAGCTGTTTCCTGGCAAATCCCATGTTTTTTGCACCCTTTTATGAATGAATATTGCTGCCTGCAACAACTCATACCTTATTTACTGCTGTTTCTCAGCTCTTTGTGCATTGTTACTGAGCTTCGTAACTTGAATATACTCTAAGGAGAGGGAATAATATATATATAGAGTATTGAAATTGTTCGTTTGCAAATTTTTCAGATAGCTAATAACAATTTATTCTCCCCTATCGAAATATATTCATTACTAAACTTATTGGAGAGATGAAATATAATTATGATATCTTTTTTTCTTTTTATTAGAAGTTAACTGAATTGATTGCAAAAATTATAACATTTTTATAAAGGAATAAGAGTCAATTTGCCCCCTTAAACTTTTATCCAAGGTCAAATATGTTATTTTGAACTTTTTATGGTCAATTTAGCCGCTGAACTTCCAATTAAAGTCAAATTACCCCTAAATAATATAATTAGATCAGATAGGCAAAAAGACCCCTAAAAAAATTATAAATACATCCATAATGTTTTAATTAATTGACAAATAAGTTCTTATTTTAGTTTTATATTTTTTTATTAAAAATTAAAAATTAAATTATATTTAGTTCATTCATAACTTGTAAAATTTAAGAATCTAACAATACATTATATAATATAAATTTAGTATTCACCAATAATTTTTAGTAGTTTTAAAATATAGAACTTGTATTTATATGTAAATTGATTTATTACTTTATATAAAAAATATAATATATTATTAGGTTTAATATTAAAATTAATGGAATATATATAATAAAGTAATTAATTTTTACTTTTAATAATATATTATAATATTAAAGTAATAAAAATATAATAATTCTAAAAATAAAAATAAATTTTAAATTTTAAAATTAATAAAATCTAGAATTAAATTATGATTATTATTACCACTGTTGTTGTTGTTGTTATTAGTATTTATTATTATTATATTTTAATTTTAATTTATCATTATATTTTTTATTAATCTAATATTAAGAAATTATTTCAATGTACATATTTAATTGTACTTTCGTATTTTTAAAGTATAAATAAATTTGAATGTCAAATATAATGTAAGAAAATAAAATTAATTTATATATGAATAAAAGCTTTATATTTCAACACTACTAAAAATATTGGTGAACACTAAATTGATATTTACATAATATACTATTAGATTTTTAAATTTTGAAAGTTATAAATGAATTAAATATAATTATAGAATAAATTTTTTTCCTAAAATAAGGACGTATTTGTCAAAATTTAAAATAGTATAAAGATATTTATAATTTATTATGAGGTTTTTGTCTATCTATCAAAAAAAAAAAAAAAAACTGATTATATTATTTAGGGGCAACTTGACCTTTATTGGAAAGTTCAGTGGCTAAATTGACCTTTAAAGGTCTAAAGTGGCTTATTTGACCTTGAATGAAATGTTCAGAGAGCAAATTGATCTTAATTTCTTTTATGAAGTATATGTAATTAATGGCTTACTAGAATTATATAAAGTAACGAATTAATGAAAAAGTATAGTAAGTACGTGCTAGTTAAATGCAAACATATTCCTGATATTATCTTTCACTTGTAAATAATTCCTCTGTCGAAGAAAAAAAAAAACAAAAAACTACACATTGTAGTTAGCTAAATTAAACTAAACAATCCCAGCAGCAGCAATCCTCAAATAAAAATGAAAATAGCCAGCTGCATATGATGGTGAAAAGAGATTATTGACACAAGCATAAATTTCTGAAAAAGCATAAATTTCTGAAACAGCGTAAACATGAAGAGGGTACATCTAATGTGTCCACTGCCGGACCCTGTCAAAAGGCCGCATGATAATAATAGAGGAAGAAGACAGGAAAAACTGCAAATTTTTTTTTACTTGTATTGCTTTACAATTGAAGTAATCGAACTGAAGGTTTGCCCGTGATGTTTGGTCCAGTGATCAAATTTTCTCATTCTCAAACTCAAATTAATTGAAATAAATTGAATGTTAAACAGTAAAATGATAAAAATATCAGTACTGAAAGGTGATTAGTTCAATTTCTGAGTGGCACTGCTGATCTCCTAAGTTTATAAAAAAGCTGAAGCAATTGATATGCAAAAGATTTTTCTTTCTTTCTTTCTTTCTTTCTTTCATTCACATGTAATCCTCAATTCATAATGTCCATAGAAGGTGTTCATCTTCAACTTGAACTCTGTCTTCATTTTGTGCCTCATACAACATATGCTCTTTTGTCTTCTTTTTGAGATTAACTACACCATATATATACCATTTCTAGTAGAACAAGAACAAAAATTGATTAATTTTCTTATGGTTCTCTTTTTATGATAAATTTTGATTCTATACTGCTTTTAGAGCAAAAATTATTGTCAGATTGTACCCTTTGAACAGTCCTTGTTGTCCGCTTTGTACAATGTGTATATTGTGTGTTAGGCAAGTTCATGCACATCGCATGTTCTATTTGTCTGTCTATTTCTCACAAAAGCAGTTTTGTTTTTTAAAATTAGATGAAAATTAAATTTATAAATCAAGGATAATAAAATTTAAATTATAGATAATAAAAATTCAGGCTCTTACTAAGTACAAACCTCTGTAAACATACACTTTTTATCTACTATATTCATGGGAGCATAAAAAACAATAAGGGTAAAAGTGTGAAATTTTTAAAAAAATTATTATTTTTCTAATAACATATCGTGATTTGTGACATATATCACGTTAACGTCTTATAATATTATTTATTAAACTACTTTCTGCATAACTTTTAAGTAGGGCCAAGAGTAGCTTGCAAGAAAATTCTTTACAATATTTATTATTGACACATTAGAAATTATAAGAGTAAAAATGTAAAATTAAAAAATTTATTATTTTCGTAACAATATATCATAATTTGTGATATATTTTACGATTCTTAAATTATACATGTCTCATAATATTATCTATTAGACTACTTTCTCACGACAATTCTCTGTTAATTGTTAGCATAACTTTTAAGTAGGGCTAACAATAATTTGTAAGAAAATTCTTTACATTATTAATATTAAAAGTGTAAAATTAAAAAAATTATGTTTTCGTAACAACATATCATGATTTGTGATATATTTCACGATTCTTAAATTATACACGTCTCATATTATTATCTATTAGACTACTTTTTCACAACAATTATCTATTCATTGTTAGCATAACTTTTAAGTAGGGCCAAGAATAGCTTGCAAGAAAATTCTTTACAATATTAATATTATTGACACATTAAAAATTATAAGGGTAAAAGTATAAAATTAAAACAATTATTGTTTTCATAACAACATCGTGATATATGATATATTTCACGATCCTTAAATCATATACGTGTCATAATATTATCTATTAAACTACTTTCTCAAGACAATTCTCTATTCGATGTTAGTATAACTTTTAAGTAGGCTCAAAATAGTTTGCAAGAAAATTCTTTACAATATCAACATTATTGACACAAAAATTGTGAAATTATATATGGAACAAGGCCGCCAAAGAGTACTTATTTATAAATCTCTAGTAAGGATTAATGGGTGTCCAATGTGTAACATATATTCATAAAATTTATACGTTCAAAGTTATCTTAAGACAAATCATGAAGCTAAAAGACCATAACCTGCTTAGATACCATGCTAGGAAGCAAAGCTAGCATTAATCTTCACATATGGATGGAAAAGTATACGTATTGTCGGCTAGACAATTGACCTTGCTTCACATAGGATTAATGCAGGATTAGACACTAACCTAATTTGTCACATCAGAAAATATATATTTTGAAAGAAAATTCAAGTTCATGAAACTACTAATGAGTTGAATAATTTTGTTTTTGACATATAATTTATATGTTATAAATATATATAATTGTATTTATTCAATTTTTCTTATTAATTGAATAAAATAAGATAAATATCAATATTTGTTGGTTGAAATAACAAGAAGTTCAGATTATTTTAAATAAAATTTTAATTTTGAATTTTTGTATGTAGAGAAACAAACGTTAAAAAAATTTTATTGTCTATACAATTGGTACCGTCTAGTATGTTCCCATCTAGTTAGAGACTCCTTATTCCCTAAATAGGGACACTTGCATTAACAAGAAGGCAGATCCGTCCAGAACGGGGACTACCCCAAAGTGGAGTTCTAAGCACAAAAAGAATACTCTCCTACCAAGATTATGATTCACTATTCTACACGGAATCTGACTCCTCCCAAGTTTGAGTATTGTTATATATAGAACCCTATATCCCTCACAAAAGGACATATCATTTTCACATATTCTAACTATCTTGTATTTTTTCTATTTCTGTTCTCTAACTTAGATATCAGAGTGTTTGTGAGAACTCTCCTCACCTCTCACTTTGCATTTTGTTCTTGGATTGCAGGATACTAAGCCTAAGAATTTCGGAAACCAATTATCAACTATAAAACTATTAAATACCGAAAATATTAAATGTAAAATTGAAAAAGAATCTATATTTGTTTACAGAAGATAGAGATTTTAATCATTATTAAAACCTGTCGCCTAAGCAATTAAATTTCGCCTACAATGAGTGCATTTTCAAATTGATAGCTAATTGGATAGAACGGAACTGCAATTATTTGTACCAAGATAATGACTTTCTACTGATCAGAGGATGAATCAGAATTATCATTTGGTTCATAGCCCACAGTGGCATATTTATATATAGCTCACAAGTAGAAGGGTTTGTGTGTTTGTTTAATTTTGGTAAAATATAAAACAAAATGATCTTTGATTGTCTCCATTCTTGCATGCCTTAAACCAAGAGAACGTGCAATGTCATGATCAAGGCCGAGTGTAGAAAATGCCAACACAAATACATTGTATGGGATACATAGTCAAATTTGAGATTGTTTCATTGTTGCTAATTTTCAAACTTGAAAATGATGAATTTTTTATGGAATTAATTTAAGAAATTGATGTTGATTAATATTAAATTGAGAAAAGAAAGGTGAAGAGAAAGAGTGCAGAGTTCATATCATAAGTAAAGATGGGTTTGAGTTAAATTATAACAACAATAAAAATTTATCATTAATTAATTTAACGTAATTATATATATTATCGACCCTTAAAATCAAAACATGATTTAAGTAAAAATAATTTTATACTAGCTGCTATTTATATATAATACAACGAGTAGTGCGATTGATCAACACATAATTGATCAACAAATATAAACAAATCTTAATCCAAACAACCAAAATAAAGAAAATTCACGTAATTAAAAAAGTACTATATATATATACATATAAACACCCACACGTAAACAATGGTGATGATGGACTTTGGACATATATATGGTTTATTCTAAAGTATTTGTTAGAAAATTCAGATCATTGAGCACGCTTGTAATAATTTGATGCAGTGTTTCACCCTCAATTTCAAGGTACTACGTACGCTTTTCTATTAACAGTAAGATGTTAGTACGTTGTTCAACTTTGACAACTGAATCGAACAAAAACCATTTGATTACATTATGGAACTAACATTTTATTATATGTGGATTCTTGTAACAGGAACAGAATAAGTAATTGATAATTTAATTTGTATAGAGTGAACATAATTAAGATTCAATTTTCGTATAAAATTCATCTCAAATACTTCTAATTATCAAGATTATCAAACTGCTAATTAATTAACAAGTAATTCTTTTCTCATAGAAACAAGTTGATCATTACCAAAAATTAATTTTTTTCTTGATATATTTTTTAAAAATCTTGATAAGATTTTCATTTGAATTATCAACGCGTAGTAGTTATATATATATATATATTAAGAGGAAGCATCATTTTATATTTATTTATGAAATATCTTAGAGAGTTTTCAATGGAGTGGTTTATTTCTAGATCTTGGCTTTGAAATTTTAATCCTTAATACGAGATAGGCATAATCTAGTAAGTTGAAATTAAATGACCATTGACATCATGTTGTTTTTTACATCATTTGTCTTGCCTGATAAAAATTAATTTAACAGGAAGATGGATTGTAATAGGAAGATTCAATAGCCTAAATAATATTGGATAAATGAAAATATTTCTATATAATTTTATTAATCAATAATAATAAAATTTAAACTTTATATATCACGATATATTATTAAAAAATTATTATTAGACTATTTGTTCATTGGAAGATAGATAATCACTTTAATTTCTGTTTTCTTTAATATAATTTGGTTAGGACCTTGTAGGGCCTAGTGGTGAGTCTATTGTCTGCAATGAAATAATGAATATAGCCAAATTATTATTATTATTGTTATTGTTATTATTATTATCTATTTCACATTTTGGAAGATGCAGTGGTGAAAAGCTAGAATAGTGTATGTCCTCCTGTGAGACAACACTAGATGGAATCATGTTCTTGTAGACTTCCACCAAAAAAACATTTAATGAAAATTCAATGAACATCATTTTATCACTCATCATATTTGATTAAAGATGAAAAACTC